>PVHX01000665.1:162505-173454 GCA_004024805.1 Geosciurus inauris
CAGCAGTCACATTGGATTAGGGCCCACCTGACTCTAGTATGATCTCATCTTAATTAATTATATCTGAAACTGCTCTGTGTCTAAATGAGGTCACATTTTGGGGCAGGGGTGTTGGGACTTCAACATGTGAATTTCATGGGGGCATGATTTAGCCCATAATAAAGGAAAGATAGTCTTTGGGAGAAGAGTTTCAGCAAAGGCAGATGAAACACAGGGCAGAGAAGTAAAAGCTGGCATTCTAAAATGGAAGGGTAACAGAAGAGTGTGGGACAAATGGAAGTAGGCTGACCACAAGGGCAGAGAAGATGTTCACACTGAAGATGAAGCAAAATGGACAGATGAGTGCTAATCCGTGTCCTTGTATGGATCATAGCAGGTGCATTATTCTGACCTCTTGCCAATTATTCTGACCCTTTCTTTTTTCTTTTCTTTTTTCCTTTTTTTTTTTTTCCCATCTGAACTACATGGGGCATTGGTTTATATCTCCAGTTTGCTCATAAAAAAATGTTGTTAAGGAATTGTCCCAGAGAGAAATAAAGCCCTCATATGCATGCACCCTAGTTTATATTACACCATGGAAGAGTAATGAGGGAGAAAGGAAGAAGGGAGTCCTCCCGAGGATATAACCAGAGCCCATGCACTTATAGAATTTCAAGATTTCTTTAAAACTATTTTTTCCAAAGAAGATATGTAGCTTAAAATGAGGAATATCTCCTTTGAGAGAAGGCTTTAAAGATAGTAATAATCTTAATTAAATAGTCTTCCACATTCAGAAGGGAACAAAATTATAAATGTACATACAACTTTCAAGCATATGTTCTTTTTAATGATATTAATATATCTCTAGAGAGAGTAGTAAAGCTTCTTCCTAATTAGGTAGTATTTTATTAAACCGAATGAAATCTCATGTTAGTTTGAATACCATTTCCAAGAATTAAATAACATTCAGAGTCTCAAAGACAATTTTTGCCTTCTTCTAAATTATTGGTGTTGGTCAAACATCAGTTTCTGGATGAAGGAAACAATGAATCTGTTTGTTAAATGGAGACAATTCAAGTCCCCTAAGATCTTGCTCAGCATGAATATGTCATTGCCAGTTCTACTCATGCCAAGATGGTTATTTTTAAGTAAAAATTAGAATAATTATAATTTTGTAAAAATCTACTTTCTTCAGTTTGACTAATCTTTTCAATCAAGAAAGCCCAAATAATTTACACTTACAGATTTAGCTTTAATTATCCTTTGATGGTGTGGCATGGAGGTGGCATGAGGACTGCAGATGGGAGCAGAAAGACTAAAACTAAACAAACTCTGGTTCTGTGGTTAAAGAAAAAAGGAGTACAAACTCTGTAAAATTAGAAACGACAGGACGAAAGTAATTGTAAGGAGTGTTCCATGCATCTCTGTAGCAAAACATCTGAAAACAGATAGATATTAGGGTATAATATAAACTAGGGTGCACGTATATGAGGGCTTTATTTCTTTCTAGGACAATTCCTTAACAACATTTTTTTCATGAGCAAATAGTTGATCTCCTAGCAAAATATAAATCCCCAGAAGTAATAAGCTGAAGTGAAAAATGTGAACACACCAATTACTATCAGGATATCAGAAAGGTGATTATAGGGCTATGGTTGAAGAAGACAGTAGGACCAATCAGATTCACAATTGAGTTTTAACACATTTTTAAAGAATAGATAATTCATGTGTTCAACAAATTAGTTTATTTAGGTCATAGAAAATGCTCACATGTGAATACAGAGGCAAGATTTCACAATAAGATAACCAGTAAATAGATTCTAGTAGTATATCTTATAATAAAACAAGAGTAGTTTATTCCAAGAAGGAAAACATTGTTTACTATTAGGAAACCTATCAACATAACCATTAAAATAAAAGAGAAATTAACCAACAAAATAAATTAGAGAAACAAATCAACATATCAGTTGAAAGGATTTGATTAAATTTAGGAACTATTCCTAAATAGCTCTTACTAAAATAAAAAGTATTTACCAAAACCAAACAACAAACGTTATCTAAATGGTTGAATAGTAAAATCATTTTAATTTAAACCCTAAACTAGACAAGAATGCCTACTCCTGACATTATTGCTTAAAATCATCTTGAAGGATCTTGTAAATATAGTAAATAAATTACTATCTAGTAAAATATTGGAAAGAGAAGAATACAATCTCTTCTGACCATATAGTTATGCATATAGAGAATCCAGAAAGCTATAGTAAAAACCTCCAAGAGTTAATAAGAAAATTTGGCCAGGTGTCTAGGTGCAGGATTAATATATACAATTAGTAGTTTTTAAATCTCTAATAAAAATAAACACCTAGCAATGGAAATATTAGCAAGTATTCAATTAATAACAACAAAGATAGAATAAGAAATAAATGAACAAGAAAGGTATAGGACTTATGTGAAGCAAATAATTCACTGGAAGTTGTATATCTTACAGAAGGACAAGATGTAAACAAATAGAAATGTCATGTTTTCAGGTGGAAAGACAATATTAAAAATTGTCAATTCTTCCAAAGTTAATATATAACTTTAATACAATTGGAGGATCCTAGTGGCTTTTGGAGTGGGATGGTATGATAAAATGATCTTAAAGTTTATATAGAAGAATAAATGCCCAAAGGTGGTCTAGAAGATTATGGTAAAATACTAATGAGAGTTTACAAGATATCTGAGCACATATGAATTAAATATCATTTTGGCATAGGAATAGGTAACTAGGTAAAGGCTCAAAACAGATCCTGTAATAGATAAGTATATTATATACTAGGAATTTGGTAGATTAGTTGTTTGGAAAAAGGATACATTCTATAATAAATGGTACTAGCAAGCTCAATATCCATCAGAAGAAAAACTTAGACATCTATGGGATGTTTATTCCAAATAAATTAAACAGACACATAAAAACTGAATACAGCCAGGCGTGGTGGTGCACACCTGTAATCCCAGTTGCTTGGGAGGCTGAGGCAGGAGGATCACAAGTTCAAAGCCAGCCTCAGCAACTTAGCGAGGCCCTAAGCAACTCATCAAGACTCTGTCTCTAAATAAAATATACAAAAAATTGGCTGGGGATGTGGCTCAATGGTTAAGCACCTCTGGGTTCAATCCGCGGTACCAACAAAACAAATCAAATCAAATCAAAACAAAACAAAAACAATAAGAAAAAAAAAAAAAACCCCAAAAACCCAAAAAAAAAAAAAAAAAAAAAAAAAAAAAAAAAAAAAAAAAAAAAAAAAAAAAAAAAAAAAAAAAAAAAAAAAAAAAAAAAACAAAAACAAAAACCCAAACCCAAAACCAAAAAAACCTGAATTCAAAAATGAATAATATCTTGCCAGATAATTTGGGATTCTGTATTCCTAGATTTTCTAAAAATATCTGGTGATGGTAGAAGATCCTTTTAATCAGAAATTAATTACATCTAACTATACAAAAATTCAAACTTTAGCATAGCAAAGAGATAAACAAAATCAATAGATGAACAATTGATTTGGAAAAAAAACTAATGCAAGTGACAGACACAAGATTTACAATGAACACATGCCAAGAACTCTTATAAATGTAAGGCAAAGGTAAATCTTAATAAAAATAAGGCACATTATATAAATAAATATTTCAATAGTATCTAACAGGTGATTTTTTGGGGGAGGTCATTTTTGGGGGTAAATAACAAATTACATTATTTAAAGATTTTACCCCACTCATTTTACTTTGTATAGATTATTTCAGCAAGTAATGCTTAGTCATTTTATCTTTCGTGACACAGAGACGAAGTCAAATGAATGGAACAAAGAAGTAAGGTCTGAATGCATGAGGGAATGGAAATATCTTTGAAGTTAAAAAGTTAGAGTCAAAATGCTTTTCTTAGGGCTGAGGTTATGGCGCAGTGGTAGCATGCTTGCCTAGCACACGGGAGGCACTGGGTTTGATCCTCAGCATCACATAAAAATAAAATAAAGATATTCTGTCCACCTATAACTAAAAAATAAATATTAAAAAAAATGCTTTTCTTAACTTGGAATGGAACCACCATTTGACCCAGCTATGCCACTCCTCTGCCTATACCCAAAGGACTTAAAATCTGCATACTAGTGTGATTCAGCCATATCAGTGTTCATAGCAGCTCAATTCACAATAGCTAAACTGTGGAACCAACCTAGGTGCCCTTCAACAGGTGAATGGATAAAGAAACTGTGGTACATATACACAATGGAATATTACTCAGCAATAAAAGAGAATAAAATTATGGCATTTGCAGGTAAATGGATGGAGTTGGAGAACATCATGCTAAGCGAAGTAAGACAATCCCAAAAAACCAAAGGCCAAATGTTCTCTCTGATAAGTGGATAGTGATCTACAATGCAGAGGAGGGTGGAGTCGGGGAGAATGGAGGAACTTTGGGCAAAGGGGAGGGAGGGAGGGGGAGGGACCTGGGGGGCGGCAGGAAAGATGGTGGAATGAGATGAACATCATTACCCTAGGTATATGTTTGACTGCACATGTGGTGCAACTCCACATTGTGTACAACCAAAGAAATGAAAAGTGGTGCTCTATTTGTGTACAATGAATTGAAGAGCATTCTGCTATCATATATAACTAATTAGAACAAATAAAAAATTAAAAATTAAAAAAAATAAATGCTTTTTTTTTGTCCCTGTTATAAGCTAAGTGCTTAGTGATTACTACCAATATTGTTATTACTTGAAGGTATAAATAATTCTTTAGTTCACACATTCCACTCTGTTTGGCCATCCTAGTCTATGCAAGACTGTGATTAGAAATAGGGAGACAAATTTTTTTGTCAAGCTGGGATCCGGGCAGAGTTAACTTAATTGAAAGATCCAAAAGGGAATGGTAGCAGTGTGACAAACTGGGAAGGGCATACTCAGGCAAAAGAAGACATTTGCTCTCAGCTAGTTGCTGCCATGGAGGAATGTGGGTCATGTGTTGCCGGATCTTTAGATTTTCCAACATGTCAAAAACATACATTGTTAGATGAAATCTGATATATAAGCATTGGTAGGAAATTTGAATGTTACTTAAACGTAGTGCGGGGCCAATATTATGTGGTTTTCAACAAAAAAGGTCTGCAGGCTACATACTAGTTTTTAACTTCCGGTGCAGCTCAAACCATGGCTGTCTTCATATTCCTACAGGTAGAAAATGTGACATATTAGGGAAATGTCCTCCTCTATCTGAAGTCCCTCCTGCCAAAGAAGTTAGGCTATAGGGGGTTCTGGGGTCAACCCAGGATCAAATAAATCAGAAGTGCCCTTGGTCCAAATCTGAAAAGTGGACAGGGAAGAGAGTGTGCTAAGGACAGATTTGCCTAAATGCACCCTGGGTAGTTTCCCATATGTTCCGATGTGTCCCCTTGAAATAGCAGTGTGGGATGTTGGCTGTCCAGCAGGTGGCAGCATGAGAACAGAGATTGGCCATGTGTAGTATTCACACCTTCCTTATTTTCCTACAAATAAGGAAAAGAACAGATTGATGCATATCAGCTTTAGGGGGAAGAGAATTATTTGGCATACATTTTTAATTAAAAGTACATATTAAACCCTACTACGTGCCAGGCACTGGGGTGTGAATTTTCTCAAATATCATCTTGTTCAATCCTCACCCCTGTGATACAGGCAACAGATTCCCTTATTTTAAAGATGAGGAAATTGGGTTTCAGCAAACTAAAGGGATGTATCTGAGGTTGTACAGTTTCTAAGAGGCATGGCTGAAACTGAGACTAGGTTGTTGGGTCCTGTCATGGAATCACAGTTGTGACTTCAAGTCTTGTGGTCAGGTGACTGTCTCAATTATGATAACATTTTGCCTGAGAATATTCTGGAGAAACCTGGTCTGTATTCTGGGACAGAGAAAGCAGCATGACAAGGGACATGCCCCAAATGCTTACAAGGTGATTGTGCCCTGGAGCTGGTAATTCGGAGAAGATGGATGCTGTTATGGAGGAACACCATGTTTGCCACCTGGAGAGTGAATGTGGAAATGTAACGGGTTTCTTCTTTTTAATAGAACAATTCCTTTGACAAGAGCAGATTTCTTTTCCCTTAGTTTTTACTGTCCAGAATGTTAGCAAAGAACACAAGTTATCTTAAAAATTCATAGCTTCTTGTGATAAACATGAGAGGCTGACCACTATTCCAGCCATTCAGTAACTAAGGCTGCAGGATACCTGTGTAACAGCCATGCCCATTGGCTATGTCACACTATCAGCGAGGTTACATTAAAAATGATTAATCTCATGATTTCATATAGGTGGCTTAAATCTTTTAAAGAATTTACCAAATAGGATGAATGGATAAAGAACATGTGGTATATATAAACAATGGAGTTTTATTCAGCCATAAAGAAAAATGTCATTTGTAGGAAAATGGATGGAACTAGAGACTATCATGTTAAGCAAAATAAGTCAAACTCAGAAGGTCAAGGGTCATATGTTTTCTCTCTTGTGTGTAAGCTAGAGAGGAAAAAGGAAAAGAAAGGTGTGTGGGGATCTTAAGAAAATCAAAGGAAGATGTAGAGGAAAGGGATCAGTAGAGGAGTGGGAAGAGGAGAGAGAGAGGAGGAATGCTGGGGAGTGATATTGGCCAATTATATTGTCATATCATCTGCTTGTATGAATATGCAACAATAAATCCCATCATCATCTACAACTATAATGCATCAATAAAAATGTGGAGAAAAAAATTTACCAAAAAATTTAGCTCAACCAATAAAGTTTAGAATGTCTTCCATGCAGTGTAGGGTAAGAGAACATTCAGAGCTACTCCCCACCCCATGTAAGTAAGCCAGTGCCACATGGCCTCTATTTCCTTTGCTGTAAAGTAGGGATGGACAGGATCGCACCAGAGGTCCCTTCCTGCTCTGACAGGCTGTGACTTTCTGGAGTCCCAGTGGATGGCATGTGGACAGAACAAAGCCTTCTCTCATGCAGGGCAGCTCCTCGGGCTAGTTGGAATCAACTAAAAGGACATTGGCAAATAACATTCAAAGAATATGGGCTTAGAGTCAGACAGCTGTGATCCAAATCCTGCTTCTGTCAGTTATTAGCTACATAACTGAGAAGTTTCTTAAATTCTCTGTATCTCCATTTGTTTTAAGTAGATACCTGAAGATTTGCTGTGGATGTTAAAAGTATCAGAGTTTACAATGCATTTAGCATGTGGTAGTTGCCCAACAAATGGAAACTATTTTTGTTACTCACTGTTGTGTCATTTGAAAATTTCTATGTTGAAGCCCCAGCACTTGGTACCACAGAATATGACCTTATTTGGACATGGAGTCTTTGTAGAGGTCATTAAACTAAAATGAAGTGATGAGTGTGGAAAATACGGACAGAGATACACATAAAAGCAAAGAATGTGAAGACACAGGGAGAAGATGTCCATCTATACCAGAAAGCAAGGCCTGGAACAGATCCTTCCGTCATAGCCTTTAGAAGGAGCCAAACTGCAGACACATTCATCAAAGCAGAGATGTTTTGAGAGGACTGGGGTTGAATAAAGGGTAAGTTTGAAAGGCCACTTCTCATCCATAGGCCTCTTGGCGGCAAGATGGAACTGAGGGCCCCATGTCCTCAGCACTGGCCTCTGAGCATCTCTCACATCACATTGGGCATAATGGTACTCATGGCTTGTAGATTGCTGAGCTACTGAACTTTCCACTAGCCACAGCCTAGAGCTGTTTCTCCCATTTTAGGTCCTGGACTTCATCTTTCAGGTTTCTCTAAAGTTGCTAATGACTAGAGTTTGGGGGGCTTCTGTGCAAGGAACTGACATAGAAAGGTGCTATGGTGTGGTAGAATGCAGTAAAGGATGCAGGCGTGAGTTTGGATCTTGGCTCTGTTAATTACAGTCTAGTTGAACATAAGTGACTTAGTAACCACCAATCCTTACCTATAAAATGAAGATAACAATGGCTCTTATCTCACAGGGTTATTGTGGTAGGGATTGTTAACACTTTTATGCTTCTAAGACCAAACTTGGTGAGTACTTAGTAATTATTGGCTGTTATTATAAAATGTCCATGGGATGGAATAGAGTACTACAATGGTAACTGGCCAGTAGTGCATTTTATGCACTGATTTTTCAGTTCAGAAAAAGAACTAAACTACAGTCTATAGTAATAAATTCACAGAATGTCAATAACTTGCCATCCATATCACAATAGAAATATAAAGTTTCATGTGTATTTAGCTTATTTTAGGAAGATTGCACTTTGTTAGGAAATGTGCATGGCCTGTCATAGCATATAATAAAAATTTGTTAAATAAATGAATGAATGAAATGTGAGGGGAGCCTGGCTCTGAAGCATCCTGACTCCTACCACGGCAGGAGGGAGGGAGCACAGTCTGGCAAAGAGACACCTTGGCAACCATGATAAAATGAGGAGTAGTCAATTGTCCAGATTCCAGTCAAAGAGAATGAGGTGATTCCAAGCCAGTCCAACACAGTAGGTAGAAAAAGAAATGAGAGAGCAGTGGCAATCTCAAGAATCCAGCCTTTACCACCAGTGGTAAGCCTGGTGCTGCGCTAGAGGAAGTGGGGTGGGAGGAAGGGCTGGAGTGAGCAAGCAGCCTGGCCAGTAGGGCTCCAGTCCAAATGGGGAACCAAAGGGAAAGCCAGGGACTGAGACAGAAGCCTGCCAGGCCGAGAAAATCTATACTATGGGAACTAGGGATGGCTGATGGCTCTGTATTCATGTAGGGAACCTATCACACATGGGATCTCTGAAGACAGTATGGAGGCCATGGGATTGCAGACTCTGATCTCCATGTGACACTTGCCTGATCCCATGTCAATGAAGCCTTTCTCCTGAGGACTGAGGGCCATTTCACACCTGGCAGCAGGGAGGGGTGGGGGACTTCTGGGTTGAGAGCATGCCAAGGACTGGACTGCAGCTCACATGTTGCAAGATGTGGGAACCATAGCTAAGCCATCAAGAATAGTCCCGTTCTGAACAGACAGATGACACACGCCTTGCCTTGGCAACCTTCTGCCTTCTGGATCTCTTTAAGTGGATTGGATTGATGGCTTTCCAGAAGCAATGGAAAGATTTCTACTGTTTGTCATGAAGAAGTAAATTGTTACAATCTGTTTAGAGAGTAATTTTGCAATATTATAAAAATGTGAAGGATGTTATTTGCAATGTTGTTTGTGGCAGTGAAAAAGTGGAAATGAGCTAAATGCCATCAACAGAGGCCTGGTTAAAAAAAAAGGAATAATATCTCTGTTATTATGGAATAACATGAATTAATCAAAGATGATGAAGCAGAAACATATGTCTGAACACGGAAGGGGAACTACATCATATTAAATGGAAACAAAATCATGTTTCAGAAGAATGTGCTAGTGCTATCCTATAAGTGAAAAAGAAGAATCATGTGTATATAATATAATGTTTATGTAATGTACAGAACGTACCTAAAAAGGACATAAACCAAATAAACAGTGCCTAAATCCAGAAAGAGAAATTTGCTAGGATGTGAAAGGAAAAGGAAAGGAATAGGGAATTTCACTTTAGACTTAATAGAATTCTGTTCTATTCTCTTGTATTGTTTTGTTTTACAATAAGCATTCATTACACCCTATTTAAAAAAAATGTAAAGAATCTCAACACAAAACTTCATTACCTTGGTGTTTGGGTTTTATGTTTTCTTGGCTGTCTTCAGGTTTGGAGCAAGTTGCTTCCTTTGATAAAATGGTATTGCGTTGCTTTATAAGGACTCTTGGAGTCTGTGGGGAGGCTGGCAGTGGGGTTGGGTTTCATGAGGGACAGGGGGTTGTCTTAGTTCTCCGAGCAGGATGCGGGCAGGAGAGAACCTTCTAGGGTGTCCCTCTCTGGGGTGACATACAGGTCATAAGATGAACACTATGCTTAGCACCAAGTGGAACCTCTTCCTGGGTATGCCATTCCCTGCACTTTATGGGGACTGTGCTGTGTGGCAGAGAACTCTCAACTGAGTGTTGCTTTTGAGATGGCTGATATTTCATTGGCCTCTGCCTGTTATAACTCAGTGGGCTCAGGGCAGCCACTGAACAGAGCATTTGCCTGGGTATTGCACTAGTCACTGGGTGAAATTTCATGTGGACCATGCAGTGGAAACCCCAGAGAACTTCTATTGGGCCCTATACAGAATGTGACTCTCAGTTCCATAGTTGATCCCATGCCAGAATCTGAACTGGGTACAATTTCTGGGCACTGCCATGACTCCAGTAATGGGCATGAGTGGGCAGCTGAAGAACTAGATTCTTATATCCCAGATCTATTTAATCGACTCCTTCCAGGAAAGAGCCCATGTTACACAAGAAACAGTTCTAAGCCCATCACAGCAGCCATGTCCCAGAGGCTGTGGAAGGGGAAGGGACAGCATAGCCAAGGACACTTGCCTCCTCCTTGAAAAGATCTCTTTGTTATCTGAAATTCTAAACAAACAGAAGCCAGTGTCAATAATAACACATGTTCATCTGAGAATAGCCTGAAGTGAAGGCAAACATTGTCCAAAGATCCTGGAAGGAGAATGCGGCTCTGAGATGGGTCTGTGGCCAGGCTCAGGGCTGCCTGGGAGTGTGCCCTGGCCTGGGGAAGTTTTCAATTTCAGGGTTTGCCTTAGTGTCTATCTTGCCCAACACAAGAAGCAATAAAGCCAAACCGAATATCTCAAGTGACCCTTGATACTCTTTATGAGAGTTGCTACTCCCTCAATGCCAAGAACAAAGCCCAATTGAGATGGGAGGCTGAGCAGCTGGCTGGGCACCCTCACCAGATTCACAGAGATTCTGAATTGCCTCTGAGCAATCATGAAATGACCACATTTCAGGGCCCTGTGGGGTCACTTGAGAAAGCTCAAAAGGCATATAGCATCTTCTGAATTTAGGGAACCAACGGTAAGAATTGTGTTCACCCCTCAG
>PVHX01000665.1:173554-269057 GCA_004024805.1 Geosciurus inauris
AAAAAAAAAAAAAAAAAAAAAAAGAATTGTGTTCACCCCTCAACACCATGATGCAACCAGAGACCTTCTGAACCATCGAGAACACCTCCTCCTGTGGTTGGGAAAAGCAGGTGCTGGCACCAGGAGATTCTCTTTCTAAACAAGAACAGATACCCATGTCTTTGCCCAAATTCTGTTTTTTGGTTTGTTTGTTTCTTATTACTATAATATACTTTTCTTTTTTAAAAAATATTTTCAAACATTCAGCCTTTGGTTCTTTGCCCAAATTCTTCACTCAAGTCAAGAAGGCAAAGTTGGATCTATCATATTGCTCTGCTGGACTGTCTCCTCATTGTCTCCCAAATATGCTGAGGGTCTATCTATTGCTTTGTTTTTATCTCCTCAAACTCTCTTTCCTAATAGCTTTTTAAAAATTGAAGTAAACTGGGTGTGGTGGCACACATTGGTAATCCCAGCAGCTTGGGAGCCTGAGGCAGACGGATCACAAGTTCAAAGCTAAGCAGCTAGCTGTGAGAGCATTCTTGCGTGCATGGCTACTTTCTGTTTACCAGAACCAGCTGTACCCTGATTTCTGAGAGAAGCCACAGGTGCTGACCATTCCTTGAACTCCTGTGTTCTTGTGGTCTGAGCTTGTTTTTCAGCCTGAGTATTTTCCACACCTGGGTCTGCAGTTCCACGCCTCCCACGCCCCTCGGTGGGTAGAAAAGATATATAAGCCCAGAGTGCTGAAATAAACGAGCTTCAAGCTTCTTTTTCTTCAGGATCATTGTTGTGTATGTGTTTCTTTCATCTGTGGCTCCCTCGCCGACTCGGTTTCACTGCGGTTTTCCGGCACGGGTGCTGGCATCTGGAGGTTTCACCGAGATAGGAAGAAGGGAAGGAACACCGATGGACATCCCGGGACTGGCCAGTAAGTAGGGGGTGAATTGTTAATAGTGCAGGTAAAGATGGGCACTACCCACAGTAGGGAATTGTTGGAAAATCAGATTGAAACTGTTGAAGAAAAAGGTACGGGGCTAAAAAAGTACTATAAGGGCCTTCTTAAAGATTATAGAGCGGTCTAGTCCCTGGTTCCTTCATTCGGGAGGTCTCAATGTTCCAGATTGGGAACAGGTCTGTGCGGACTTACAGAAAAGTCTACACACAGAGGGGCCACAGTCTTTTCCCATTACCACCTTCTCTGTATGGAGGCTAATTAAGGACTCTCTTTTAAGTAAAAAGGTTTTGATTCAGGAACAAGTCAGTGAGTTATCTAAGACCTTTGAATCCACCCAGAAGCGATTTCTACTCAGTCCCTTAAAGAAGTTGAAACGGATAGCAAGGAAGGGAAAGAAGGAGAGGATGAGGAGGAAGATGAGGAATTGCAATTGGAACAGGATATCCAGACATTGCAAGAGAGATTACAGGAGTGGGAATTAAAAGAACAATGTAGGCAGGAACCAAAGTATTATTCAGTGGGAAGACCACCTCCCTTTAATCCAGAACATGAGTCTAGGAGGCCTGCCGGTCCTTCGGTGCCTCCAGAGCCTCAATCAGGAGGCGTGGTGTTCCCAGTAATAGAAGTGCAAAACCAACAAGGACAGACAGTCAGGCAACATCAGCCGTTGGATTTCAAGGATGTAAAAGGTTTGAAGGATGCTGTGGTACAATATGGCCCTCATGCACCCTTCACTTTAGCCATTTTTGAATCCTTTTCATCTTTGAATCTCACTCCCTCAGATTGGCAAGAGTTAACCTGAGCAGTTCTATCCGGAGGTGACTATCTTATTTGGAAGGGCGAGTATCACGAGCAGTATAAAGTCATGGCAGCTCGGAATGCTCAGGCAGAATTTCTCAAGCCCGAGGGTCTGTGTGTCTATCCCCATGATGCAGACATTCCTGTTTGGGTCCCTGACAGATGTGTCAGGGAAGTTATAACCTAAGAATCTGTCCAGGAGCTTCTTCCCTCCTGGGAAGCCTTTCTTTTTTTTTTTTTTTTTTAATTTTTTTTTAGTTGTTGATGAACACAATGTCTTTATTTTATTGCTTTATATGTGGTGCTGAGGATCGAACCCAGGGCCTCACGCATGCGAGGCAAGCGCTCTACCGCTGAGCTACAATCCCAGCCCCTGGGAAGCCTTTCTTTGTGTTTTACAGAATCTGATGATGCTGGTGAAGACCTATTGAAGAGCTCGTGAGTATTCTTTGGAGAATTCCCTTTCTAGTCATAATGAAGCTCCTGGTTTTTATGCTACTGACTTCTTCATGCCTGGGTAATGTTATTAGGGCCTGGTAAGGTGGCCACCTGTCTTGATGCAAGAATGGCCTGTGGAACCTTTACTATATTACAACCCTAAGTTACAACCCTAAGTTACAGCCCTAAATACCAGGTCAAACTGCTGGATTCAGGGGCAGTGTTAGGTTTGTTCCAACAGATTGGTATGATGCTGCACAAATGGGCTGGAACTGTTGCTCTGGTCACACTGCTCGTGCTGTTAATACTGCTCATGATATGCTGTGGCTGTAGGGTATTTCGATCTATGAGGCGTCAACAGCATGCACAATACCAAGCCATGGTAGTTCTCTCCCAGGACAATCCCTCTGCCCAAGTGTGGCTGGGCATTGCGCACTCCTAGGAAGTCAATGACGGGTAAGACGGGGACGAAGACTTGAGCAACCTAAGACAGGGCTATGGCGATTAACATCCACGCTGTAGACCCGATGACGGTTAAGCCATGTTCTTTGGTCTCTGCAACCTAAGACGGGCTCTAGGAAAAGGGGGGGCGGAATTGTGAGAGCATTCTTGCGTGCATGGCTACTTTCTGTTTACCAGAACCAGCTGTACCCTGATTTCTGAGAGAAGCCACAGGTGCTGACCATTCCTTGAACTCCTGTGTTCTTGTGGTCTGAGCTTGTTTTTCAGCCTGAGCATTTTCCACACCTGGGTCTGCAGTTCCATGCCTCCCATGCCCCTCGGGGGGTAGAAAAGATATATAAGCCCAGAGTGCTGAAATAAACGAGCTTTGAGCTTTTTCTTCAGAATCATTGTTGTGTGTATGTTTCTTTCATCCGCGGCTCCCTCGCCGACTCAGTTTCACTTTGGTCCAGTGCTGGCAGCTAGCTAGCCCCAGCAACTTAATGATGCCCCAAGAACTTAGACTTTGCCTCCAAACAAAAAAAGGTTAGAGATGTGGCTAAGTGGTTAAATGTCCCTGGGTTCAATCCCTGATACAAAAACAAACAAACAAAAAAAATTTAGGTAAAAACCATATAACATGAAGTTAACAATTCACCATTTAAAATGTACAATTCAGTCACACTTCCTACCTCTACTAATTGTGAAATCATCTTTATCTAGATCCAAGACATTTTCTTCACCCTCAGTGGAAACCCTGTACCCACTCAACAGTCTTCCCTATTGCTTCTTCCCCCAGTCCCTGGCAGCCACTAGTCTTTTTGTCTCTATGGATTTACCTTTCTGGATGTTTCATAGAAATGGAATCACACAATATGCAATCTTTTGTGCCTGGCTTCTTATACTTAGCCTGATGTTTTCAAGATTCATTTTGTCCTTTTCAAGGACACTATTGTGGAGAGAAGATAGTCTTTGAAGTCAGACAGATCTGAGTTTGAGTTCTGGCTCAGCTACTTACTAGCTGTGTGTCCTGGGAAAATTATGTACTGTTTTCTGAGCTATAGTCCTCATTCCTGAAATAAGAATATTTATTTGTCCCTCATATATATAGTTGTGAAGATTAACAGATAGCAGATGCAAAATCACCTGGTATTGTATCTTGCACATAAGTGGTACTCCCTAGCCGTGAGATGGAAGAGACTATCTTAAATGTGAAAACGTAAGATGTGCAGCCTGTGAATTCCTTACCTTGCTCCTCGTTCATGCATCTGCTTCTTTGAGCACTTTACCGCACAGTGGCAGCCTTTTCTCTGAACTCCTCTGCTGCCCTCCCTTTCTCCAAATAATTTCCCTTGCATGGAGCATACATTGCCTTGTCTCTTTGCCAGGTAGGTACTTTCCCCCACCTGCGTACTTATTTCCCCAGTGAGACTGCATATTTTTCCGAGGTCAGATGCATTTTTTTCTTCCAAAGAACGTATGTTCCAGATTTTTCAGGACAGTCCCACTTTTGAAGACTGTTATGTAGTCTCCCTCAGCTTTTGGGGCATTGCAGAAAATCTAATAATTTGTCATCCAAGCTACATTTCCCAGGTGGTTCTGGCCTACAGAAGGGGTATGACCTCCCTCTTCAGGCTGGCTTTGGAAAACATGATCCTTTCAATGTTTGGTGACAATGTCCGTTGCCTAGAAATGCCAGATCTGTCCTTTCTCCCCCCATCCTCATGGAAATGGAATGGGCGGCAGGCGAGCCTCCATCCTAATTATCTGGCTGTAATTGAAAGGTGCAAGTTGGCATTCTCAGGAAGGTGCTGCTTCAAAGGCACTTGCTGCAGAAGCTAAAGTCCAAATTAAAATTGATTCACAGTCTCTTGGAGGCATTGGCTATTAGCGAGTAGGTTCTGAAATGGGATGTGCTACTGGAGAATGAGGTCAGGGATGGGCAGAGAAAATGTCTTCCAGTATTTCAGCATAATTTAATATTGTAGCTGAATTTATATGTTGAATTTTTACTACAGATAAAATGCAATAATGTTCAAAGTGTATGTTTAATGTTGTTGACCCTGTCTTTTTATTTTTTAATAGGAAATTGGTGCTTAGAAGGAATAAAAACTAAAACCAAGAGTTGGAAACATTTATGAAGACAACAAATTTCTAGAACAGTTGTTCTTAACCATTTTTTGGGGGGGTCACAGAGCATTTGAGGACGCATTAAAACCCAAAGATCTTCTCTGCTAGAAAGGTACACAATATGCACACACACACACAGCTCTGTGGGTAAGTTTAGAGGCATTTGCAGACCCCCAGGAAGCCCACCCAAGGTCACCATGTTAAGATTTCTACTCCAACAAAAGCCATTTGTGTGCTGGGTGGTTTTTCTATAAAGTAGTGAAGGCACAAAGATGAATGCAACACGGTTCCTGCTTTCAAGGGACTTGCATGCTGGCTGGTGAGAAGCTTCAAACAGACCCAGAAATGACCTCAGCTAGTCAGTTGCAGAAACCTACTGATTGTCTCCATACCATCACTCCTTTTGCTTCCTACTGCCCTTTCTCTGGCTTTGTTGCTCATTTCCTGGCTGGTAGCAAGGGTTTCGGAGCTGGTGGTCTGTTAGCTTCTCCACCCCTCACGTGGATGAGCAGCCATCTTCCTAAAGCCCAAGCATCTGAGGAAAGACTGGACCACTCCTCTCTTCAGAGACCTGCTGTGTGGTATCCTTCCCCCATGGAATAAAGACTCAGTTCCTTACCACAGTGCTTAAGGCCTGGTGGCTGGGGGGTCATTGTACATTTCAGCTTTACTTCCTCTTCAGCCTTGTATGAATACTGCTCTTTATCAATACCAGATCCCTCTTTATTCCCTAAATAGAGCTTGCATTTCCAAGCCTGGCTGGCTCATTCTGTTTCTCTCCAGGAATGCCATTTCCCCTCAGATCCATCTATGAAACCCTTTCTTATCCTCAAAGTCCCGTATTGAACATCTCCACTCTGCAACGTTCCTCAGCTTACCACAGCAGAGGCAATGAGGGTTTTTCTGAGTCTGTATTTAGCACTTAGCTGGCTCTACCTTGTGAGACTGTTACTGGCCATGTCTGATTCCTCAGAGGCAGAGGGAACATCAAATTTATTGCTGTGATTTGGAGTCCCTCCTGGAAGGGTGGCCCACCTGAGATTGAATTTGTGTGTTTCTGTCTTTTACAGTGGGAAGATGTAGAAAGCCACCTCTGACTTCCCAAGGCTGGCATTCCTTAGAAGGGTTGAAGTGGCGGTCTCCCTTAAAGAGGCTAATCCTCCTGATGTTGCTAAAGATAGATTTTGTTAAAAAAAATACATGTAGCATGATTGAGGGGGAAGGATAACGTTCTTTGTGCAAGAGTTCAAAATAAAAGCTTCTCAGCTTGTGAAAGCAGGCCCCAAGGGAGGAAAGGATGGGAATTCTGGGTCCTGGGGGTGAAGGAGCCTGGAACTGATCCCAGACCAGTTCATTTCTGAACTGAATTTCAAACAGGAAGGTGTACAGTCATCCCATGACATCTGCAAGGAACTGGTAGCAGGACCTCTCCTCAGATACTAAAATCCACAGATGCCCAAGTCCCTTTATATAAAGTAAAGTATTTGCATATCTATCACACCCTGTATTTTAAATGATATCTAGGTTACTTATAATACCTAACATATTGTACATGTTACGTAAATTGTTGTTATACTGTATTATTTAGGGAATAACAGCAAGAAAGAGGCTGTACAGATGTACTTTTTTTCCCAAATACTTTTGATCTCAGTTTGACTGGATGGGTGGATGTGAAATGCTGGGATGTGGAGGGCTGATTATTCTGTAAGGGCTCCTTTTGGGCTGAGTTGAAGCAGAAGATCCATCTTTGACTCCCAGTTCCGGCCTGGAACCTTTACCAGACTGGACAGCACATCAGCCCTTGAGAGATCTCAGACCCACCCCATGCCCAGAGGGTAGCACTTACCTTCCTTGTGGCCCCCACACCTGTGTAGTGTTATACTAAGGTCCTGAGGATTGGCTGGGCCCTTTAGGTTAAGCTTCCAGTAGTGAGGACACACCTTAATAGAGGCACAGCTGCTCCTGGGGCCCAGGACTTGACCCAACTTTTGTGGTTTGAGGGCAACTCCCCAATGGAAGCTTCTGCCCAGTCCCCAGTGCTCCTCCCTGAAGTTAGAGTTAAGTCTGGACTTTGCCCTAAACTCTATAGACTAACTGCACTCCCAGAAGACACTTGTAGAACTTATGCTACCATCAGACTGCAACCTGGGGCATTCTCATTGGACCCCAAACAGCATGGAGAAATCTCCTGCCGCATCTGTAATCTCACTTTGTTCACAGCACAGGCACAATAGATGCTCATAGAATTGAAATTCAAGTGCTTTGTAGCCCGCTCTGAAAATATCCATTCTGCTATGCAAACATTTCTTCCTTTCACCACAATACCAAAAGCCACTGTTTTGGTCCCTCTCCAAGGTCTCCGTCTATAAGCTCTTAATTAGAAAAAGGAAGCAGTAATTATTAAAGTTATTAAAATATGGAATATCACAAAGGAGCAGATTAGAAGTCTTCATGCTAATCCAAACAAATCGTGCTAATGTTACTTTGATTCTAGAAAACCCAAACCTACAGAGGAAGACAAAAGCTAGGGCTTGCTTTCTAAGAGGAGGGCTTAGCCTATCACTAAGCTAGGAGTCATCAAGCATTCACCAGGAGCTGCAGAGGGGAGGCAGGGGGAGATGAAAGGAACTCTCTAGAAAAGATGAAGTGGGCGGAGGAGAGAGCAGTGCCAAGAGAATCAACCCAGTAGCGGTCATTCATCAAGCTCTTACCACAAGCTCCTCTCTCTTCTGGGAGTTATGGGGTACAAGGAAGTACCCCTTTTTCCCTCCCTGCCTCTCTTCTTCTCTTCCTCCCTCTCTCCTTCCCTTTCTTCTTTCCTTCTTTCTTTTTTTTAAAGACAGGGTCTAGCTGTGTTGTCCAGGTTAGCCTCTTGCCTCTGCCTCCTGAATAGATGGCGTTACAGGTGTGTACCACCACACCTGGCTCAAGAAAGGCCTTTTCTACCCCGTGACTTCAACAACTACATTGGTGAACATGGCTGTTCAAAACTTACATCCAGTCTGGACACTTCTGCAGACCTAACTGGCTAAGTGGGTATGGCCACTTATTGAGATAAAGAATGTACCCATCAGCCAGCACAGTCCTAGGGCTCCAACAGAGTTACACATAGGCATGGCTTTGTCTGAGAACTCGCAAAGCCTGGAAGGCATGTCCCCATGCCTGTTCAATTCAAACATGCCAGATAGAGTTCAAAATACACACCCTCATCTGTTCTTCCTGCCAGAACTCCCTCTCAGTCCACGGGGCCACCACCTACTCCATCCTCCAGGTCACACACTTGAGAGCCATCCCAGATGCTCCTCCTCTTCCTTTGCCAATTTCTTTTGGGTGCTAAGATCTGGCATCACAACCTCAGCAACATCTCCCCTATGCTTTCTGCCTCTTTAGCCTCGGCATCACTTCCCATTTTTACCACCTGAATTGCTTCTCCAAACTCTGCTCTTACTGCTTTGGTACTTTCAAAATACTTTTCCAAAAGCATTATTGTATTTGTTCCTCATACCATTACTCAGGATACATAGTGTTACTAGCAAACATTTTCTGTGAGGAAACTGAAGCTCAAGGAGATTAGGGGACTTTACTAACTTTGAACGACTAACAAAGGGCAGAGCCAGACTTGAAACTCAGGTGTTCATTCTCTTAACCCACTTTGGTCCCATCACCCCAGGTGTGCTTTCTCAAAGTGCATGGCAAATGATTATGTTTAAATATATAAATACTAATAAGAATAACCAATCATTATTGCACTTATAATGTGAGAGGTATTCAACAAAATGCTTTGTGTGAATTATCTCTTTTAATTCTTATAACAACTCTATGGTATAGGAACCTTTACTTGTTTCATTTTTACAGAGCAGCAAACTGCTCTATAAAAAATATTGAAGTCATTTGCTTAAGTGGCAGAGCTAGGATTAAAGCTGGTGCCAATGGCTATGCTCTCAAAAGTTGGTAACATGCTCTTCTGTGTCTACTAATCAATGAAGTGTCATCCAATGGGCTCCACTCCCAGAATGGCCCAGGTTGTCTTCCTTTAGGACTTGCTCAGCTGAATACATTTTGTCTTCTAGTGTTGTTCAAATGGCTGTGCTCCAGGTTTTTTTTGGGGGGGGGGGTGTACCTGAAATTGAACAATGGGGCACTTGACCACTGAACCACTGAGCCACATCCCCAGCCCTATTTTGTATTCTATTTAGGAACAGGGTCTCACTGAATTGCTTAGCATCTCACTTTTTGCTGAGGCTGGATTTGAACTTGCGATCCTCCTGCCTCAGTCTTCTGAGCCGCTGGGATTACAGGTGTGTGCCACTGGGCCCGGCTCCAGATTTTGAAAAGACATGAAAACAGCACCTCTATCCCTGCCTTTGGAAGATGCCAGAAAATGATAGCTGGTTACTGGCTTTTCTGTAGTCAGTACCAATTATTATCCCCTTTTGCAATCCCCAGGGGTTGAGGGATATTTCCCTGTACTTCATTTAAACATTTTACAGACTAGTTTATAGCTGAGAATTCTGAGATGAGATTCTGTGCACATAAAAGTAGACATGGCTGGTGCCATCTTCATCTGGTTAATGGGTTTTACTAGCTACCAATAATTCTTCAGGGTTTTTATTTCTGTGTTTTTAGAAGTCTGAGAAAGCATTTGTGGAGATGGTGGTGAATATACCCTGGAGTCTGTGGGACAAGGCACTGCCCAGTTTTTGTTCCCTCCCTCTTTCCATGGTTTCAGCTTTCCAAAGTCTTGTCTGCCTAGCTCTTTTTTTTTTTTTAATTTTTAGTTGTTGAATCTTTGTTTTATCCATTTATTATTTACATGTGGTGCTGAGGATCGAACCCTGTGCCTCACGCATGCCGGGCAAGCACTCTACCACTGAGCTATAGCCCCAGCCCCTTGTCTGCCTAGCTCTTAAAGTTAGTTTGTTCATCTACCAAATTGGGATGGGGGGAGGATAACAATAATAGCTGCCTTCACCCTGATGTCTGTTGGGTCTCTTAGTTCTTAAGATGGGTTTAGTCCCTATTCCATCTCAGTAGATATCCATAAATTCCCCCAGATTTTACTGCATTTCCTGGGTGGAGTGGGGGCTCTCATCTCATGGTCACCCTGTACTCTAAGCTCCTGAATTTGCATAATTGGTTCATTTTTACCTGTCCCTGGCTGCTTCTGAGTGACAAGTCATTTTGTTTAATTCTGCCAAGTAGCAGCACTGATATCCTCCTTTTTATACAAATGTGGCAGTTGGAAAAGTCAAATCAGTCAAAAGTGATCTTCTAAATAGTGTATAACTTTGTGTCCCCTTTCACCTAACTCTTGAGCCCATAGCTCCTTCCTTCAAGGAAGCAAATAGTATTTATTGGGTGCTTATAATGTGTTAGGCATTGGATGATTATTTCCATGTTACAACAGTTGATCCTTGAAATAGTCCTAGCAGATAAGAGTTTTTATTCACATTTTTCAGATGAGGAAACAGCAACTTGGATCACAGAGCAAAGAGGTGAAGGATTGGGATTTTTTTTTTTTTTTTTTGGTACTGGAGCCAGAACCTAGGACTGTGTGCCTGCTAGGCAAGCACTCTACCACTGAGATACAACCCCAGCCCAAGGACTGGGACTTGAAAAACTGATCTCAAAGTGTTAAGCCTTGCATTCCCAACACTGCCTTGAGGACTGCAAGTCTGCTGTGCCCTGTGCTTCTGGAGAAGGGAATGGGTTGAAACAGATATTCTCATCCAGGTCCATCTCTTCCTGCATCTGAACATTGTGCTAGAATATGGGGTTTTGTTTGTGGGTGGAGTCTGTGAACTGTATTTTTTAGAGAGCAAAAGGATCCTTCAACCCTTTCTTTTGAGTCTCTTGGCCTCTTTCCTCATCTTCTCCACAAGTCAGTGTCTTTCCAAAGCCCCCAGTTCTCCAGACCGTGATCTCCTTGGGTGTGACTGTTGCCATAGAGGGTTATCGATGAGAAAGAATATGACTCACACATTATCTCCAAGCCCCAAGTTCAGCAACTTGGTGAATTTTAGTGCATTTTAGTGTCTTTTACATGGAGCAACACAGTCTCTACCTCATGCTCTTGCCAACATATGCCTGATTCGTCCAAATAGGTGCATCTCAGCTGAAATGTCAAGCTTTCTCAGGATGGTTCTATGTCACGAGTCTAAGAAAGGTGAGTCCTTCAGTACCATTAGCTCTGTCACATATTTCTGGTTCATTTAACTCATAATGTTTATTTCCAATTGAAATTTCTATAATGACTCTGTTTATATAAAATGTCCAGAAAAGGTAAATTTACAGAAACAGAAAGACTAAGTGGTGGCTTGGGATAGGAGTGGGAACTGGGATTAACTGCAAATGGGCAGGCAGGATCTTACTGGGAGAATGAAAATGTTCTAAAACTTATTTATGCTGATTGTTGCACTGACCAGTAAATTAACTAAAAGTCATTGAATTGTATACTTAAGATGGATACATTTTATGCTATGCAAAATGTTTCAATAAAGCTGTTAGAAAAGAAACCAGTCTGTTCTCTTTGATCACTATATCGTTGCTTTATGCTCTTTGGTTAGAGGATAAGACTTTGAGGGCTGGAAACTTCTCTGTCTTGTTCACAACTATATCCCCAAGCACCAGAAGAGCACCTGGTGCACAGAAGAGCTCAGCAAATATTCAGAGAAAGTGAATAGATGAACTAGCAATCTCTTACCATTGTGTAAGCACCCAGTGTCAGCCTATGAAAAGAGACATACTCAATGCAGAATTAACAGCAAATTTCAAATCCGCAAATCACACAGGAAGGATAAAAAAAAAACCCAACTCATAAAACCTTCATTCTCAATGGGTGTGTCAGATTGCCCGCTGTTACCTCAGCATCTTCCCCATCTCCTTCCACATCCTCCTCCTCATTCCATCATCACGACAGGCCTGCAGGTACTTTTCCCAGAATTCCTTTCCAGGATGGTTCCAGTTTGGATTTTGAGTGGTGTGAAAGCTGGAGAGTGGCAGAGCAGAAATCATTACTCTTTGGCAGCAGTTGTGGACAGTTGGGAAACGGAGGCTAGGTGAGGTTTGAAGAATTTCAGGTGAGTTCCTGTGAACCACCTGCTTCTGATGCCTCAGGGAGCTGAACTTGTACTTTTCCTGGGACTTATGAGGTTTCTAGCACCTTGGGCAGTCTCCTGTGCATCCCTTGTTTTGAGCTGTGGACAGTAGAGGTTGCTGTCAGCTTGTTTCCTGCTCTAGTAGCTTCTCAATCTTGTGAAGATCAGCTGGTATCCTGATCTTTACTCCTCAGGTTTTTCCAGTGGTTGTACAAGTGGCTGATGCCATATTTTAAAACATTTCCTTTGGAAAATCTGGTGGGATCTCTTTTTCTGATTGCTTTCTGACACGATGGGTACAGAGTCCAACTTTTTAAAAAGTCAGGGTTGGGCCTGGAGATATAGCTCAGTGGTAGGGAGCTTGCCTTGTATGTGTGAGATCTTGGGTTTGATCTCCAGTTCCACACAAACAAGCAAATAGCAAATCAAACAAACAAAAACCCTCAGGGTTAGGTAATGGTGACTGGAGGGAAAAGTAGAGGCTCTTTGTGTCCTTTCTTAGGCTTCAGTTGCCTTGAAGAGGAACATACTTGATTAATCTTTGGACTCCACACTTCTTGAGGAAACCTCCCTTCCTGTGATGACTTCTGCCCTCTCTTTCTCTTACTCTATGTCATGGTCACTTTTCCTTTCTTCTCCCCTCACCAGCTTCCAAAATACACCTTTCCCCAGATCACCAATTTACACAGGTGGGCAGCTCTCCTGTGTTTGCAATCTTGATATAATCATCTGGTTGCCTGGTTACACCAAGGGAGCCGAGCTGGTCCTGGCAAGGTTCCCCAAAGTGAGGCACATCTAGCATTCACTGTCCCTCTCAGACTTTGTGCCAGATACATGAGGAACTTGGATTTGCCACCTAGAAAAAGGCTTACCACCATTATTCTGTCAGATTATACTGTTTTGGTTCAATTGGAGCCTGAATGACCCTATTTCAGAACCCTCTGTAGAAACCCCTGTAGGTCAGGCAGGGTCTGGAGGCCCTTCCCTTCCTGTCTCAGCCTCGCTCAGCACCTTTTGCCTATAGATCTGGGACCTCAGCTCTTCCTGGCTCAGACACAGTTCTTAACAATAGTCTGATGCCCATCACCTGAGGGAAGGCAGCAGAGTTAAGTCATCCCCAGGCTTGATGTTTGGAATGGCACGTATGAGCTCTGCTTATTTGAGTGGCCTCCAGTCCTGGTACTTCCTGTTTTTGTATTGGATTTGCCAGACTTGTTATCTGCCTCATTCTCATCCTGTAGTTGCCTGGCTATACTATATTCTATTAAAATTCCTCTCCATGATTGGGTCCCAACTTTGTCTCTGTAGTTGGGATTTCACTCAGTTCAGTTTTGTCCTTCTCTCTTGGAGAATGTGGCGAAGTGTTCACATCTCTTCCCTAACTCCATCCTCCCAGGCTGGAGTCCTACTGGGAATAGATGAGTCACCATAAGTGCTGTCACCTGCTTCTGTTTATCTCAATATCCCAATTCTTCTGCTTTTAGTACTCCGTACCTCTGCCCTCTCTCCCCATCCACCACACCCCACCAATGGGGTTTGCCTAAGCACAGAACAAATACCTGCCAGACCTGAGTCTTGGGGCCATCTAGTGGCTTTTGCTGGAACCTGCCTCTTCAGTTGAGCTAGATGCAATTCAGCAAGCATTCAAGAATCCTCTGTTATGTGCTGGGAAATAGAGAGCCAAGCAAGAAAGCCTCAGTTCCTACCTTTAGGAGTCCACTACATTGGCCACAACAATGCTTCTCACTCTGTTGGGTGGGTGGCTTGTGTCACCGAGAGCCCACCCCTCATCACATCTGAGCCCTCATCAACATGGCAGAATTGCTGATGGCTGGAGGGAAGACTAAAGGCAATCTTCTTGTTAGTTCAGGCAAAAGCAGCACAGGAGTTGTGATTCTCCAGGCAATAATATTTCTGTTTGGGAAGAATCTATGGAGCCTTGGAACACTTTTATATTCACAAAGGTGGAGGGAGTATTTCAGCTCCTGGGAGAATGATAGTGTGATAGAAGTAAAAATGCAATAATGCTAATGTTCAATGCATTCTAGATGAGCTGATAACTCAGGCAGAAATTTGAAGACTGTGAGTTTTGTATGGTTTGTTGCTTTGGGCAACATCAGTACCTAACCTAACAATG
Organism: Geosciurus inauris; assembly: GCA_004024805.1. Classification (NCBI taxonomy): domain Eukaryota; kingdom Metazoa; phylum Chordata; class Mammalia; order Rodentia; family Sciuridae; genus Geosciurus; species Geosciurus inauris. The sequence continues at coordinate 187,533 of PVHX01000665.1, forward strand.
ATGGCAATAATAATGATAATGCTAGAAAGAAATCCAGAAAAATGCATTTGTTGTGCTTCTGAAATGTGCCAGTCCTAGTGGAAATGGAATCATCAAATACTAGGATGATTTCCTGCTACAAATCTCAAAGACTATAGGCATGGATACAACAGTTTGTTTCTTGTAAGGTATATAAGAAAGACTTTTGAACCACCTCCAGCTTTAATTTTTTTTCTACTCTGGAAAGCTATAAGCTTTTCATTCTATAAGCTGCCTTTCTCTATAAACCCATGAATCCCTTCTTTAGGTGCAGTCAAATTTTACTGCCAAAAGGCAGAGGATAAATTGGGGGTAAATATATTCTTGTATTCATTAAAACCTGCACTCTGTAAAATGGATTCCACTCTTTGTAAACATGTATTTCACCAACACTGGAAATGGATGAAAATGTGTGTATGTGTGTGTGGAGGGGTATGATTCAGGAGAGTCTACCACATTGAAATAAAACAGAGGATAGATATGTCCAGGTCTTGTTCTCTGATACTGAGCTCCCTCAGTTTCCCAAGAGGGGCTGATCAGCTTCATGATAAGTGTTATGGTTTGGATAAGAGGTGTTCCCCCAAATCTCCTGTGATAATGCAGGACTATTCAGAGGTGAGGTTATTGAATTGTGAGACCTGTCATCTAATCAGTCCATCTGGGTGGTAAGTGTAGGCAGGTGGGATGGGGTTAGAGGAGGGGTCACTGGGAATGTGCCCTGGAAGAGTACGTCTTTTCTGCAGCCTCTTCCTCTTTTTCTGATTTCTGGTTGCCACGAATGGAGCAGCTCTTCTCCACAACACCCTTCCACCATGATGTTCTTCACCGTGGTCGGAGCAATGACTGGACTGACTATGGATTAAACCTCTGGAACTGTGAGCCCAAATAAACTTTTCCTCTTCTAAGTTGTTCTCATCAGGTATGTTGGCCACAGCGACAAAACAAACAAATAGAAAACCTGACTAACACAGTAAGTTGGGGATGCCACTGAGGGACATGCCACAAAGTGTCCTGGGTTCTCCCTTCCTTCTGAAGGAAGGCATGCTAATTTGGACTGATCCTCTCACCAATAAGCTTAAAAAAATGGCAGAATAAACTGGGCTTGGTGGACCCATAGATACATTAAGCCAACATATATCATCAACATATCTTGTGGTCTGTAACGTTCAGTCCCATAGATTTCCCAGAGGCTTTGCTGAGGTGCTAGGTCAGTAGAAATCCTGTGATTTCATCTTCATTCTGCATATCAGTTTCACACTTGAGGTCTGTAAACAGCAGAGAGGGCTTTCCCCGTGGAGCACCTTCTATGTACCTGCTAATTCAAGACTGCCTGTAAATGAACAATACAGTTCTAGGCCAGAGATGTGAAGGGTTGGAATCAGCTTGGACAGGATATTAAGGACCTGGATAAAGGGAATCCATTCATTTCGTTTAAGGAAATCTGTCACATTGTAAAAATTACTGATATTTCCCAAATCACTTATCCTCCATGGTAAGGAACTAACAGAACTTCTTAGACATAAAACAGCCATGTTTTTCAGAGAAATTCAATTGCTATTTGGAATTCTATTTTTACAGTGTCCAATCTCTCATCATTATTGAATGCTTTTGGCGGTAAGAACATTTCTTATAATGTAAGAATTTAGGTTCCTATCAAAAGAATGTGCATGAGTCTCCAAGACAACTTGAGAATCTTTCTCCTCATGAAAATTTATATACAGTGAGTCCTCCCAAAAGTCCAGATCTATCTCAGGAGGGTTTACAGCCAGAAAAATCTCACAAGTTATAACGAACTGACCAACATCTTTTGTACAGAACTTTTCCTCAGTGTAGACCAGTCAGTAGCTCTTTAGGAACTGAAAAGCTCATAGTTTCTTCTAGCACTGTCATCTTCATTTAGTATAGGACTTGGGGTTCGGTCCATCTGGAGGGAGAACCCAGGCTATTCTTGATCCTATATGCATTGTCTTTTATTTAACTGTATTATTCCATCTACAGAAAGTTAGTTCTTTTTTGTATTGGGGATTGAACCCAGGGGCACTTAACTACCCCTTTAGCCAACCCTCAGCCCTTTTTTTTAAAAAAATATTTTATTTGAGACAGAAGGTCTCACTGAGTTGCTTAGTACCTTGCTAAGTTGCTGAGGCTGGCTTTGAACTTGTTATCCTCTTTCCTCAGCTCCCAAGCCACTGGGATTACAGGCAAGCACTACTGTGCCTGGCACAAAAGTAAAATTTTTAAAATTGACAAATGAATAATTGTATATATTTATGCTGTACAATGTGATATATGTAAATACATATATTATACAATGACTAAATCAAGCTAATTAACATATCCATCACTTCACATCCTCACCATGTTTTTGTGATGAGGACATTTATAACCTATTAGCAATTTTCAGGTGAACAACACATTATTATTAACTATGGTCACTATGCTTTGTAATAGATTTCTAGAACCTATTCCTCCTGTCTAACTGAAACTTGTATCCTCTGACCAACATCCTCCCAATTTCCCCAGCCTCCAGCCTGGTAACCACCATTCTATTTTCTGCTTCCATGAGTTCCACACTTTTAGATTCCACATGTAAATGAGATCATGTGGTATTTCTTTTTCTGTGTTTGGCTTATCTCACATAGCATTGTGTCCTTCAGGTTCATCCATGTTGTTGCCAGTGGCAGGACTTCCTTCTATTTCAAAGATGGAATAGTATGTCATTATGTACACATACCACATTTTCTTTATCCATTCATCTGTGGATGGACTCAGACATAGGCTGATTACATATCTTGACTATTGTGAGCAATTTGGCAAAAAACATGGGAGTGTGGATATCTCTTTAATGTTTTTTTTTTTTTTTTTTAGTCATATACATTTCCAGAGGTAAATAGGGCTAGTTCTATTTTTAGTTTTATTTGAAGAGACTTTACCATGTGGTTTTCCATAATGGTTGTACTAATTTTCATTCTCAGTGTACAAGGGCTCCCTTTTTCTACATTCTTGTCAATATTTGTTATCTTTTTTATTTTTATAAAAAGCCATTCTTACCTGCAAGATATGTCATTGTGGTACTAATTTGCCTTTCTCTGTTGACTAGTGATGTTGAGCTCCTTTTTGTACACCTTTTGGCCTTTTGCATGCTTTCTTTAGGTAAATGCTTAATTAGGTCTTTTTTCTATTTTCTCATCAGATTGTATTTTTGCTCTTGAGTTTCTTAAACATTCTAGATTTTAACCCCTTGGCAGTCACAGAGTTGTAATATTTTATCCCATTCTGTAGGTTGTCTCTTCATGCTGTTAATTGCTTCCTTTGCTGTGCAGAAGATTTTTAGTTTGATGCAATCCCATTTTCCTGTTTTTGCTTTTATTTCCTGTGCTCTTGAGATCTTAACCAAAATATCCTTGCCAAGGTCAATGTCATGAAGTATTTCACATGTGTTTTCTTTGAGTAGCTTCATAGTTTGAGGGTTTACATTTAAGTTTTTAATCCATTTTGAGTTGATTTTTGTAACTAGTGAAAGCTAGGGTTCTAGCTTCATTCTTCTTCATGTGCATATCTAGGAGAAACAAATTTTCTATTGTCTATTGTTATTATTGTTATTATTATTATTTTCTTTGAAAAGGATTTAGTCAAGTTTCACCTGAGTTAACCCTAATTATCAACCCTAGGTTTAAGGTCTTTATATCTGGACAATGATCTCAAGGAGTATCATGACACAGACATCATTCTCAAAACAAAGTTTAATTAATTAAAGAAGCACCATCATCTAAGCATTGTAGTTTAGGAATGCAAGGAGTGTCACAGAAGTAGTTAGGAGAAAGTCTGGTGGGTTGGCAAGAGCACAGTAATGGGAAGGCCTCCTGGTTACTAGCTATTAAATTTTAGATAAGGTGTCCCCCAAAGCTTATTTGGGGGACAATGCAGGAATGTTCAGAAGTGAAATGATTAGGTTATGAGAGTTGTAACCTAATCAGTGGATTAATCCACTGGTATGGATTAACTGGGTGATAACTGTAGGCAGGTAGGGTGTGGCTGGAGGAAATACGTCACAGTGTGGGCTTTTGGGGTCTATAATTTTGTCCCTGGTGATCAGAGCTCCCTCTCTGCTTCCTGCTCTCATATCCTGAGTTGCTTGCCTCCACCAGGCCCTTCTGCCTCATCTCTGCCCCAGAGCTATGGAGTCGGCCAACCTTGGACTAAAGCTCTGAAACCATGAACTAAAATAAAATCTAAGTTTTTTGTCAGGTCTTTTGATCACAGGAATGAAAAAAACTGACTAAAACACTAGTCTGTGCCAATTTTAATCAGCTAACTTCTGTGAACATTAGTTTCCTCATCTCAATATGGCAGGGAAGGATTCAAGCACCTGTCTGTATTGGAGATGGCCTGTGCCAGGGCCACATGCAGCCTGCAAGGAGACCCTGAGATGACATTTGCTTTGTGGGATGGAACATTCTCACAGTGTCTTATGGGATGGATATCAGGCAATTGAGCCTAGTTGGCCTTGAACTGTGCCCCTGTTGACTTGCTATAAATGCAGAACAAAGAAGTCAGTGTGAGATCCATCTTTTGAAGAGGCAATTAACCTACCCCATGAAAACTTGTACCTGGATCCCGTGTCCTGGAAATCCCCATGCTTCCAGTCCATCTCCCTGTTTATGACCCATCCTGCATGCTTGTGTCTTTGTCCTCCCTCAGGAATGATAATCTGGTGACACACTGGCCCCATTCCCATCTTTCCATTTGGTTCTTGACAAGTTTTGCCATCATCTTTTATAATCTCATTTTGGCTTCTTTCTCTGGGTTCTTGCCCTTCTCTGCACACCATCACTCATAGTTTTAAGTATTCCAAACACTTAACGTCCTTTTAAGTCAGGTTCCTGGGGCCCAGAGCATGTTAGGAAGAGCCCTGAGCTGGAAGTCAGATCTGGATTCTAGTTTTGGCTCTGCCACTTACTGGTAAGTTTCTCAATGTGATATTGTGATATAATAAATATATTTTGGTCTCTGTTTCTGGTTCCTGGCCTGGAGCTCCTAAAAACCCTTGAAATTTTCTGAGTGATAGGGACAGTAAGCACATCTTTTGTTCTAATATTTGGTCTTTAATTTGATGCAGAGCTCCTGATCCTGTTGGAATTTCTTGGGTGATAGGAGTGCCCTTTATTTTAATAAGTCCTGATGGAATCCTGGTGATGGTCACCAGAAAGACCAGGCCATAATTAGAAGCTTGGAACTCTCTGTTTTCCATACCCCATCCTTAGAAATGGTAGAGAGAAGGGCAGAAGACTGAGTTAATAATCAACCATGCCTACTTGATGAAGCCACCATAAAACCCTCTGGACAACTGGATTTGGGGAGCTTTCAGACTGCTAACATGGAGATTCCTGGAAGATAGCATGCTCAGAGGGGGCATGGAAGCTCCGAGCTCCTTCCCACACCCCAGGCCTTACCGGATGTCTCCCCTTATTTGGATGTTCATTTGGTTGTTTTCCATTTCCTATCCTTATTTACATGGGAAACCAATAAATATGTTTTTTGGAGTTCTGTGGGCTGTCTTAGAAAATTAATTGAATTGGTGGAGAAGGCTGTAAGAACTCCTGATTTATAACCAGCTGGTTAGAAGTGCAAGTCAAGACTTGAGACTCGCAATTGGCATCTGAAATGTGGACATTCTAGTGGGACTGTGAAATCTGACACTATCTCCAGGTAGAGCTGTTAGAATTGAATTGCATTAGAGGAACCCATTGCCTTCAGGAGGGTATCTTTGTGTGTGTTGGGGGGTGAAATTCATCCATCTGGTCACAGAAGTGTCCTGTGCTGTGTGGAGTGTGTGAGAGTAGGAGAAACATTTTGGTTTGCACTCAACATCTCTGGGCCTTGGTCTCTCCACAGAAAACTCCAACCAAAGAAAGAAAGGATGGGTACAATCTTCCCTGACCCTGAATTCTGTGATATGGTGAGTTCATAGAGTTCTCAGAATTCTGTGAGTTCTGAGCTTGTTAGAAATACAGAATATTATAATAAGTCAGAGAGTTGAGAGAAGGAGAGAGTGAGCCCGAGTAAGACCAGAACCTCACCAAAATCCAATGCTGAATGAGTTTGCAGCAGAATGAGAGAGTGGAGAGTCTTGCTGTGAAGCCCAAGAGTGAAAACCCCCCTTCCTGACTCCCCACACAGGGCTGTAACTCACTCAACATTGTATTGAGGCTATAAACTGCAAAGAGCTCCTCTTGAAGAATTTATGAGGGGCCTGAAAGCTGTATATTTGCTCCAGAGACATCAATTGTTTGTTTATAATGTATGCATGTTTAATTTGCAATAAAACTGGGAGGCACTACTATACAAACAGGCAACTCATCCACCCTCTAGTGCTGTCTTAGAAGGAGGATGGGAGAAGAGAAATTCAGGGAAAATTTATGACTTTGTCCTGTGAGTGGAAGAATTTTGAGTTGTTGCTTCTTTGATAAAGGGCTGTCCTGTTATTTGTAGGATAGGGGACCCTGGAGGATGGGTAGGAGGGGTTTAGGGAGTGCTTAAATATCTCCTTATCTCATATATTCCCTTCTCAGAGTTCCATACCGCATGAATCCTTCCACAAATGATTTCTACCTGTATGTGGGGCTTATAGGTAAGCAACTGGGACTCAGGCCTGTGATTCTAAGGATACTTCAGATTCTGATTGTTGTTTAATGACAGAAACTGGGGAAATGGGAATTTGGACAAGATAACTCCTACACTGGCAGGTGAAGGGAGCCTTTTTTGGGTGCTCTAGTGGAACATATGGCAACTGGGTCAATAGCAGGGAGAAGAGGTAGTCAGGGCAAGGACCAGAGTGGGAGGGCAAGGACCAAAATTTGCTGAAAGTTTCATAGGCCAGGCTTGAAGCAAATGCCTTAAATGTAGGACTTTTTAAAGTGCATTTGGGAACTCAGGGCAGTTGGAATTATTACCCTCATTTCATATAAGGCGAAGCTGAGTCACAGGGAGAGTTAAGTTCATAGTTATTAAGTGTTAGAATCAACTCACTGTCTGACTCTAAAAGTCATTACTGTGAGCCAAATGTAACATATGGCTTAACTGTGATTGGTCTTATGGAAGGACCAACTTCTTTGTGGACCATGGTGGGATACTCAACTATTCTCCTTAGGGGGGGTCCTGGGGTACTATATTGAGTTAGACCCTTGGGAGGATGTGGAGGAGCTTTGGTCTTCACTACTAAGAATTCTTGATGCTTAGAGCATGGGTCTGCTATAGCTCTCTTTACAGAAGGGTACAGAGCTCAATTTTATTAGTCAAAGGCATGGAGGCAATTGTAATGTTTGGGCATCTGTGTGCCACATTTAGCCACATTCCAGTGAAGAAATGTATTCTGAAGTACCCATATATGAAGGTCCTCCTTTAGGATGAAAGTTTCATGACATCAGGGACCTTCTACATTTTTCTACCTTGGTTCTCTAGCATCTTACATAATGTCTGCCACAAACTTAATTAATATTGTAGAATATATTATTGAATCAAGGAAGAAGCTTTGGGGACATCATTCTTTTGGAAGCTGAGGACCTTCTCTGCTATGCCTGGCTTAATAGTTGGCTCCTTATGTTTCAGTGTTGGAACTGGAGATACCACATTCCATAGTTCAATTACTACCCAAGAAATCCTTATTTCAAAGTTGCATCAGAGGTCCTTGGGCTTCCTCTGGGGTTAGGTAGACTGTTCTCTTTCCTTGTGGCTGAGGCAGGGAACAGAAACCTCCAACACATGTCCCTTATTGTCAGGACCTGAATCCCTCACTGGTTCATTCCTGAGGAAAACCTGGATGGAGCTTGTGCCCATTGTCCCTGCCCTCTGGGAGGGTTACCTGAGAAGCGAGCCAATGCAGTGCAACTAGGAGAGCATTTGGAAGGGCTGGGGTCCCTAGGAAGGAGGGGGCACCCTGGTGGTAGTGTTCTAGGAAGACTGAGCAGAAGAGGAATTAACTGACTTGCCAGGAATCCTCCTGCTTAGGGCTCACTGGGGCTGTGGGTGATGATTTACTCCTGTGGCTCGCCCACTGTCCTGGGTCTGGATGAAAGGCCTCACCAAGGAAGCATGTTGTTCCTTACCTAACACTTTCATATGGGTTACTCTTTCAAGCCACCAAAAGTTGCTTTTATAATCAAAATGTATCTCCTCAATATGTGGCAATGGCAGTATCTGCTTCAATATACATCTTTAAATGGTCTCCAGCACTGTCAAAGCTCTCATTTACCTGTTCTCTGCTCTGTGACCCCAACCCTGACAAGGTGTCAGAGACAGCTCACACCCACCAGGCTGGCAGAGAGGATTACATGTCCTCTTTGGACTTATGTTTGCCCTAGACAGCCCACAATGGGACAACAGATTAGCAATAATAGACACAGAAATATGCTATGCAAATGCATTGGATGTTTTACAGGGAAATATTAGCCCAGAGAAACTCCCAGGTAGGGGAGTCCCTTGCCCGAAGTTCTGAACTCAGGTTGTTTACCCAATGCTGTGAGCCATTCACACAGGGTCATCAACTCTGTGAACAAACACCGGTCATCTGTTTTCTCTGAACTTGACATGTTGGTGCCACTTTTGGCCATTGTCATTTTGACCTCACTTAACAGCCACCGTTACTTAACAACATGGAGCCTTCTTGGGACAACTGAAATCTGTTCACCCAGACTTACCTGCTTATCTTTCTGAAGACCTTCTCTGCCCCTCCTACTGGATCACATGCAGGTGGTGCTTGTTCACTATGGCCCCAATATGACCTCAGCCTTGTCCTCTCATCATGTGCCCTTTGCATTTTAGAACTCAGTGCCATCCTGGTGTGTTTAGAGAGCTTTCCCGGAACCTGTCTGTGGTAGACCCACATCTTGCAGGCATCTCAGCATACCCCTGGGCGGCTTGGGGAAGTGGGACAGTGTTGCCAGGAAGTGGATGCACTTGACCCTGCCAGTTCCCACCTGGCTTCATCTGCAGTGCCATAACTCTGGCATTTCTCCCTCATGCAAACTCTCAGCCCCCACTTACTGAAAAATTGCATTGTGCTGTGGATGACTGCAAATTGGGAGTTTCCTGGAGATGTTTAAGGAGTAGCAGCTGTGACTGAGTGACTAATCAGATTGTCTGCAAGCCAGTTGGAGCCTGTACCCCAGGCTACACCCAGGCTGGAAAGACTCAGGGATTTAAATTAGAATCCCTAAGGACTGGACTCTTGTGAACACACCCAGGGTTTTATTACCGCACATCCTGCTGTGTCGCTGCCCATTCCTCTCTACCAGTGCCTGGCTCTGTCTCTGTCTCTAGGTGGGGCTGGGCACTGTCTAGAGGGAGGAGCTGTTCTGCCATCCCAGTAGACCCCAGCTGGCCAGTGCTGCTGCTGCTACTGCTTTTGCTGAGTCTTGCTGCTCGCATAGCCTTTTGATTTTGGCTTCCAGTGTATTAATCAATCAATCAATTAAGCAAATTTTATTGAATACCTCCCCAGTGCCAGGTGCAATATATTGCTAAATTTCCTTTGATTACAAAATCAAATTCCAATTCAAGCTATTTGACATATAAAAAGGGAGTTTGTCATAAAGATGTAAAGGTGTGTCATAGTATAGGAATGTAGCCAGTTCTTGGGAAGGGGAAAATCACCAGGCAGTGTCTGAAAAATCAACATGAACCCAGAGATGCTCATCTGATCCCTAGTCTCTGCTTGAACATCTGTTCCATTCTCATTTCTTGGAAAGGTGGCTCTCCGCTTTCAGTTCATGTGTTAGTGCAAGAGGCCACTCTCAGCTCCCAGCTCATTCATTGAAAAGAGCAGCCCCAGGGGCTGGGATTGTGGCGCAGTGGTAGCGTGCTCGCCTAGCATGCGTGAGGCACTGGGTTCGATCCTCAGCACCACATAAAAATAAAAAAAAAATAAAGATATTCTGTTCACCTACAACTAAGAAAATAAAAAAAATATTTAAAAAAAAAAAAAAGAGCAGCCCCAGATACTGTAGAGTCTAGTAGCCCTTCTTCCAACAGGAAAAGTGAATTGATTGAATTTGAATTGTGTATCCATCTCTTATCCAACAAACTATGGCCAAGGGACCAGGACTGTGAATACAAATCCTCAGAGGACCACTGCTGGATTGACAGGTCATTTTAAGTAGTCATCATGAATTGAAAGGTCTCTACGGTTGCTGCCAGGTGTGGGCATCACACAGGTGAGTACTCAGGGCCTGCCTTTGAGGAGCTCACTGTTAAGGGGGAAGCATAAATGTACATCAAATACAATGAAGTAAGTCAGGGATTTTCAACTGGGGATGGATGGTTTTGCCCCTTGGAGACATTTAAGAATGTCTGGAGACATTTTTTGGCTGTCATGCTGGGGGTGTGTGTTTGGGTTGCTACTGGTATTTAGTGGGTTGAGGCTGGGATGCTGGGGATGTTGCTAAACACCCTACAGTCACAGAGCTCCCATAAGGGAGAATTATCTGGCTCTCAAATGTCAATGGCATAGAGGTTGAGAAATCCTGAAATGAAGTAATTATATAGCATGCAAACATATTTTTAAGTTTGTGACTATGGCCTGTCTACCTTTCTCCAAAATTCCTTTGCTCTTTCTCCTAGTGAGCCTAAGGTATTTGAGGAAGAGGGACCCCAGCCAGTCTGACTTCTCAGAATTCCATCTGCCGATTAGACACCTCCTCCTCCCACACCTCTTCCTCTCATGTGCGCAGGCGCACACACACACACACACGGCCCCAGGCTCTTTGTATGTTCAAAGTCCTTACTTCTGTTCTTGTCCTTGAGCTCAGGACTGGAACCTGGAGGATGGCTGCATGGGGGAGAGCAGCTGCTCCCCATCATGTCTGTGTGCTGGAGTCCACTAGGAAACTGTGGGCAGCCCTAGTACACACCCAGGCCAAGGCCTCAGCCCCAGAGCTGTTGGTTTAATTGGTAATTTTTTTTTAATGTAGCAGTGGAAGAATCTTGGAAAGGCTACTCAGGAGAGCAGGGTGAGGTCATCCATAGAGATCTTTGACTCTGGCAAGACCTTTACCCTCACTGAGCCTTCATTTTCTCATCTGTAAAGTGGAGAAATACTGACCTCCTACTGCTATTAAAAGGTAGTGAATGTATAAATGTCCTGCTCATCTTAAGCTCTAGACAGCTCTTGCCACTCATGCAGAGATACCTCTTTACAACATGCTTTCAAGGTTTCCATGAAGTGTAAGAAATGAAGTGTAACCTGAAAACTGGATAACTCACCTTGGAAGATGATGGACTGCTGGCTAGGAGCACATTCATTTAAGCAACTGGAGGGAGCCCAAGTCCTGGGGACTTAATTAGGCAGGGACTCTACAGTTACAGATCCAAACTACTTCTCCCCTTTAAATGCAAAATCCTTTTTTTTTTTTTTTCTAGAAAAAGCTAGGGAGAATGTTCAGGAGAATTGGAATGTCTTAAATAGCATGTGAATGAGGGCAGCAGCAGAAACCTTGGCAATGGAGGGAATCCACGGGGTTCTATTTTTAAAGCACACAGGTCCAGGACTGCATTTCATCAACAAAATGGCGCTGTTGAAAGGCCAGACCCGGCTACAGGCAGGGCGAAGGCTCGCACCTCCCCTCGGGAGATGTCTGTCAGAAGCGTTCATTCTATTCCACAGATGCGTCTTCAGAAGTAAAAGAGGATTTCACGCAAAACGAAAACAGTATATTTCTGACAGACAGGTAAATGCCCCTTTGCGCAGGCACTAATAACACGTTTGTCAGGGAGGCGAGGAATCTCAAACTTATTTTTGATACCGATTCAATTGCTCCTTTAATCCCAAATAACCACTCCATAACTGTATGAAACAGAGCAGCCTAAGGATAATTGCCAAAATGGGAAAGAGGCAAACCCACTGCTTTCTGTCTTGAAAGGATTTAGCCTGCCTTTCAAAAGTGGTGTATGTAAGAATTGCTCACAACTAGCATAATGCCTCCTCTGCTTCTCCTCACTGCAGACGGGCTCAGAAACCAGCCATTTATCACATGCCCAGGAGAGAATGGAAAGTACTCTTTTGTAATCCCACTATTGCCCCGAAAGTATATAGATTGAAACATCAAAAATTCATAGAATAATAGATGTCAAAGATGGAAAAGAGGCACTGGGGTCATGGATTGTGTCTCCAGCAGTCCAGACAGCAGAAGTAATGATCATCCTGGACCCAGACAGCACCTTGCACCTGCCGCACAGCTGAGGTGGCTCAGAGTGCTTGCACATCATTTGTTTTAGATGGAGGATGTTTATTCTTCCAAAGCTCATCTCTGATTGGTATTCAGGCTGCACTTATTCAATACTTTCCTGTTCCTCTTCTCCAGATAGGTCTTTTAGGATTCTGAGACTTCATGCTGAGCAGAGATAAACCCAGAGGCCAATACTAGACCCACACAGGCATATGAAAGTTTTTGTTCATAGTCAAGGTAAGAGGTAAAGGCCAATGGCGAGAACAATTAAGATTCTAACAGCTGTGCTAGGGAGGTCCCCCAAAGTCATGGTCTAGATGTTTGGAATAGGATCACAGACATTTCAGCTATTTTCGAGTGTGCTTTGGCTGTCACTCTGTATTTACTGAAGTATAATCTATGCCAGGCCCTGTGCTAGGTTAATACTGCAGGTACAAACATGAATTAAACAGGATCTAGACCCTCCCCTAGTTAGTGAGGCTTGTAAACAAGGAGTTTTAAAACAATTGGAAGGGCAGCCACAGAACAATCCATGATGTGTCATATGGCACAAGAAGGTCTACCAGACCCAGCCTAGGAGTGGAGATGGTTAGTGATTAGGACTAAGCTAGGAATAGTGAACAAGGAAAAAAAGAAGGAAGAACCTCAACAACTTACAGGAGAGAGTAACGTGTTAGACCTTGTGAGATTAGATGTGACTCTGCTTCCATAATTTATCATAGGCTGAAGGACCCATAAATACATAATCCTCTGAAGTGCTTGATAGTAATCATTTGAACCATCAAAAGATCAGGCTGGCTGTGTTAGAGGGTTGAATCACGGAAAGGAAGCGACTGATAACAGGTGATGTTTGTGCCTATAATTCTATGACCAAAGCATCCCTAGGACGTGTGAATGTGTCAAAAGCCTCCCCAAACAGAACACTGATTCATATTCCAATTAGGAGAGAAGAGAGGATGCTCTCCAGACTCCTCAGGATTGCCAGGCAGTGGCTTGTAGACATGGCTGCTTGGAGACAGAGCTGTGTGGTCACAGCACAGTTAAGGTACTAGCTTGGCACACCTGAGATAGCAACCATGGCCATGTCCTGGCACATGCATGGCGAAGCTCAGTCCTGTATTACCTCCCCCTGGGACTTGCACTTCTGGATCTTTCCACTCGTTTTTGTCTCAATAGTTCAGATGACTTCTCTATCCCCTGGATCTGTCTGTGATCTTGTACTCATGCAGTTGATATCTAGTAGGGCAGTCACTGTTGTCTGTGTTGTCATTGCTGTTGTGGCCTCTATTCCCTGTCTGTTCTATGCCCTTCCCACCATCAGACTAGATCTTGGACCCCAATGAATGCAGACAATAGCAGCAATGGAAAACAACAACAACAACAAAATGAACAAAATTATCTTGACCTAAGAAATTGGTTTGCAAGAATACTTGGCTAACTAGTTCCTTTTTCTCCCTACTTCTACTAAAAGAGGGAAAATAAAAGAAAGAAAAAAAGAAAAATCTTTGTATTTAAAGAGACAAAAGAGTTGGGAGTAAAGGAAGATAGTGCAAGCAAGTAAGGGTCATTGAGAAAGTGGGCCCCAGTGTTAGCTCCAAATTGGTGATGTAGGGGTAGTATCTCTAGAAAGCATAGGGGATCTGTGAGTCAGGGGCTCCTGGGAGGTGGCAGCTTGCTGGCGATTTCCATACTGCCATGGGGTGGGGGCAGGAAAATAAAACTTCTGTATGGGTATTAGGGTAGGGTAGAGGACCTTGGACAAACCTACTGAGTTCTCACTGCTCTCGGCAGTCTGGGAGAGCACTTGAAGTTTCTTATGCTCCTGGGATGAAGGTGAGAGCTAAAAATGTCAGAGATCCAGAAAATGTCTCTTAGCCAAGATCAGAAAAGTCAATTTTCAAAACTTTGATTCCACCTTCTCACTCATGTTTACCTTGCCAAGTAAGTCATATGACTGAACCTGTTAGGGCAAAGTGGGATTTGGCATTGATGTTTTCTTTTTTTTGGCCGTTTTTATAGGAAGAACAGCAGAGTCACAATGAGAGGGAATGGATCCAAGGAGGGCTGAGAACCGGAGCTATTAATATCATCAGCCACAGCAGGCAAATGAGAAGAGGGTCAGAATCAGGTATTGGGTAAACCACATTCATGTTGTCAGCCAACTTGGATACCAGGTCTAGAGCTTAGTGCAGAGCAGGAATGTTTTAGGAGTAGATTGGGACAGAATTTAAAGGAGCTGGCAAAATATATAGCTTCCTCTTGAATTTCTAAATACCTTGTAATAACTTCAGGCATGATGACTCTGGTCTGAACATGTTGCATAAAGTTGCTTAAATAATGGATTCGTGCCTACCACCTGCGTGATTTAAAAGACACTAGCTGTAATTCAGCTTCCCAAACTTATTTCTCTTGTATGCAAGAAGAATGGTTAGCCAATATATTGAAAACCTCATGAAGGTACTTTTGGGTACTTAAAGAGATATAGGCCATTGATATTTAGAGACGATTTATTGGTTCCGTATCTTGCTGGGAAATATCCTCTTTGGATCAATTCACTAAGTGGAATAAATGTAGTGGTCAGCATAAGTCAAGAGCCTGGGATTTCAGTCTTCTGTCAAGTCTCCTTCCTCTCACCTTGTTCTTTCCAACTCCTTCCAGCTACTTACCCTGTGTGAGCTCAGGCCTCTCCATTTCTTAACCAGTCCTGATAGCAGGAAGTTCCTGATTGTATAGGCTCCACTGTGGATGGAGTTCATTAATAAAAAGTTGTTGCAGAACTGCTATTTGAAGGTGACAGGTTTCTGGAGAGCACATAAGCTACAGATTTCCTATCCCAACCCTCTTAACACTTGCCTAGGGGGAGCCTTTCATTTTGAGACCTTGTTCATAATCTGGACAGTATTGAGTCAAATGCAAGTCAAAGGACATAATTGGTTCTTAAGCTGCCCTACTCCATATCCACACCTCCTGTTCCTTTGCCAATTCTCACATCACGGCACTATCTTTTCCTTGTACTCCACTTCTCCCAGCATTGGACCATGTAGGTCTCCTAGTTCTCAGATGGTATCCTTCTGATTGATATAAGTATGGCTGGGGTGGACTTGTCATCTTGACATTTTTTTCAGAACCCTCACTCATGAAATACTGTGTGATCTGCCCCACGAGGAAGCGTCCTTGGTGAGGTGTGTGAGTGGGGCAAGGGGCCGCATACATGTGTGCATTGCTTCTCTGATTTTAGCTTTGAAAGGAACATGAGCAGAAGACCCTCTGGCTTCCCAACTCCATCAGGCTCTGATCTGAGCATCCCAGTCAGCCAAATGTACGGTCATGTGCTCAGTGCTTGTCAGTTCATTTCCCCTGGGAAGTGGATAAGTGCCACCCTTGTGTCCTCCTATGACTGGCTGGAGCCTTGTGAAGATTCAGTTGACCACAACTTTGATGCTGGTGCCTGCTTGGGCTTCAAGTGTTACATGATTCTTCATCCCATTAATTTTCTCAATTCTCTAAATACAGTCCCTTTGATGTCTGTGCTTTGGATGATCCAGATCTCTCAAGTAGACCAACCCCTTTCAGCCAGGTCACTTCCCCAATGCCAGCCAAACTAACCCCAGCTTTCTTTTTAAATTTTTTTTTTTTGCATTTTAAGGATGTTTTAATTTGTTCTTTTTAGATATACATGACAATAGAGTGTATCTTAACATATTTTACATACATGAAGTATAGCTTATTCTAATTAGGATCTTGTAGTTGTACAGGATGTGGATGGAGTTTCAATGGTCGTGTATTCATACATGAACACAAGAAAGTTATGTCCAATTCATTCTACTGTCTTTCCCAATCCCATCCCTCTTCCTTTCCCTTCATTCCCCTTTGTCTAATCCAATGGAATTTTATTCTTTCCTCACCCCACACCCCTTATTATGTGTTAGCATCCACATATCAGAGAGAACATTGGCCTTTGGTTTTTTTTAGGATTGGCTTATTTCACTTAGCATGTTAGTCTCCATTTCCATCCATTTATTGGCAAATGCTGTAATTTCATTCTTCTTTATGCCTGAGTGATATTCTAATTCCAGTTTTCTCTGCCTCTGCTCTGCTTATGTGTCCAATGATCCCTACTTTATTCTTCTTCTCCAGCTGGAGGGGATGGCACTGGAAGAAGGATGTCCAGAATGAGATCAGAAAGAATGACATTGCCCCTTCCAGATTTGAACTCACAATTCAACCAATAATAGCAGTGTAAAGCCTAAGCAGTTGCCTCAGGAAAAGAATCAGCTGCAGGTGGAGAGGAAACCTGAAAATAAAAGATTGCAAAATATTTTCTTAAAAACCCCAATCTACAGAGATGATCACTCTGTAACATTTACTGAAATGTCAGTGTTCTCTAAAGCTCTCAAATACCCATCCTGGTGATTAAGAAATCAATAATTAACATGCAAATCTGAAAGCTCTAGGCAAATTGAATATTAATTACTGACTTCATAAGTGGAGGCTGCTCAGCAGTATGAAAATAGTTCAGGATAATTAGGATTTAACAACCTTCAGACATAAAGAAAATAAATACAGGGTTCTTGATGAATGACTTTATTTTTATTTCATTATTGTATTATAAACATTCTTGGTTTTTCCAAGACCTAGGAGAGAGAGTGAGAAAGGGTGGTTTTGAATATTTAGTATATATCATAGTGATAACTCCTTTCCACCTCCTTCCACCAACTGAAATCCTTTGGGAAATATTAGGTAGATGTTTAAATTCTGTAGTCTGAGATTGCAAGGTGACCTGTGTGCACTAGGAACCAAGAAGTACTGCAGAGCAAGGCTAAAGAGTGACTGGGATAAATGGTTAAAGGATGCCATGATTTTAGATCAGCTCATTGCTGCTATGCCTACCATAGACACCCCTGTTCTTAAGCACCTGGATACCACTTCCTTTATTTTAAAAGGCATTTCAGCATTGGATCTCATATTTCAGCCACTGTATTTCAGGCATATTCTGGCTTCATCTCTTCCTGATCTGTGTCTTGGCTTTCTTTCCTGGCTCCACCTGCTCTTGGTTGCTGGCACTCACTCCTGACAAGTTCTTCCATTCCAGACATCTGGCCCAGTGGATGGTTGGTACTTGGTATCCTCTCTGAGGCAATCTGTACCTGTGAGTTTAAGCTGCTTTTATGTATAGTATTTGATGATCATCTCCATTTCAAATGCAACTTTTCATAGAATTTTTTGTTGAAAGGGAACATTCATATAAAAAAGCCCATAAATCCTCCGTGTATTTTCACCAGGTCAGGAATAGAACATTAGCAACACCTCTGAAGACACCCAATAGCCCTTCTCAGTCCTTATCCCCACTCTCCTTCTCAAGGGTCAATGTAATCTTGAATTTAACATCTTAGATTTTTAAAAGACCTGTTTCAGATGCTGTAAGTTCCAAATAGAAAGACTTGAGGTTTTCTGTGCTTTCATTTTTGTGTTGTGAGATTCAGGCATGATACTGCATATAATAATAGTTCATTTCATTGCTATATTCTTTTATATAATATACTATGATTAAGTCATGTGTTATGGGTGCAGTTAACGTTAGCAGTACTGTCAAACAGTTTTCTACAGTAGTTGTACAAATATACACTCCTTGCAGCAGGATCTGAAAGTTCCTGTTTTTCTATCTCCTTGCCAACATTTGATATTGTTGCATCTTTTCCTTTTTAGCCATTTTGTTGGGTGGGTTATTACAGTTTTAATTGGCATTTTTTGAAGCACATATTTTCATATGTTTACTGGTGATTTGGAAATCCCTTTCTATTAGACTATCTGCCTTTTTTCTTACTTTTTAAAAGACATTTGTATATATCCTTGATATAGTTCTTAGTGGGTTATACATACATATTTCAATCATATTTGACTGGTTGAAGGCTTGCTTTCACATCAGTCTGTGCCTTGCTTTTCATAAACAGAATTTCTTAATTTATCAATTTATCCAATTTATCAATCTTTTTCTTTGTGAGAACTAAGTTTTATGTCCTATATAAGACATCTTTGGCAACTTCAAGATTTTGAGGATATTTTTTTGTGCTCTTTTCAAGAAGATTTATTACTTACCCCTTTAATTTAAATATGCAATCAGAGCTGATTTTGGGGGGGTATGGTATGGGGTAGTGGTCAACATAAATTTTTCCATATACACGTCTGTGATGGTTTTGCATGTGTTGGTGTGGCTAGGCTAAGTACTGTTCTTCAAAATTTCCTTTTTGGTATCCAGTTGGGGTGACCACAAAGGACAGTCTCTTATGAAAGCTGGAGCACAAAAGGGAGGTGATGGCCATTTTGGAGAAATCTTCCAGTTACATTTTCCTAGTTATTCACTCAAATGCCAAACTCTAAAGCTTTTGGTAAAGATATAGGTCCTAAAGATTTTTCTCCTGTGGTGGTTTTACCTCCTTAAAAGTTTTTCAGTTTTACATTTAAAGATCTATTTTAAGTTAATTTTTATGTAAGATGTGAGATTCTTCTTTTTGTCTATAGATATCCAGTTACTCTAGCATGAATTGTTGAAAATATCATCTGTTATAGTTTGGATCTGGAGTGTGCACCAAGGCCTCATGGTAAAGACTTCTTCCTTTCTCTCTTTGTTTTGCTTTCTGGCCACAAAGTGAATGATCTTGCTCTGCAATGCATTCCTACCATGCTGTGCTGCCTTGCCACAGGCCCAAAATAATGGGACCAACTGAATGAATATGGGACTGAATGAATTTGGGACTGGAAGTTCCCAGAACTGTGACACAGAATTTCCCTTTTTTCTTTATCAGTTGATTGTTTCAGCTATTTTCAGTATCATGGCAGAAAGTTGACTAACACATTGTCCTTCTCCCATTGAGTTGCTATTGTTCCTTTGTCAAAATCAATTGGATATATTTCTGTGAGTTTATTTCTGGATTCTATCTTCTGTTCCATTGATCTATGTGTCTATGTCCCTTGTTAGTAACACACAGTTCTCATCATTGTTGCTGTATAATAAATATTAAAATTGGGCAGAGTGATTCTTACCCCTTTGTCTTTTTCAAAATCCTTTTAGCTATATACTTTGCCTTTCCATATAAATTTTAGAATGATGTTGTTTACATACTTAAACAATCTTGGTAGGATTTTTAACAGGAACTGCATTTATCCTATGATTCATTTTTGGGAGAATTGGTGTGTTTACTAATCCATGAGTGCGGTATGTTTTTCTGCTTTCTTAGATCTGTTTGAATTTTTCAGTCTTCAATATACAAGTACTGTACATTTTTGTGCCTAATTATTTTATTTAACTTTTAGTGATTACAAATGACATTTTGTTTTTAATTCTATTTTCCATGTTTTTATTGCTAATATATAGAAAAATAATTGACTTTGGTATGTTGATCTTATATTCTGTGACCTTGCTGAACTCATTCATTCTAGTATTTTCTCTGTAAGTTTCTTGAGATTTTCAATGCAAACCATCAGGTCATTTGAAAATAGGAATACTTTTTTCTTTTTTTCCAAACTCTATGTATTTTTTTAAATGTCAGATTCATTGGCATTTAGTTCAAAGTATTCAAACTTTTCATCATGATTTCTGACAAATTAATCAGTTTTTGTTAGTTTAAATAGATTTTAATTTTTCTTGTAGTTTTTGAAGATATTTTTGCTGTTTACAGAATCTAGGCTGGCAGTTATTTTATTTCAGCCCTTTGAGAAATTATTTCATTTCTAGCTTCCATTGCCCAGTATGTTTTGAGGGTTTGAGAGTTATCTGTGTTTTTTGTATACATCAGTTGTTTATTCTAATTTTTGATTAAATAACTGATGTACCCATTGGATGAATAAACCACAATTTGTTATCCATTTATTCATTTATTGACAATTTGTTTTTTTTCCAGTTTTTGACTATTACTAATAAGGCTGCACAAATCTTGCAATGACATATATTTTCGTTCTCTTGTGCAAATACCTAGGAATGGGTTACTGTCTCCTATGGTACTGGTATGCTTAACTTTATAAAAAATCATCAATCTGTTCCAAGCAGTTGTTCTCTTCTGCATTCTCACTAGCATGTGTGTGAGTTCCAATTAGGTCCACACCCTTGTCAATACTTGGTTTTATTTTTTTGGCTTTCTTAATCTTTTAAATCATAATTATTCTAACATATTAATTTTAATTAGTCATCACCTTCTCATCATTGGTATCTGAGGATTCCAATTTCTCCACATCCTGTATCTTATTATCTATTTTTAAGTTGTATCTGTCTCATTTTATATACATAAAGTGTATGTCATTATAGTTTTAATATTTATTTCCCTGATGATGAATGATGTTGAATGTGCTTTAATGTGCTTCTCCACTTATGTGTCTTCTTTTGTGAGTGCCTATTCTAATCATTTTCCCATAAAAAACTTAATTTTTACATGCATTTTGGTGCATAGTAAAATGAATCAGTGATGAGTAATTATTTGGAGATCACGTGACAATGAAGGCACCTGGTGGTCATTCCTATGCCCTTGCTGCTGGATAAGGCAGATGTGGGGCTCTGAGCCTGTTTCTCCTTGTGGGGGCATTGACAGTCTTAATTTTTTCCAAGACTCCCAAATATTTCTCCTAAAACCTGCCAGTACTGTGTGCTGTTTCCACCACCACTGGCCTGAAAGTTATCCTGGGTCCTCCTTCTTTCTCCTGCTACATATACAATCAGCCGGCTCAGCCTGCAATGTTTCTCTTGTCTTTGTGTTTTTCTTTCCATTTCTGTTGTCTTTCCCTCTGGTTAAAGTCAATCTCTGATCATTTTATATATTGGATTCATACTTTTTCTCTGTGCATTATTTCTAAATTGTTAATCAGACCACTTTCTTACCCTGTTCAAAAATCAGATTACAGGCTCCTTATTGCCTGCAGAAGAAAGTTTAAAGTCAGCAGGTGTTCTAGGCCTTTCACAAAGAGGACCCACTTGCTCATCCCTTCTTTCCCCACTATCTCTCTTACACTTTACCTTTCTGTGAAACTAAATTGAGTGCAGTTTCCTGATCATTTTATATTCTTTCACATCTTCTCATCTCTGACTATCATTTAATTTGCCTGCCATGGCAATAATTTATTTATTCAAAAATTTTTAAGAGTCAGCTATGTTCTGGCCACTGTTTTAGGTGCTGAGCATAGAAACAATCAAGTGACTGAATAGGCTGAGCCACACAATTGATGCTTCCCTAACTTCCCCCTTCTTGTCCCCTTTCTGACAGCTGCCCCCAGGAAGAATTCTGTGTGACTGCATATTAATTCTGAGACTTCAAACAAACCAAGCCTTCATTAACAGACAGAGGAATTATAGAGGTCAGTCACACTGTCTCACACTCAGGATTGGGGTTGAGCTCTCTGTCCTTCTTTTGATCTTGTAAACAGAAGATGCAAGCTCAGAGAAAAAAACTGCATTACTTTGGCTCAGCTTAGTCATTACCCTGAACAAATAGTGATACTTTGATCCACAGGGCATACATGGGGTGGTGCACAAGACACCTGTACTGCAAATATATAACCAGAGACAGCAGAGTTAGCCGGATACTTCACAACCAAAGAGAGAAATGAAGGTAAGAGACAGCCATGAGAAACTGAAGCACTTGTCCTTTTAAGCACCTATGTCTTTTAATCCTTAAGGCAATTGGACAAGGCGGTTTCTTGTCTCCCCATTCTTGTTTTTAAATTTGTTCTTCAAAATACATGACAGTAGAATGTATTTTGACATATACATACATGGAGTACAACTTCCCATTCTTGTGGTTGTTCATGATGTGGAGTTACATTGGTCGTGTATCCATATATGAACATAGCAAAGTTATGTTCGACCATTCTACTGTTTTTCCCATTCCCATTCTGCCTCCCTTGTCCCTGTCCAATGTAGTGAACCTCCACTCCCCACACCCTCTCCCCGCCCTGTTGTGAGTCAGCATCCACTTATCAGAGAGATCATTTGGCCTTTGGTTTTGGGGGATTGGCTTATTTCACTTAGCATGCTAGTCTCCCGTTCCATCCATTTACTGGCAAATGCCATAATTTCATTCTTTTTTATGGCTGAGAAAATTGTATATATACCACATTTTCTTTATCCATTCATCTGTTGAAGGGCACCTAGATTGGTTCCATAGCTTAGTTATGTAAATTGAGCTGCTATGAATATTGATGTGGCTGCTTCACTACAGAAGGCTGATTTTAAGTCCTTTTGTTATATGCTGAGGAGTGGGAAAACTTGATCAAGTAGTGGTCCATTCCAAGTTTTCTGAGGAATATTCATACTACTTTCCAGAGTGGTTGCACCAATTTGCAGTCCCTCCAGCAATGTATGAGTGTATTTTTCCCCCACATCCTCGCCAACATTTATTGTTGCTTCTATTCTTTATAATTGCCTTTCTGACTGGAGTGAGATGAAATCTCAGTGTAGTATTAATTTGAATTTCTCTAATTGCTTGTGATGTTGGACATTTTTTATATATATTTGTTGACCATTCGTATTTCTTCTGTGAAGTGTCCAGTTCCTTTGCCCATTTATTGGTGGGGTTTGTTTTTTGTTTTTTTTTTGTTTGTTTGTTTGTTTGTTTTTTGGTGTTAAGTTTTTTGAGTTCTTTATATATCCTGGAGATTAATATTCTATCTGAGGTGCAGGTGGAGAAGATTTTCTCCTACTCTGTGGGCTATCTCTTCATATTCCTTTGCTGGGAAGAAGCTTTTTAGTTTGATACCATCTCACTTATTGATTCTTGATTTTACTTCTTGTGCTTTAGGAGTCTTGTTGAGGAATTCAGTTCCTAAGCTGACATGATGGAGATTTGGGCCTGCTTTTTGTTCTAGTAGGCACAGTGTCTCTGGTCTAATGCCTAGATCTTTGATCCACTTTGAGTTGAATTTTGTGCAGGGTGAGAGATAGGGGTCTAATTTTATTTTATTACATATGAATTTCCAGTTTTCCCCAGCACCATTTGTTAAAGAGGCTATCTTTTCTCCCATGTATGTTTATGGTGCCTTTGTCTAGTATGAGATAACTGTATCTATGTGGGTTTGTCTGTGGGTCTTCTATTCTGTATGATTGGTCTACATGTCTGTTTTGGTGCCAATACCATGCCATTTTTGTTACTATAGTTCTGTAGTATAATTTAAGGTCTGGTATTGTGATGCCTCCTGCTTCACTTTTCTAATTTCTTTTTCAGTTGCTTCATCACTGATGTATAGGAATGTAATTGATTTGATGGTGTTAATTTTATATCCTGCTACTTTGCTGAATTTATGAGTTCAGGAAATTTTCTGGTGGAGTTTTTTTGGCCTTCTAAATATAGAATTATGTTATCAGCAAATAGGGATAGTTTGAATTCTTCTTTCAGTTTGTATCCCTTTAATTTCTTTCTTCTGTCTAATTGCTCTGGCTAGAGTTTCCAGGATTATGTTGAATAGAAGTGATGAAAGAGGGCATCCCTGTCTTGTTCCAGTTTTTAGAAGGAATGCTTTCAATTTTTCTCCATTTAGAAGATGTTGGCCTTGGGATTAGCATAGATAGCTTTTACAATGTTGAGGTATGTTTCTACTATCCCTAGTTTTTCTAGTACTTTAAACACAAATGGATATTGTATTTTGTGAAATGCTTTCTGTCTATCTACTGAGATAATCATGTGATTCTTGTCTTTAAGTCAAATAATGTGATGAATTATGTTTATTGATTTACATATGTTAAACCAACCTTTTATCCCTAGGATGAACCCCACTTGATCATGGTGCACTATCTTTTAAATGTATTTTTGTATGTGATTTTCCAGTATTTTATTAAGAATTTTTACATCTACGTTCATCAGGGATATTGGTCTGAAATTTTCTTTCCTTTATGTGTCTTTGGCTGGTTTTGGTACCAGGGTGATTCTAGCTTCATAGAATGAGTTTGGAAGGGTTTCCTCTTTTTCTATTTCATGGAATAATTTGAGGAGGGTTAGTGTTAGTTTTTCTTTGAAGGTCTGGTAAAACTCAGCTGAGAATTCATCTGCTCCTGGGCTTTTTTTTCTTAGTAGGCTTTTGATGGACTCTTCAATTTCATTGCTTGAAATTAATGTGTTTAAATGTTTCTATGTCTTCCTGATTCAATTTGGATAGATCATATGTCTATAGAATTTTGTTGATGTCTTCAAGATTTTCTATCTTATTAGAGTATAAATTTTCAAAATAGGTTCTGATTATTGTCTGCATTCCGTAGTGTCCATTGTGATACTTTCTTTTTCATTGTGAATTTTAATAATTTGAGTTTTCTCTCTCTTTTTCTTTGTCAGGTTGGCTAAGGGTTTATCAATTTTGTTGATTCTCCCCTCCCCAAAGAACCAACTTTTTGTTTTGTAGATTTTTTGGATTATTTCTTTTGTTTGAATTTCATTGATTTCAGCTCTGATTTTAATTATTTTCTGTCTTCTACTGCTTTTGGTGTTGATTTGTTCTGCTTTTTCTAGGGATTCGAGATGTAATGGTAGGTTATTTATTTGTTGGCTTTCTAGTCTTTAAATGAATGAGCCCAGTGCAATGTACTTTCCTCTTAGCAATGCCTTCATGGTGTCCCAGAGATTTTGATATGTTGTATCACTATTCTCATTAACACTAAGTATTTTTTTGATTGCATCTCTGATTTCTTCTGCTATCCATTTGTCATTCAATAATGTATTATTTAGTCTCCAGGTGTTGTTAGTGTAGCTTCTATTTTTTGTTTTATCATTGATTTCTAATTTTATTCCATTATTATTTGATAGGATGCAAGATATTATCTCTATTCTTCTGTAGATGCTAAGAGTTGCTTTGTAGCCTAAGATATACTATATTTTAGAGAAGGATCTTCCCTGGCTTCCATTTGTGTGGTGGGGGAGCCAACTGTGCTGTTGAGAAGAAGGTGTATTCAGTACTTGATGGATAAAATATTCTATATATGTTTGTTAAGTATAAATTATTAATTGTATTTTTTTAGTTCTATAGCTTCTTTATTTAGTTTTTTTTTTTTGAAGGATCTGTCCAGTGGTGAGAGATGTGTTAAAAGTCACCAGTATTACTGTGTTGTGGTCTGTTTGATTCTTGAAGTTGAGATGAATTTGTTAGATATACATAGATTCTCCATTGTTTGGGGCATAAATATTTACAACTGTAATGTCTTGTTGATATATAATTCTCTTAAACAGTATGAAATGTCCTTTGTCCCTTCTGATTAACTTTGGCTTGAAGTCTGCTTTATCTGATTTGAGGATGGGAACCCCTGCTTGTTTATGAGATCCATGTGAATGATATGTTTTTTTCCCCATCTTTTTACCTTCAGTCTGTGGATGTCTTTGCCTATGAGGTGAGTCTCTTAGAGACAGCATATTGTTGGGCCTTGTTTTTTAGTCCAATCTGCCAGTCTGTATTTTTTGATTGATGAGTTTAGGCTATTTACATTCAATGTTATTATTGAAATATGATTTTTATTCCCTGTCATTTTAATTTATTTCTGGCTTTTAATTTGAATTAGTTTCTCCATTTATTCATTGTTCTTTTAGTGTAGTTCCTCCCTTCACTGGTTTTCAATTTTATTTTTCATTTCTTCTCCATGAAATGCCTTATTGAGTATGTTTTGTGGTGTAGGCTTTCTAGTTGTGAATTCTTTTAACTTTTGTTTATTATGGAAGGTTTTTATTTCATTGTTAATTCTGAAGCTTAATTTTGTTGAGTATAGTATTCTTGGCTGGTATCCATTTTTTTTTTTTTTCCAGAGCTTGGTAGATATTATTCTAAGACCTCCTAGCTTTGAGGGTCTGGGTTGCAAGATCAGCTGAGATCTGTATCAGCTTCCCTCTAAATGTTATCTGTTGCTTTTCTCTGGCAGTCTTTAAAATTCTATTCTTATTCTGTATGTTAGACATTTTCATAATAATGTGACTTGGTGTAGGTCTGTTCTGATTTTGCATATTTGGGGTCCTATAAGCCTCCTGTATTTGATTTTCCATTTCATTCTTTAGGTTTGGGAAATATTTTGATATTATTTCATTGAAAAGATTGTACATTCCTTTTGTTTGTATCTCTGAGCCTTCATCTACCCCAACAAATCTTAAATTTGGTCTTTTCAGGTTATCTCATATTTCTTGCAAGTTCTATTCATGGTCTCTTGTCATCATTTCTCCACAGTCAACTCTGTTTTCAAGATTATATATTTTGTCTTCATTGACTGAAACTCTGTCTTCCAAGTGATCTAATCTGTTGGTGATGCTTTCAATTGAGTTTTTAATTTGGTTTACTGATGCCTTCATTTTGAGGATTTCTGATTTTTTTTTTCTTTCAGAAACTCTGTCTCTTTCTTGAAGTGTTCTTTACTTCTTGTATTTTCTCTCTGATTTCACTCCTTATACCTTTACTGTGCAGATCAGTTTAACTATGTACATTCTAACTTCCTTCTCTGACATTTCTTCTACCATGGTATCGATGGATTCTGTTATTGGAGTATCTTGGTTTGTTTGGGGTGATTTGTTCCTTTGCTTTTTCATATTGTTTGTGTGTCTACCATCTATCAGTATGGATCTGAGGCAGTAGAATTTCCACCTTGTGAACTTATAGTGTCCCTTAAGGTTTCTAGTACCTCACTGTTTAGGGGGAGGCAAGTAATAAAAATAACAAATGCAAACAGCTTACAGCATTAAACCAAATAGTTCCTACTATGACATTTACAATATTAATTCTCACAATAAAGAGAAATGATATGATCCATTATTGCCTATAATAAAAACAGCAAGTTTGCAAAAGGGTTTACAATTTGAAATGGTGGACAGGGAGAGAACAGAAGTGATATAGGATGTAATGATTATAAGGGAAGAGGAGAGATGTTAGAAGTGAAAATTAAAGGAAGAGTGAAAGAGAGAACAATATAGATTGGCTGTTAGTGGAACAAAAGAGAGATTCAAGGAAAATAGGTAAGAGAAAAATATATATAAAGTACAAATTTTTTGAAAAAGCATACAAAACTAAAATATACTTATCAAATATCCTAGTCCTCAAAAACCTTATTCATGAAATATAACTGGCTTCAAAATTGCTAGAAATAAGAAAAAATGAATATGTATAAATGTCCACATACCATTAAAGTTACAAATAAACAGAGAAAAGAATTTACAAAAAGAAAAGGAAAAAAGAAAAAATATCTTGATGAAAAGTTAAAGAATTCTTTCTGTTAGAGTTTAAAATATTCTCAGCTTCTCTTCTCAGTAGTTTTACATAGGTCATTTGGAGCATGATGCTCCACCCTCTCGATTGCTGGAGTGAAAGAAGTAATTTCTGGTGGAGTTCCTGGAGGTAGGGTTTAGGATTAGAGAGACTCCAGGTTCTTTTTTTTTGGTACTGAGATTGAACTCAGGGGCACTCAACCACTGAGCCATATCCCCAGCCCTATTTTGTGTTTTGTGTAGAGACAGGATCTCACTGAGTTGCTTAGCGCCTTGCCATTGCTAAGGCTGGCTTTGAACTCGCAATTCTCCTGTCTCAGCCTCCCTAAGTGCCAATGGACTCCAGGTTCTTAACTGAATGCCAATTGGTCTGGAGATTTTAAATCAGCACACCACCAGAGCCCAGTAATTGCTGGTTCATGCTGGAAGACTTTAATCTACGGATCTCCCCTGGGTTCCATTTGTGTGATGGGGGAGCCAATTCTTAATCCCTTACATCACTTGCAGACCCTACATTTTCTGGTCTTGAGTACACTCTCCAGTCTCTTCTGTCCCCACCCTTCCGAGTTCTTGGCCAGATGCATCTCTCCCAGCTTTTTCTGCAAGCAGCCGGATTGGAGGGGGTGGGGTATAGCTGGGTGGGTTTCCACGACCAGTTGTCCTCTGTGTAAACCTCTCTCCACATTTGATTTTCTCCTGGTCACTTAAGCACACTCTATGTCATGCAGTGTGTATATAGTGGGCCTGTAATTAGGGACAAACTTGGGTTTGCCAGGAATCAGCCCCCTCAGCTGATGGCCCCCATGCCACAGATGCAAAATGGTTCCATCCTTTGTCCTCTACAGGAGGCCTGGAGAGATGGTGGCTTCTTTCTTGCACAAAGATATTGTGCTGTGAGCCTTTCAGGTTTGTTGGGCAATGTCCTTGATCTCCAAACGCTCCATGCTAAGACATGCCTTAGGCCTCCCCAGATGCAGGTTCCTTTAATTCCCCTATCCCTCCACTTTGTTTGGGGAGGTATGGCTCTGGCTGGTGCTTCTGGCCTGGCTGCAGCAGAAATCCTGTGCCACTGGGGATTCCTTTCTTATTTTATTATATCCAACCTCCTGAATCCCCGAAACCCTTTGAATGTCCAGTGTTAGATTCCAGTAAAGTCCCTCCCCTCCCTTTTTTTTGTTTACCCATCTTGCAGAGAAGCTACCTGTCGGCTTTCTTGGTTTTATGCCACAGAGCAGCCAGGAAAGGGCCCTCCTCTATTCTGCCATCTTGAAAACCTTATCTCTCCATTCTTTAGAAAATATTTTAACTATAAACGTGAAGCAACAGGCTTTGTAGAGATAGGAAGAAGAGGTTGTTAAGTAACTCACCCAAGCCACACAGCTAAAGGGTTGCAGAGCCAGTTATCCAGTTTGAATACCTAAAAGTCCAGGATCTTCACTGTACGCAGCTGCCAAGCTCACTCTGGTTGGTGTGGATTGTGCCCTGCAAGCTTAGTTAGCATTTGGCTTTATTTTGTCCTTCTGATTCCTCAGGTCACCCACATCTTAAGAAGCTGAAGGGGCAGCACTTCCCTACAGGTCAAGGATCCTGGCTGAGTAGGTCACTGGGATAGAGTATCAGTTGTGCCCCAGTGAAATGCTGTCACATCTGCCAGACACACCAGCTTCTAAAGGAAGAATGCCATAGGAGGAGAGGGGGTGTCGCTTCTCTGTTTCCTTATCTAATGAATGATTTAGGGAGGAGACTAGCTTAGAGAGACCCACTTTAATTATGCTCAGGAAAGAGGAGACACTGAAAGCGATTCTCCTGGATTATTTATGAAGATAGAGAGGAAAGAAACTTCTGAATGAAGACTTGTAGAGAAAAAGAAACTGGTGATGTAAAGAAAAGAAAAAAAAAAAAGATTGGGGAGGGGAGAAGGGAAGAGAAAGAGGCTGGGGTTCTGTGGTTCTAAGGTTTGAATGGGACCTCCAGTAGGTCTGGGGGAGGAGGCAGCTTGGGGAGGGTGTGGAGCAAATGAACAGGCTGCTCTCTGTTACCGTCACAAACTTCTTGCTGGGATCTCAGCTTCTCTTGAATGGAGGCCTCTTTCTCTTGCTGCTCATATTCAACTTGATCCCAGCTGCACAATGGAATGTACACTGTCACAGTTCTGGCACAGGAGTGCTCTACAAGGTGAACTCCTGCCTCCTGGTGTGATGTGTAAAAATACATTTTTTACCCTTTGGGATTTTACACTTGTATGTGCCCTTCTGTATGTGCCCTTTGGGCCATCCACCCATCATCTATTCCCTCTTTCTACCTTAGCTGTCTTTTTTCTTCAGGCATCTCCCTCTCAACTTATGAGCAATGTTGCCTTTTCCTTAATCCTGCTTCTCTTCTTTAAGCCCCAGTTTACTCATGTGTTTATCATCCTTGCTGTGCATTAGTGGGGTGGGATAGGTCTCGCAGGAGAGCATGGCCAGCTCCAGGAGGTTGTGGTCAGTGGGTGCACCTTCCCTTCCTCACTTCCTTCTCTTTTCAGTCTTCTAAAACCGTCCAATCAGCCAGCCATTCACCACATGCAATTACTGACACTATGTGATAGCATCACGATTGCATATTAACATCTGCAAGCCTCCTTATTCTTGAAACTCTTGCTCTGGGCTCATGTTAGAATCCCCTGCTGGTTTTTCCCATTTCCCTCATCTTGATTCATGTTGCATGTCTGTCCTCCTAAGACATCCAAAGTAAATTTTATATAGGCCATATAATGTGTGTATCTATATAATACACATAAAAGAGTAGCTTTACTGAGATACAATTCACATACCATAAACTTCATTCCTTTACAGTGTACAATCCAGTCGGGCCTGGTGGTGCATGCCTGTAATCCCAGTGACTCGGGGAGGCTGAGGCAGGAGGATCACAAGTTTGAGAACAGCCTTAGCAACTTAGCAAAGCCCTAAGTAAGTTAGTGAGGCCTTTATGAGACCCTGTGTCAAAATAAAATTAATAAAAATGTCTGGGAATGTGGCTCAGTGGCTAAGGACCCCTGGGCTCAATCTCTGGTACTGAAAACAAACAAACAAACAAACAAATAAATAAAATGTACAATGTCTGGTGGCCTTTACAACATTTGGCCTTTACAACATTTGCAACCATCAAGGCTATCTAATTCTAGAACATTTTCATCATTCCCAGAAGAAACCCTGCCAACTTCCCATCTCCCCCTCCTCCCAGTTCCTGGAAGCCACTTACCTATTCTATGTCTCTAATAATTTTTCTATTCTGGGTATTTCACATAAACAGAATCATACAAAGCGTGACCTTTTCACATGGCTTATATTTTATGTGAAACCATCCCAGTTATAATCTCTATATCTGGTGACAATTCATTCAGTCTATTTTTTGTGATGCACTGACAAATTAGCACATGGAAATCTAATTTTATTTATCTGCATGTAACCCTTATGACCATTTTGGGAAATAGACATTATACCACCAAGTACCCAGAAAGGTTGTATAGCTGGGCTAAGGTCATCTATCAATCAAATGGAACAACTGGGGCCCAAGCCGAGAGTTCTTCCTATTCTTTTAAAACTCCAGGGTTAAAATACAGGGTTTTTTTTTTTCAACTTCTTTCTTCTAAACCAAGGAGAGTATCTGAGACTCCTGTGTATGTGGAAATGGATGAATGATCCAGGTAATTAATCAAAGCTACCAAATGGTGGGGGAAGGAGAGAGTGGCCTCTGAGTCCCAGACATGGGCCTACAGGTGCAGGCTGGCCGACACTGTTGCTACTCCTGAGCAGGAACATGGCTGACCAGCGTCATCACCCATGCTGTGTAGAGCCTGCTGCCTGCCTGCCTTAGGGACATGCTGCCTCCAATTCTGGGGTTCCTCGTCACTGAGATGCAGCAGTGAAACCTCCCAGGGTACTCTTGAGGGCTGTGTGCTCCAAGAGGACAACTTGCTACAAGTCAGGATAGATGGCATTTGGGACCCAGTGGTGACTCAGGTCACCCAGAGTAATTTAAAGTATGAATTGATTTCTCAGCTGGAGACAGTGTCGATGTCCTGCTTCTTATTTGTGTTTCATTGTGCTTATTACCTCATGTGGAAAATTAACAGGCAAATTAACCCTCTGCAAAGTCCAGGCTGGAGGAACTGACTGGGCTTCTGCTTGCGAGGCACACTCTTGAAGATGGAGGGAGGTGGGTCCAGGGCCAGAGCAAGGGGGAAGCCTAGGCCCCAGGTATCTGGGAAACTTGCCAGCCTGCATGCAAACCACATCAGTTCTATGGACCATGGAAAGTGATGTTTATGTCATTCAATGAGATCTGTGGCTTTGTGGTGCTCATGGTGTGATACTGGGTGAAAGGTAAGTTAAATACAAGCCAGGTTCATCAGAGCTTCATTTCCTGGCAAGGGTGCCCATTTCTCTGAGGATTCTGGAATCAGCTCACTTACCCTCTGTTTATGACTGTCTCTTCCCAGTTGCTCATGGTGTCATCTGGCTTTTGATCAATATCACTTGCTTAAGTCTCATCAGCGTAAAAGGTCTGATGGGTCCTTCTTACAACTCCCACCTCTGACTCTTCATGGGCTGCTTTGTTCTTTACTCCCTAAATCCCTGCACACAACTTTCTTTTAGTCCTTCCATGTTTCACTCAGTCCCAGGGTCTTTGTATGCATAGTCTCCTTTTTCTGGAATACATGCCCTTCCTTTTCTCCAGGCCAAACTCCACTGAGTTTAAATGTCCCTTCCTCGGGGAAGCATGTTTTGATTTTATATCTTTCACCTTGCACCATGATCTGGTCACAACCTCCTGTATTTCTCCATCAACAGCATTTGTCAAATGGTAATTAAATAATTAGTCTGCAACTGGTTGTTTAATGACTGCCTTTTCTGCTCTGTCGTTGGCTTCAGGGAGCAGAGTTATGTAGCTTTGTTCCGCTTTGGTTCTCCAGTGGTGAGTGAATGGCTGGGACAAGTCTTCAAAATGTGTATTGGATGGATGAATACAATTCTTTGCAGATGGTTCTTTCTGAGATTTTAAACTTGGCATTTCCAGGACAAACATGCTGATTACTAAGCACATTTAGTTCCAAGATTCATATTATAACGCATATATAAGCCCAGATACCACATGGCATATTCTTGGCATGGTATCACACGCAGAGCATAGTTTAACAACCAAAAGAAAGTTTCCTTCCATTTCCAAGTTATTTTCCTTTTCTCTTCTGATACCTTTATTCCCAACATTTTATTGGTAGATTGACTAAATTTTGGTTGTTTGATTGAACTAAGGGTATAATGACAGTCCCTAACTGCCAGGGACTGCTAGGTAGATTAGTTATGAGGCTTTTACTATAGTCCAGAAAGGAGGTTACAGAAATTTAGACACCAATGAGACAGACACATTTTAAGTGAATTTTTAGGAATGAAACTTGATAAGGGATGTCAAGGACACTTGGGTTGATATCTCACATCAATCTCAATTCAGATTGAGTCTCAGTCCAAATCATTCATAGTAATTTCATCATGTTGTATGTGAGATAATGAACTTTTCCCAGTTTTTAAAGCTATTTGGTTGATTTTTTTATTACTTGCAGCAGAATCACCCTGACTGATAAGAGAGGGCCAGTGGGAGCTCAGTGGGCACAGAAGTGCTTTCTGGTTTGCTGGGGGCTCTCCAGTAACAGGGGCCACAGGCACATGGGCTTCCTGTCTCTTAGTTACCTTGTAGGGCATTAGAACTCCCAGCTTTCCTTTGGAACTGTCAGGGATGAAGCTGAAGCAGGTAGGTGGGTATTTAAACAGAAAATGACCCAGATTAAACATTAAATAGTGAATCCCTATTTTGGGCTTTCAGTCTGCATTAAAATGAGAAGGCAATTATTTACTGATTTGTTTTTTAGAAGTCAGCTTAAATTCTATTCCTGCTCTCCTTAGATAGCCTATTTTGAGGAATCCCCCACATCCCCAAAGAAGTGCTATATTGCAATAACAGCAATGGAAATCAACATGTAGGAAAGGGAGAGAAAAAAATCTCCTATTGTTCCACAACTAACAATCCATTTGTTTTCTTTGCCTATGCATCCTTGAAATTCTTATCCATGTTCACGCAAAAATGTACAGATTGGTAATCATAGCCAGGCATCACTGGTATTTTTTATTGAGGTATGACATCCTTGTTGGGAAGTGTCCTAATTTGTACAACCTGATGATTTTTCACATGTGTTCATTTGTGTAATTGCCCCCCAGTTTGAGATATGAAACATTTGCCAGGGTATCATTTTATAGTTTGATTTTTGAAATTTACTGTCATATGAGAAGCACGTTACTCTGTTGTGTGTCCTAAGAATTTTTTATTATTCTACCTGTTCTTCATATAGCTCAGGAAAATTTAATCAGATGGCTGTATACACACATAGCTAGGCCAATCCACATCATTGGGCATGAAGGTTGTTTATCAAATTCTTCCAAATCATAAATAATGCTTCAATGATCTCTGTGGTAGAGGTCAGAAACTGGCAGCCTGTAGGCTGGATCCTCCTCACACACTCATTTTTCAGGCTTATGTGTTGTTTGTGAACACAAGTTTTTTTTTTTTTTTTAATATAAGAATATTTGAGTTTAGTTATAAACTTTAAAACTACAGACAGCTTACATGGAAATCTTTATTTTGCTTCCTGGATAAAACAGATATGGTCTCACCACCAGTTTTCCAGTGGTAGCAGTCCTGTAGAGCTGAGTAGGGTCTGCTTTTCTCCTCCCCCATGACTTCTGTCAGGAGTATTCATTAATTTACACATCTTCCTGGGTCTAGCTGGCATTTGAGTTTGCCATTCTAGGTACAAGCCTTCTTTTTTCTTGATGCCCATAAAAACGTCATTTGTGCATGAGGTTCCTGGTGACTCCAAGGAAATTATACAAGTACATTTAGAAGAGCACAGTGGAAAAGTCACAGCTACTGTGTCTGTGAGACACTTGTGGCAATCTCTGCTCATGATGGTGGCCTGGTCATGTTTGGCCCTGAACCTTGATTAATTCAGGTTTCAAGTGAAAACAATGATGTCTGCTTCATGGCGTGATTACAAGGATTTAATAGGGCTCAACACACAGTAGGCAATCAATTAGTGAATGCTAAGTACAAAAAAAAAACCTATTGAAAATTGTTTTTGATGGTTAATTAATCCAATTCCAGTTCTTGGATGGCAAAATTTATTTTGATAAAAATAAGATTTAATTTCCTCTGAATTTACTGTTCATTGAAAAGATCTCCAGAGATACTGATAAAGTTTTAATAAGAGCATCAATAATAGTCATAAGTGGGTACGATTTAATAATGTTGTGTCTGAGTGTCTAAAGACTGACCTTAATATTATGATTTAATAGAAACTGTAAATTAAAATGTGCTGCACTGCTCAACCATGCTAAGGAGGTCAAGATGGCAGAGAGTTGGTCCTTAACCTTGTTGTTTGTACTAATGTTTCTTTAGGAGGATCTTTATCTCCAGCTGCCCTTTTTGGCCTTCTTTAGTTGTTAACAGGTCCAGAGATTCTTTGGAGAGCATTTCTAATAATACACAGAGGTTTTCCCCAGAATTTGGAGAACATAAAGTGTTGACTCTAGTAGGAGAAACCTTTTCTAGAAGTTGCTTTGTCTCTTTCTTAGTACATAGTTGCACTGCCCACTGGAAACCTATTAGAAATCATTCCACACATCCAACCCATCAGAAAGTCCATCAATTTTTTCTAAATGTCTTGCAATTCAATTTATTTCCCTCTATATAGACCTAACTGTGCCCCACCTCACCCTTGCAACTGAGCTACAACACATTCTCCATTCAGTAGCCAGGGTGATCTTTAAAAATCTCAACTCTATAATATCATATCATCTGGCCTCTTAAAGTTCATCCATGACTCTTATTTCATGTCAAGTGAAATACAAAATCCTCATCATAGTATATGAGGCTCTGCAAGATCTGCCCCATCTCCTGTTCAACTTCATCTTATGCAATGCTCTCACATTATACACTATACTCCACCAACACTGATCACCTTCCATGTCAAATTCTTTACCAGCCCTGATGTGTGCATATGCCTTACCCCTGCCAGAATTATTGGTTTTATCCTCCAGTCCCTCTCTTTGTGAGATTTGATTTTTTAGTTCTCAAATTAAATGTGATGTTTCTACCCTATGTAAGGAAGTTCTCCATTTTTTTTCTTGCAGTATCTTATGCCTTCACATCCCCACACACTCTGTAGTGATTTTGTCTGTTTCCCTGTTGATAGTCTATCTTTCTGCTGTAATGTAAGTTTCACAGGGACTAAGGACACATCTCTTTCATTTATCAGCTATATCTCCAGCTGCCAGCACATTGCTGGGCAAATAGTAGTCATCAATAAGTGTTTATTGAATGAAAAATATGGATGGATAAGTGTAACTGCTGTGGGAGTAGACACAGGAAGATTTTCCTCAAATGTGATGGCTAGAAAGAGCTTTAACATAACCAGGTAAACCAGAATGTAGTATGTGTTTGATATTGTTCATAGAGGGAAGTGTTTCAAAGGGTCTAGGAAAATTGGGAACCAAAGACCAATATATGGTCAGCTTATCTCTATTACTGTTCAGTAGGGTCTGGCTTCTGGACCAATTAGCATGTAAAATTTTCTCTGAAAATTATTGGCTCAGGCCTTGATTTATCAACCAGTGCCTGTGAATTTGGTTAGCATGAATTATAGCTCTTGAACCCGATCAATTCTGAGAGAGCTGACAAATCTCATCAATTAAAGGTGTGATGTGACTTGGTCTCCTCCTGTATTCAGCCTGGCTCTAACCCAGGTCTCCCTGTACTCTCACTCATGATGTTCAGTGTTGGTCCTGTCTTGTTCTAACTGCTTTCTGACCTTGGCCCTTCCTCATTCAGCCTAATTTCTACCATCTCCCTCATCCCTATTGTAGGTCCTGACATAATGAACTCAATGCACAGATTTCTATCTTAAAAGCCAGTAAGTCAGCTGGGCGCGGTGGCCCATACCTGTAATCCCAGCACTTTGGGAGGCTGGGACAGGAGAACCGCAATTCAAAGCCAGCCTCAGCTACAGCAAGGTGCTAAGCAACTCAGTGAGACCCTGTCTCTAAATAAAACACACAAAAAAATAGGGTTGGGGATGTGGCTCAGTGGTTGAGTACTCCTAAATTCAATCCCTGGTACCAAAAAAAAAAGAAAAGAAAAGAAAAAAGAAAACCAGCAAGTCAGGGTACATCTTCATATCAATAAACTAAAATAGGCTAATTTTTAGATGTGGTAACATTATGGGCTGATTGGCTGCCCCTATTGATGAAATGTGATATTACAGCCCAGCTTTATTAGTCTAGGAAAGAGGCAAATTCCTGGCATATGTGAAGTGAGGCTTAAGGACTGCTCAGATGTGGAATAATGAGTTCTGGAAGAGTGGAACAAGATATTAACAAAATGAGAAATCTGCAAAAGAAAAGGAAATTTTGAAATGTGAGAAATTTTCCTTTTAGAGTTAGGGCTAGCTAGTTTCCTTCCATTATTCTGGAAAATGTGGAATAAACTTCTCTTCCTGGTCTCCATTTTAAGCTCCTGGGTCTAGATTGTCCTTATTTCAAGACCGAAAAGACCTTGTGGGAGCTCTTGCTGAGATCTGATAACTTATAGCTCAGGAGAATGAGAGTTTTCAAAATTCTAGCTCACACAAGCCTATGTAATTAGTTGCTGTGGTCACTTTCTAACCCAGGCCTACATAGTACGTGTAGTTCTGTAGTTAAGTAAAGTTATGAAGTTGAACATGTTTGTTACCTATGAACTTGTTTATCTTGTCTGTGCCATACACAACTCTCAGAACTTCCACCAATTTCTCTTTCTTCAGGTCCATATCTCTCATATTTTTTGAAGGAACAAAATAGAAATAGTGATGGTAACAATAAGGATAATGGGATCAGTCAGGATTCACACTGGAAAAAAGAGACCACAAAGCCTAGGTCCAAATCCCAGATTTCCCACTTATTATTTGTGTATCTCTGAGATTGTTGCCTCCTTACAATATTAATATTGCAAGGTCACTGTGATGACCCCTTAAATGTATGCAAAGTGACTTTCACACTCAATAAACATTCTTTCCCCCACTTCTCAAGTGTGCTAACCTGTTTTAAAGTCATCCGTGAAGGATTAAAACCAAGAAATGCT
This sequence comes from Geosciurus inauris, assembly GCA_004024805.1. NCBI lineage: Eukaryota > Metazoa > Chordata > Mammalia > Rodentia > Sciuridae > Geosciurus > Geosciurus inauris. Next base: position 225,178 of record PVHX01000665.1, read on the forward strand.
GCTTGAATGAATAACACCAGGCAGTGGGTGGCATAGATATTTTTTGGATTTCAGCTCCTCCATGTGCTCCTAATATCATAGTATGGGGCGACTCTCTACTCTTGCCTACATACAATGGCAGCTGGGCTTTGCCACTGCAATTTTAGTGTGGTGAGTCCTTGGCTCTGGCTTAGACTGGTAATTGATTCTATTCAAAGATTTGATGGAAAAAAGATTCTTTGATTAAGTTCTTTTTAGTTCTATTCAATATTTCTTGAATCGGTTCCTTCTCTCCAGCCCCTGCACTGCTGTCATGGTTCAGGAACTCATCATTTCCTGCACGCATCACTGTGTCAGTTCCTACCGGGTCTCCCTGTTGCTGGGCTCTTCCTCTCCTCTCCATCCTTCACAGAGCAGGGAGAGTGATCTTTCAAAAACATGCATATGATGCTGTCAACCCTTTGCTTAAGAGCCTTCAGTGGCAATGTGCTTCCCAACCACAGAGGTTCTCAGTTTCTGGTGTCATGACACACTGGTTTGTCACATCAATTCTGAGGCAGATTCATCCATCCATTCAACAAATATTTGTTGAGCATCTCTTTTGTGTCATTTATTGCTATGGTGCTGGGGTACATCAGTAAACAAAACAGACAAAAATCTCCATGTTGTCAGAAACCTGTTACTAACAAGAGTTAAAGCCTTAAAGATTATGAATAATTTATTTGAATATTATGGTCGATAAATTTTATTTCTATAATAACATTACCCTAAATCACTTGCATGGTGAAGCCCTTCTTGGTGGGGAATGGAAGAGGGGATTTATAGCTAGTAGTGGGGGGATTGTGTGTAAATCTGTGTATGCTTTTGGCAGTGTACATATAAACAATATCGTAGTTTATCTGAAGGAAAAACGTTAAATATTACTGCTTATCCACAAGATACAGTACAAATTTTTTAACTTTCATTGCTTGTCCCATCAGTTGTATTCTTTATCACCCTCTGCCTTGTATTATATACTTGCTGGTTCTTACCCCTTAAAGTTGTTTGGCATTGGCGTGACTTTATACCCACAGAAGGGCATAAATATACAAATCATTTTCTTCCAAGGTGACAGAGGTCCTCTTCATGTGAGAGAAAGGACTAAATTCACATTAAAAACTGATAATAAGGAGTGAAAGGGGAATTTGATGGGACCTTCAGAATGCTGTTAGTGTTTTATAGTGTTTTGATGAAGTACATTCCTTGAGAGTTGATGGAAACAGACACAGTCATATGATAAGAAATATGAATGTTGGTATTATTTCATCAAAAGTGTGTAACAAGCACATTGGAAGATGAAATAGTTGGGAGGATAAGGAAGAAGTAAAATGCTATGTAGGAATCAGCCTCATTTTGTCCATGAGTGAGAAAGGAATGGATGAAAATAAACTGGATGAAAAGACTTTTGCTATCTGTACGACACAAGACAACCTGCAGGAGATGCCCGGGGAACTCAGGCCTGATGTATTCCTGCAAACAATCAGAATTGCTCTCACCTCACAAAGTAGACTTCCAATCCACTCATGTTTACAGCCTTGACTCTGAGCCACAAGCCCGTGATCAAGTCATCTTGTGGTCAGCATACAGATTTCCTCCTCATTCTTTCAACTTCTGATGTTGAGACTTGTCTTCCCACACGTGACATAAAAGGTGATGCTTGACATCTGTGGCAGCTTGAAGAGGAAGAAAGGAAGGTATCACAGGAGCCACGCTTGTCCATGTTTTTCTAGAAAGGCGTGAAAGGGAAAACTTAAAGTCAGCACAGATATGGCTTGTTGGAAAAGATCTGGTCAGGAGTCAACAGTTTGTGTTTGGATGAAACCTCTCATGTGTCATTTCTTCCCGGGACATTAAATATGACTGGTTGATAGCTTATTAGGACAATCTTTTCAGAGGTGTGGAGAAACCAAGACATCCTAGGAAGGATTTAACAGAGGTAAGGACACAAAGCTCGAGTCACTAGGATGTGAGGAGGAATGTAGCAAACAGGCCAAGTTGTCCAAAGCCTGTGATTCTTCTGGGGTAACTTGGGGGTTATGTCATAAGGTTCTTAGCGGCAGACGTGTTGAGAAACTTTGCCCCCTGCTTCTGAACCTATAAACTTGACTCAGCAATTTGCTCTCTGAAAGGACCACTGCAAATTGGTCCTCATAGCCAAGGCATTGACGCCTAGCCTCTCTCCCATAATAGATGAAAAGCAGTGAGGAGCCATTCTGGGTGACCTTCACTTTGTAATTAACCCTCCTCATTATCGGCTCACTTGCTTCCTATGGGCAGTGTGCACATGTTTGTGGTTATGTAACTGCCAAATAGGGCCAGGCAAGCCATTTGTTGGCATCCTAATTGTCTCCAATCACAGGGAAATGAATTGCAGTGAGAGGAGAAATGAGAAGTGGAGCACCCTGGCAGCTGGCCAAGGCTCTGAACTGTCAGCTGCAAGGCCCGGCAATCTGCCGTCAAAGCAGGGCCCTGGAGGTGGACTTGGGCTGGTGAAGGAAGGCTGTGGGGATTCAGAGAGGGGGTTGGGGTCTAGGGAAAGAGTGCTTGAGCAAGGGAGAGGAGAGGAGAGATTCCAGCTCTTTCCTTTCTTTGCAATCTCTCTCCTTTCCCCTCCTCTTATCTTCTCATTTATTCTGATCCCCAGGAGTTTCCCATCCCACCTTAGTGATTTTCGACAGGATTATCTAGAAAAGCAAACTAGTAGATTGTGTGTGTGTGTGTGTGTGTGTGTGTGTGTGTGTGTGTGTGAGCACTGAGAGCAGGAGAATAATGATGTCCTAGCTCAAGCAGTCAGGCAGAGAGTGAATTCAACCTCCCTCTACCCTTTTGTTCTATTCTGGCCCTTCTTGGATTGGATGAGCCACCCATGTCTGCTTTACTCAGTCCACCAGTTCAAAAGCTCATCTAGACACCTTTGCTGAGGTGGATATCTTGTGGCCTGGTTAAATTGGCACATAACCACAGCAGTGATTTTGAGAGCACAGGAAAGTGAAGAGAGGGAAGGGAAGGAGCCATGGAGAAAGGAGGAATATACACGGGTTTAAATGAGAAAGAAAAAAGATTGCAAAGCACTTTTATTCTCCATCCCACTTTGAGATTGCTGTTGCTGCTAGTGGTATGGAGATGGGATGATGGGATTGCATCTGGACCTGGCCTTCTGCTGTGGGTGCAGTAGCTGTCATTGTAGGTCTTTCAATGGTCGGGACTCCAACAGTGAGTCACAGAAGACATGGAAATCCTAGAGCCTGAAGTCTAATTAACCTTCTGTGAGGGAAATCAGAAAGAATAAAAAGGGTATAGAATGAGATTGGCTCTGTATAGAAATGTCCCAAGAGTTAATAAAATGAGCAGTTGGTAAAAGGCAGTCAGTAAAAAGGAGTTTAGAAGGACCAAGTCAATCAAGCCTCAGTCAAACTGAAGAATCTACATCTTTATGTGCATTTCCTTGGCTGCAACTGAAATCCCATAGTAAGTCTGCCTGAGGGAGATTTGCCAAAAGAAAAGGCTGGTCTGCAATAAGCTTGCAGGGGGCTTTCTTATGGCCAAGCTTGCCAGTGAGTACCCAGCACTGTCCTGGGAAGAGGGCCTGAGAATCAGGCAGAGTGTTCTTGACCTAGGAAAGTGCTCCTATTAATGGAAGAGGATGTTTCAGAGGCTCATAACGGTCAGCTGAAATGTACTTCAGGGTTATACAGCATCTTTTAATTTTCAGTCTCATTTATTCATTCCACAAATATATTTTGGGCACCAACAGTATGACAGGCACTTTGCTAATCACTGGAGCACAGCAGTGAACAAAATGCATACAGCCCTTCTCCTCACTGAGCTTTTAGTTGAGCAGAAAGTATAGGGCATTATTCAAGAAAGACTCAGGGAGAGGAAGCACAAAATTACAGGCACCAAGAGGGGGAGGATGGCAGGAGGGCAAAGAGGATCCTAGATCAGATGAGAGCTTTGAGAAATACCTAGCACATGGCAATACTCTCTAGAATATGTGATGAGGAGGAGGTTGATGATGATGGCAGCGGTGGTGATGATGATCAGGATGATGTTGACAAAGATTACCTATCCCTTTGGGCATACGGGAATAATTCATTTCTGGAACTACACAGTCAATATCCAGGTCGGTTGTAATCCCATCAAGATGGAGACAGCTTGAGCCACAAGCCAAATGCCCTATACATCTCCATCTCATCTCTTTATAGCATCACCTCGGGTGACAGTTGTGATGGATGCCAGGGATTCTGCATGAGGAAGTAATGATGTCTCCTGCAGGAAACACATTTTCTTTTCACCATTCACTGCCCAACAATGGTAGATGCTCAATAAATAGTTGATAATGATAAGTGATAAATTAAAACTGACTAGGGAATTCTTCCCATTATTTGTGTGTCTCCATTTGAATAAGCTAAGATTTTTCACAAAACTTTTTGTTACCAGTAGAATCTCAGAGGATCCTCTAATAACAGCCCTGACAGGCAGGGTTTCAAACAAACATTAATTAAGTCTCTTAACAACCTTGTAAATCAATGTGCCATATGGCAATTATAAAAAAAGAATAATTTTAGCAAGTAAGAAATTTTAAAATGATTGCTTACTTCATCACAACAGAGAGATCATTTACATACATGCAAAAATGAATATTTAGAACCATAGATAAGACAGAAATGCTTGGCTAATGTCTGAGCCATAATTAGTTGTCCTTTAAAAGGTCATTTGATCCAGGGAATACTGGGAATAGGATTTCATTTTGATCTCCGAGAGGGGAAAGGTATATGTATTCTTTGCTTTGTATTCCCAATTCATATACCTTGTCCTAGACCAGCATGGTCTAATGCAATTTTATGTGATGATGGATAAGTTCTGCATCTGTACTGTCCAATATGAAAGCCACCAAAGGCTACTATAACTGAGGAACTACAATGTTAATTTAGTTTTAATTAACTTAAATAGCACATGTGGCTAGAGTCACTGCATTGCTGTGCAGTCTTAGGCTGTGGTTAATGGAATTGGAAAATTATTGTAATTTGGAAGGGGCTACAAAAATGGATGTTAATATATTGTTAGCCAGATTGTGGTCTACATGCAGGGTACAGACATTGTCATAATGACTGATCAGTGCTGTAGTTGGGATCTGTACTGTCCTCCAAAGACCCCTGTGGTAAAGGCTTAGTCCCCAGGGATTCCACCACCAATGGGAGGTGGTGGAACCATTAAGAGGTAGGGTCTAGTAGGAGGTTTAAGGCCATTGGATCATACCCTCAAAGGGAGCTGTGGGATTTTGGTATCTTGCTCTTTCTCTTTTGATTTCCAGCCATGAGGTGAATGGTATTCCTCCACCACATGTTCCTGCCATGAGGTGCTGTGCCACTGTAGGCCCAAAGCAATGGGGCCAGTTGGTTATGGACTGAAACCTCCAAGACAAACCTTTTCTCTTTGACTATCTTGGATGTTTGATTATGGTAATGGAAAGCTGGTGAACATAGAAAATCGGTACTAAGAATTGGAGCCATTGCTGTGACTACCTGATGATGTGGTACAGAAGCCATTGGTACCTGATAATGTGGTTCACAGGAGGAGTTGGGAAGTTTTGGGAAAGGATCTAGAAAGCTGTAAGGGTTGCTTAACTGGACATTCTAGTGGGAGCTCAGAAGACTAGAATTCTGATAGAAATGCAGGCAGTAAAGATCAGGCTGATGAGGTTTCCCATGGAAGCGAGGATTCTATTGAGAGTTGGACTAGAGGCCACCCACTTTGTACCTTGGTAAAGAGTTCCACTGCTTTATATCCATGCCTCGAGACTTTGTGGAAGGCTGAGTTTAAAGGTAACAAACTAGTTTATTTGGTGGAGAAAATGTCAAGGCAGATCATACCCAGGCAATGTCATGGGCGTTACTGGCTGCTCTTAGCCAGATTTACAGTGAGAATTGGGAGTAAAAAGCAGAATGGAAAGATTTGAAAAATCCACAGCCTGGCAAAAAAAGGAACACGTATAAAGGTGCCCCCAAGGAGAGTGCAGAGACTGCTGTTATAAAGAAATCGAATGCTTCACACTGTGACAATAAAAAAGCAAGACTCCACCCATCACAGGCTACATCAGAGATGTAGAATTGCAAACTTGTTTCAGAAACTTTCCAGAGCAATCTCTGTTACCAAAGATGTTAAGGAACTTTTGAGAAGAGAGCCATGGGGCACTCTGCCTGCCCAGGACCACTTCTGGAATCATCCCATATGCAGTCAGTCAGACACCCAGAGGTCACTGAGCTATGGTTCAGTTGAATTCAGGTATAGCTCATGTCAGGACAGACTTTGGTGTCATCCACATAATGTTGGTATGGCAGGCATGCAAAAGAGTAAAGGGAATGTTTACCCTGTGCCAATATATCCTGGAAGTGTGTAAATTCTTCTTGACTTTTATAGGAGCTCACAGCTGAATTTGCATTGAGTCTCAGAGACTTTGGACTTGGACTTTGGAGCAATGCTGGAATAGTTAATGTGGGAACTCCTGGGGGATGGACTGAATTGAATGCATTTTGCTTGTGAGAGAACATGAGCCTTTGGGCAAGGGAAGAACATTGTAGTTTGGATCTGGAATGTCCCCAAGTATGGATCTAAAATGTATCCCCAAAGGCCTATATGTTAAAGACTTAGTCCCCAGCCTGTGGGGCTATTGGGAGGTGGTGGAGTCTTTAGGAGGGAGGGCCTACTGGGAGGTTTTAGATCACTGAGGGTATGCCTCAAGGGAGACTCTCAAAAGAGATAGTGGGACCCTGGTTTCTTCCTCTTTCTATATAACACCCAACCATGAGGTGAAAGGACTTCCTCCACCATCTGTTCTTGCCACCACAGGTCCAAAGTAATGGGACCAGTCAATCATGAATGAAAACCTCCAAAACTGTGAGCACAAATAAGGCTCTCCTTTTTATAAATTGATTATCTCTAGTATTTTGTTACAGTAACAGGAATCTGACTAACACAGGAAGATTATTCATTATTGCCATCATCACAGGCCATTCATTCAAAAAACATATACTAAGCACCCACGATTGCCAGACTCTATACTAATCCAAAGGGCTATACATGAGACTAGTCACTGTTTTGGCTTAAAGGTGAGTGGGAGAAATGAGAAGATTAAAAGATAGAGAACTGTGTAATGTGTTCTTTATATTGTGGGGCAAGCATATGGATTATGGTAATAGGGGAGGCAACTAATTAAGCCTGAGGATATATGAAGGTCACAGAATGCTTCCTAGAGAAGGAGTTTCTGAGTTGGTTTTTGATTCTTGTAAGATCAGTAAGGATTCTCCTGGGTGATGAAGACCAGGGAGGTGGGGACTCATTCCAGGCAGAGAGAATGGCACAGCATGACAGTGCTAGGGAGCGTGGCCTTTGGGGGAACTTGCAGATGTGTGGGAAGTGTTGTGTTGGATACACATGGACTTATCCCTTCACCGAGCGTATCTACACTGTATGCACCATCTGTGCACTCATCACTTAGATGACATCTAGTTTATCAGACTGTTGTGGTGTTGCAATGCTGTGTTCAAATAACCCTTATTTTACTTATTAATGGCCCCAAAGCACAGGAGTGGAGATGCCAAAGAGGCGCCAGGGTATAAAACATCAAAGGAGAGATTAACTGTGGCAGTGTGGCAAAGCTGCAGGGCCAATAGGAAAAGCCCTAGTATAGAGAGGGTTTGGTACTATCCATGCTTCCAGGGATTCCCTGAAGGTCTTGGAACATTTCCTGCATGGATAAGAGGGATTATTATGTCTGTTATCAAAGGTATAAATGTAGAGGCTTGATCATAATTTGGCAAGGATGCTGTAGGAGGATGACAGTAGAGAATGAGGAATTAGCACCAGATGGATCAGACTATGGGTGAGAACATTGTCTAAACTCTCTGCCACGCTAGGTCAACAGAGCACCGCAGTGTGAAGCTCAGTGTGGGAACTTCAGAGTGCATGTGGGCATACTGAAGGGAGTACATGATCCAGACTTCTGGAAAGCTGGGAAGGTCACTCATAGGAAGTCATTTTTTGAACAGAAGCCTAGAGGATGAACAGAATTTAGCCAGGGGGAAAGGGGTTGGGATCGGGGGATACAGACCATTCTGCTTTGCAGTTCTTGCAAAGAATTATCTGTCCCAATCGTCAATATTGCCAAGGTTAAGAAACCATGACCTAGAGTCAATCTGCAATTCATGTCTTGAGAGAGATGATAAGCCTCGAGATACTTTAAGGTGTCAGAACTTTCTCACGTTCTCATTTTAGATGTGATCTACAACCATCAGCTGTTACGGTTTTTGACAGGGCTTCAGACACAGTAGTGTAGAGAGCAGGGCCATGCTTTGTAATACTGAATTTGTTTTTGACACTCAAGTCCTGGGAAGGCAGGGGAGAAGTGTGCGTGATGTGGGAAGATTAAACCGCAGGGACCCTGCCTCTCCCTCCTCCTGGCACCTGCTGGGGAGGGCTCTACTCGGGCAGGAGTGAGGATACAACACCTGCTCATTGTCCTCTGGGATACCTCCAGCTTCGGCTGTCAGGACTTTCTGAAAGGCACAGGCTGAGCCTGCACAATTTCTGGGTGAAGACGGTGGAGAATGAGAAATAGCTTTATGGGAGGCATTAAAGACCTCTGGGCATTTTGAGGAAAAAAATGGTATCTTGACCTGGTTTTCATGGACAAATTCCAAGAATATGCTTACAAGTTTGGACTTCTCCCTAGGGTAATGTACCCATAAATGTTCAGTTAAATGTTAAGAGAACTGGAGCTCAGTTTTATGATTAACATGACCTAACTTTATTTGTCATGATCTTTTATATTACAGATTTTATGGTCACCTCCAATGCCTTCTTTTCTGTGGTTGTTTGAAAATTTATCCTGCTTCAACATGATGGAAAGTTGGCATGATACAATAACAAAAATCCCCATAGAAGTTAGAGACAAATTATGACTCCCAATGTGTACTTAATTAGTTGTGTGAACTAGGTCCCTTACATAACATCTCTGAGTGTTTCCTCATTTGAAATTTAGGGCAATATCTGTCTCAAAGTGCCTGATATAGTGTCTGACATACCACACATGCTCAATAAATGCTTATTCCCCTTTAAAATTTTATTGTATATATTTAAGCCACAATATGATGTTTTGATATACATGTAGATAATGAAATAATGTAGCCAAGCAAATTCACTTATGTATCTTCCCACATAGTTGCCCATTTTTTAATGTTAACAGTACCCCAAAATCTACCTTTTTAGCAAAAGTCCCAAGTATGATAGAATACCATAATCCTCCCCTTATCCGCTGTTTAGCTTTCCATGGTTTTAGCTACGTATGGCAAATTGAGATAAAAAATATTAAGTGGAAAATTCCAGAAATAATTCTTGAGTTGTAAATTGCATGCCGTTCTGAGTAGTGTGATGACATCTTCCACTGTCCTGCTCTGTCTCACCCAGGATGTAAGTCATCCCTTGTCCAGTGTATCCACACTGTATATGCTAAACGCTCCCTAGTCACTTAGTAGTTATCTAGGTTATCAGACTGACTGCTGTGGCATCACAGTACAGTGTTCAAGTAACTCTTATTTTACTTATTTATAGTCCCAAATTACACAAGTAGGGATAAAAGGAGGCACCAAGGCATAAAAGATGGAAGGGTGGATTAACTCTGTCTGGTACTCTCTGGCACTGTGTGGCAATACTGGGTATAGTATATGTAGGGTTCGGTACTATCTGTGGTTTTAGGCATCCACTGGGTGTCTTGGCACATGTGCCCCATAGATAAAGGGGATATTATCATATCATTAACTATGCTTCTCCTGTTGTACCATAGATCTCAAGACTTCTCCAGCCTATGTAACTGCTACTTTGTATCCTTTGTCCAACATCTCCCCATTTCCTCCATTCCTATTCCACCATCTCCTTTTCCCCAAATGTACAGCTCTTGCTTCTCTTTTTTATGCACTCATGTCTTAGGCCTCAGAGAAATGTGTTATATTTGATGGTTATAAATTACATTTAAAATGAAAAAGAAAAAACTCCCTTAGTCCTATAGCTTATAGTATCAAGAGGTGTGCTATATTTCATGAGACAGGAATTCTAAATTAACTTCCAGATAGAAAATACTGCTTGTCAGTTTTCAACATCCATTTCCTTTTAAAGATTTGTGTAGAAATGTAGAAATGGAAAACATGTTTAAACAGTCACATTCTTAACAAATCCTGGGCATTTTTAGTTGTGCAAACTTTTCATTTTGAATAATTTTGATTAAAAAATATCATGGATTAGATTGTTTCCCATACACAGCTCAGGGCTGCCTTAGTAAAATGTAGATTCTTTAAGCTGGAAGAAACCTTCATGTGATAGTACCATAGTACCCTGGTGTATCACTCAGTTTTGCATCACTGCAACCTAAATATCTGATAAGAACAACTTAAAGGAGGAAAAGTTTATTTTGGCTCACGGTTCCAGAGGTTTAGTCTGTGGTCAGCAGAGTCCACTGTTCTGGGCCCAAGGTGAGGCTGAACATCATGGAGGAGGTGGGTGGTGCAGGAGCACTGTTCAGTTCATGGTATCCAGGAAGCAGAGACAGAGAGAGAGGGGGCGAGGGTGGGAAGAGTCTGCAAGGCTACAAGATGCACCCTTCCAGGACATGCCCCCAGTGACCCACTTCTCCAGTCTCACCCCACCTCCCTACAGTTACCAACCAGTTGCTCCATTCAAACTAGAATGGACAGATTAGGTGACAGCTCTCACAATCCCATCACTTCACCTCTGAACATTCCTGCACTAACACAGAAGCTTTTGGGGTACACCACATACATGGTGACATACACCATGACATACAAGCTGGCCAAGATCAGAGATGTTAGTTGTTCCCATAAACTAGTTTGATAAGGAAGCTCAGCAAGCAGAAGTGACTTCCTTGAGGTATTTGTCTCCTCAAGGCTCTCTTCATATGGTACTTGGAGAAGGTCACCTGCCTCTGTCTTGATCAACTGGCAAGCAGCAGGGTACGCAGGGAATCTGGCTTCTTTGGTCCCTGGTCTTCCTGCTGTGTCCCTTGCTGTGTGTAACTTCACATGCTCAGTCCCACTGGGGTGATGAGATGACCTTGACAGCCACAGCCTAGCTCCATATCAAAGGGCCTGGCAGCAACAGAAAGTCAAAGCCAAGGGTGTCCTGATGGGGCTCACACTTGGTGGTGCTGGGTCAGGCCAGGCAACCTGGCGTGGGAGGGAGTGTAGCTTAGAACATAGATGGTGTCTTGAAACAGCCTTAGCCCGAGGTAATTGAGGGTCTGTATGGCAGCCGCGGAGAATTGTCACTGAGCAGCACTGCGGTTACCTTGACAAAGCAAGGCTGATTGGAAATTAAAATGCATGGAATTGTGTGGGGAGTGTTTTCAAGAAGAAACAGAATCAACTTAGTGGCACCACTGAGGCTTTTACAGCCAAACACCAGATGCAGAATTTTTCAAGGAAACCACAAGGCTCTCTTCTTTCCTGGAGCAGAAGATTTAGTGCTTAGGTTGGTTAGTGTGAAGCTATTTTAGGAGACACTGCCAAAGGCTGAGCAAAGAGGCATCAGAGAGCTGTGTCATAATTGATGCAGACCTGGCACCAGGACCGGGTTTGGACAAGTGGCCCGCTGATTCTCTCTGGATCTGTCTGCCTGCCCCATGGTGTGTGTGTGAGGGTGGAGATGTCTTCAGGTCTTCCCGCTGTCCCAAACCAAGTATCTGCTATACTGTGGGGTGTGGGGCACCTGTATATCCAGTAAGTCACTGCTTTTTTTCTAACCCTGATGTTCTGGGCTGGGTGAATAATTCCCAGCCATGAAGGAGGACAAGCCTGTACATCCTGCTCTCTGCATCCCTCGTCTTCTGGCAGGAGGCTTGGCCAGACTCCCTTTCCCTGAGCTCAGACTCCTGCCATTAAAAAAAGGGCATGTGTAATATGTGCTGTAACTCAGTATGCATTATGCATGTATAACGTGATTAATAAATATGAATTCCCCCAGTAAATTTTTATATATGTGTATATTTGTGTACGTATATATGAATACACATACACACACATATATGCATATATCATAATGGCCCCCAAAGATGTCTACATCTTCATCTCTGGAACCCAAGAATGTGTCATCTTACATAGCAAAGGGAACTTTGTAGATGTGATTAATTTAAAGATATTGAGATTTGGAGATCATTCTTTAGTATTTGGGTAGGCCTAATGTAACCACAAGGTTACAAGAGGGACACAGGAGGAGTTAAAGTCAGACAAAGGGGATATGGTGACTAAGCAAGAGTTTGGAAGATGCTCTTGGAAGATTGAGAAAGGGGCCATCAGCTAGGAGTGCTGGTGCCTCTAGCAGCTGGAAAAACATAAGGAAGTGGGTTCTCTTGTAAAAGCTCTGGAAACTATGTGTCCCTGCCAATCCTGTGGTTTTAGACGTCTTCTGACTTCCATAGTGGTAGATAACAAACTTTTTATTGTTTTAAGCACAAAGTCATTTTGTTACAGCAGCTACAGAAAACAAACACACACACACACTCTAAGTTATAAAATTCAAGGATTATAAAATTTATATTTATATAAACATGTAAAGTGAGATAGCGATAACTTACACATAGAATAGTAGTTATGACCAATGACTGTGGCCAGCTCTGCCACTTTCCAACAACTGTGGCCTTGGCCAAGTCACTTAACCTCTTTGTACCTCAGTTTTCTCTACAATGATGATACGATTCTGTTTCATAGGGTTGAAGTAAAATGAAATCATGTAATATATTTAAAATACTTATAAGAGTGCCTGGCTCTTAGTAGGCACCCTATTAGATATCATTATTCCAGTTTTTCAGACAAGAACACTGAGGTTGGTTTCTCCATGGCCATGTAGCTCTGAGTTGGTATAGTGGAGCTAGACCTGGTCAGTGCACCTCCACATGGCTCTAACACCATCTTGCCTCATCACATAGAAGAAATTCTTCCCAGCTCTCAGTTACCACCCACAACAATGTAATCCTATGAACAATCTGGTATTGACCCCTGCAGGTAGGTGTGCATTCACACACACAAACACATCATTTTCAAAATAAAATGGAGTCATGCAATATATGTGGCTTTGCAACCTAATTATTCATTTACTATATGATGTACATCCATTAGTTAAATTTATTTTAATTATAGAATAATACAGAGACACATTGTTTTTTAAAAGTTGGGGCATTATAAGTAAGCTAGAGTCCCCTTTGATCAACGCCTCTAATTTCTATGTCTTAACATAACTAATCTTTCAGTTCTGTGCATACCCTTCCAGATTTTTCTTTAACTAATTTTGCACACTTGTACATGGACTAGCAGCAAATGTATAGTATTATTTGATTTTGTGTCCATGTTCTTAACATAAATTGCATTATGTTATAAGGGTTGTTTGGAAACTTGGCATTGCACTTCTGAGATCTATCTACACTCATGAACACAGAGCTGGTTTATTCCTTGTAATAGCTGAATTGCATTCTGCCACATTATATTTTTCCATTCCATTATTGGTGGACCTCTAGGTCATTCTCAATTTCTTGCTATTAGAATGCTTCAATTAGCTTCCTTATCCAGTCTTCTGGCTCAAATGTGAAAGCGGTTCCCTGGGTAAAGATCTGGAAGAGGAAGCGTTGGGTCATAGGGTATGCACATTTGCAGTTTTAATAGACTCCACCAAATAACCTTCCAAAATGTTTGTCCTCATTTATATCTCTTCCAATAGTATATGTGTGGGGGGGTGCTTTCCTCTACACTATCACCAACATTTGATTTTGTCAGTGTTTAACTTTTGCAGATCTGATGAGTGAAAATAGAATCTTTTTGTTTTAGTTCATACTTGGAAATGTATATCAATCAGAGAGTGGAGCAATTTTTCCAACTGTCTATTTGAATTTCCTCTTTTATAAACTTCTTGTTCATATTCTTGCCCCAATTTTTCTTGCATTGCTTGCCTTTTCTTATGATTTGCAGGAGTCCTTGTGGATATCATTCTGCCAAAATACATACAGATCTACTTGAATTTTTTTGTTAATGGTTGTATAGTATTCATCCATGTACACCAAACCCTGAGGCCACATCTGACCCTCCAGCTGTCTGTTCATAAGGATTGGGTTTGGAGACAGAGCCATGGCCACCTTTTACATTTTGTCCTTGGCTGATTTTGTGCTATCACAGCAGAGGGGGGTAGTTGAGATAGAGACTAGATGCTCACAAAGTCTAAAAATATTTACTATCTGCCTCTTTACAGAAAAGGTTTGCTCAGATATGGATAAATTGTAATGTATTTAGCCACTCCTCTTTTAGTGTATGTGTAGGTTGCTTTCCATTTTCCACTATTGTAAGAAATTCTATAATGAATGTCCTTGGGCACAACTTTCCCTGTAGATGTGACCATTTCTATGGGATGGATTCCTGAAAGTGAAATTGCTGGTTTGTCAGACTGTAAGTGTAAGACTAGCTCATTTGAACTAGGAATGTTTGCACTGTAGAATATTTTTAAGAAGCCTAATTATTTCACTAGGAGTAGTGATAACTTCCAATGATGTACTAGCTGTGAGGTATCAGGCACTGTTCTGAGTGACTTCCATGTATTATCTCACTTAATCCTCCAAATAATCCTGAAATTGGTATTAAGCACTGCTTTTGATGTGAGGAGCTGAAGGTTCAGTGAAGTTAAGCAGATTGTCTAAAGCTGCAGAACTGGTGCATGATGGAGCCAGGATCTGAACCTATTTCTCTGACTTCAAAGACCTCATACTTTCTACTACATGGTATTGTCTCTTAGTAAAAAGCTAGGTGTGCAAACAATTGGCAAAACACAACTTTACAAGTAGTAATTTTGCATATTTTTTCTTGGTTAAATGATCAGGTAACAACACTTGTAATTAATGCAGTAAGTTTCTGTAGACAGATGGTTAGATTAAAGTAATTTTATAGACTAAAAAACTGTTCGTTTTCTTAAGGAAACTAAATATTTCTTTTGCAAACTTATTTATGCTTCTGGAAATAAAGGCACAGCTGCTGTGTAGTAGAAAAAATACTGGATTTAGAAATCTGAATTTGGAAAAACTATATTTTCTGCTTCCTCCTAAGGTTGCTGTGTGACTGTGGGCATGTTTGCTACCCTATCTGTGCCACAGCTTGTTCACAGAATTGTGGAAAATCAGTGTGAATGACTGTGTAGTACTTGACCCCAGTGCCTAGTACATAATGAAAGTGTAATTGTGAAGCTCTTTGTGCCCTGAGGATATTTCCAAAAGGAGGGTTCAATCCAATAAACCCTGGGTATACTTCAAGGTTCAGATTCTGCCTTTCTCTGAAAACTTAATGCCATACCTTTGACCTATCCTGGAATTTAAATAGTATTATGCCTTGTCCATTTATCTCATTTAATTCTCACCATCATGCTGGTAGACTGGTGTGTTTTCCATTCCTACAAGGCATAGAATGGATGAGGAAATGACGTGAAGGCCCCACTGGTTACAAAGGCCATGTACTGGGTAGGTAGGAAAGCTAGGTCTTGAATCCACACCTGTGGGCACTTAGTCACTATGCTCTCCCTTCTCCCTCATTTGGGAAGCCTTCATAAGAAAGATTCCCCTAGGACTAGGCACACGCTTATTTCCAGTTGCAGGTTTCAGGGTGGAGAACTTTCCCTCTTGGGCATGCAGTACATTGGACCTGGACTATGATGCATGCTAGATGGTCCTCTCAGCATCTGGAGGGTACAATTGCCTTTCTTGAATGTCTGGAGCTACAAGTTATCACATCTGCCTTTATAAGTCTGATTTTGCATGAGATTTCAGGAAGTCTCCCCAGACATTAGAAAGCAAGATCTGATGTCTGACCATTTTGATTTGCATGCTGCCTTTCTCCTGTTAACAAAAGGGTCTCTTTTACCCCAACCTGCTGCCTAGCATCCATGTCAGGACTACATCAGTTTGTCCATGCCACTCTTTTGGGACTGCTGTCATTTTTTGGTTTTAGCTGCCTCCCTGAACATCTTGTTCGCAATATAAGCTCCAAATGGCCTGGAACTCGTCTTTTATGGCCTCTGCCAGATTAAACATTTAGAACATAATACACGGGCTTCAAAAACAATTGTGCAGTCTTCCAGCCAAGCAGCATATTGATTTCAATTTAGGCAATTGCACACGTTTTCAGGTCTTGGGAGAGACTCTGGGGTTTTATAATGCTAGAGGCTCATGGCTTTGCTCCTCATGCCCAGTTCTCTACTTGGACCTGGAGAAACCTAGAGATCCTGGGATGGGAAAGATAGGCCTGTTCAATACACTTGATTTTCTCAGGCTTAGTTCTGAAACTGCTAAGAAGGAGAAAGGCAGCAAGTTAACGTGGGAATAGTGTGGGGAGAACCAGGTTCAGATCCTTGCCTTTATATTGAATGACATGACCTTGGCAAGTCATTTCACTTTCTGGACTCCAAGTAGGGTAACAAGGGTACTTCACTTACACAGAACATATTAAGATGAATGAATCAGGTTGCTAGAACATCCTCAGTGAAGTTTGAGTGCAAAAAGTAGACTCATCTCTCAAGGTATATAAAGCTTTTTGGTTAAGTGACTAACAATGGCAGAATATTTTAATACCCAAGAAGGATTTCTTCTCACTTAAGAAGACATCGATCTGTCAAGCACTGCATGGAGACAACAGGGCCTGGTGCATGTTGCATTTTGGTAAAAATAGTGGCTTATGGTGAATAGCTTCATCTATGAATCACATCCAGAGATTCAATAATTAACACCAGACTTAATGGCAGCTTCCATTTGTGCATTCAACATGCGTTTGCAGAGTTCTCACCCTGCATCAGGCTGAGTTGCTGCAACATAGCCCTGAGTATTACGCCAGTGTTTGCTTTTAAGGAACACGCCATTTAGGGTGGAAGATAGACACACATAAAAGCTAATTTCAATGCAGTCCTCTGGCAGCTGTTCTTAGAGAACATCCTTCAAGGCCGGGGAAGGCTGCTCTGTCACCTTGTCTTCTACTATGTCAGGGAGGAATCACAGTAGTAGAGCTGCTAGGGACTGAAACCTAGACACAGTGGCTTAAACACATTGTCAAGTTGTTTTCTGACTTCTAAAAGAAGTCACATCAACATGCCATCAGGGGCAAACAGGACCACTTTCAGATGAGTTGGTCCTCTTTAAAGTGATTTTCTAGCAGCTTCTGTAATTTACCTCTCATAGAGACTCCCTGGAGCACTCTGCTGCCCCCTGCTAAACAGGAAGGGGGGTGGTTATTGGAGAGAAAACTAGTGGTCATTGCAATATTGGCACAGTAGAACTCTAGCTTTTTATCCGTCCTTGAGATTTCTGCCATCTGTTTAAAAATAAAGATGAATGAAGGAGATGTTAGGCCGAATGAATAATGAAGTTTTGTGGTACAAGGTGGGATACATGTGCTTTCAATGACATGCTTAATGTTGATTTGTGCTCCTGGTATGATGAATGAGAACTAAGCCGGTGAAAGATGAGGGGGAAGTGGAATGGCTGAGCTGACTTGGAGGCTGACTTAGAAGGAAGTGGCTCTTGGGGGGATATAGGCTTTGGGAATGAAGCAAATGGACAGCCACGTTTCCTACAGTCAGAAAAGCTGGTTGTCCTGTCTTCAACTGTGACAGGGAAAGCAAGAGAGAACACCAGGAGGTAGTTGGTATTCTAGGCTATTACTTTGGCTGAGATGTCCTGACCTGAATCTATAGCAGCAGTAAAAGGAGTTTCGCTACTTCAGCAAACTGCCTGAGTGGCCCCAGACCGCTGAATGAGCTGCAGCTCTCAAAAATGAGCCTGGAAGTCATGCTATGGTCCTTTTGCATTCTTAAATTGACCTGTCAAGATGGTAGGAAGCAATTGTGTCTTTTGCATCAGAATAATTTTTCGTCTTAAAAAAGCCTCTAACTCTAGTTGCAGAGAAATTAAAGTAGAATAACAAATAGAGTTTGATAAGTGGAAATCTAACTTTGCTTGCCTGTAGAGAAATAGCTGAATGTCAGCTGTGGTACCTTGGCAAGTTTGATGAATGATAGCTACTGATAACCCATTTTGTGGAGAGGTACTCCGAGGTATGGGAGAGACAGGCAGTGAGGGCTATTGCAGCACTTGTCCCCCTATCTTCCCCCATCATGCCTAGCTGACCATGCTGCGATTGTGGACACTCAGGGCAACAGCCTGTCCTTCACTGCCGTCCTGCCCTGCTGCCATCCCCTCCCCCACAACCAGACTCAGCAGGTTCAAAATTGACTCTGTCATCCCTCCTCCTAGATGGTTTTCCATCCAAATGAAATTCTGCATGATATTCTCCACTCTACCCCATGCCCCCAGTTTCAATTAATCACCAAATTCCACTAATTCAAGAGCAAGAATTGCATGATTAGGGATTGCCTGCACAGTGGGGCGAGGCTGCAGGGTGGGATTCTGGCAGGTGGAGAGGCTGTCTGACCTCTGAGGCAAGCAGGTCTAACCCTGTCATTCTTGCAAATGCCTGGAGGCCAGAGTCAGCCTACCAGGTGGGGTAGCCACTGCTTGATTCCCTGAGCCTTTGTAACAGGTCTTTCCCCCTTTGTGTCTGGAGACTGGAGCTGGTGAGGACTTGATGGTAATGCCCAGCTGGGAGGGGAAGCTGGCTGGGGAAGCTGGCTGGGGACTTCTAGCCTGAAGGGCAGCATGTGTTTCCTGCTGTGTGTGCTTAGGTGGTCAGAACCAAGTGGCTGGGACCCTGGGACCTCTGGGCCCCACCAACCTAGCTTCTATCTGACTCAGCAGCCTAGCCTGGGAGAACTCCCAGGCAAGGGCTACTCAATGGCAGGAGGTTGAGGCCAGCTTTGCACCTGGCCTCTGCAGGCCCCGGTGAGACAAGGGCATAGCACAGTGAGGAAAGGCTGGCTCCTGTCGTTCTGTGGCCATGCCCAGTGCTGCCCACCCAGGGTGTCCCAGCTACACTCCCGAGTTCTGAGACATTCAGGACAAATTCTTGCCTATGGATAATTGCTAGTTGAATATCTTTGCGGGGAGCAAAGCCACAGAGCTCCCATCCTGCCATCTTGCTCACTGTCCACCCTTGACCATGACCCAGCTTGGACTTTGCTTTCTCCCATTCTACTACCAATCCTGTAGTGGATATTCCTGCCTTTAGACCTTTCCCTCGATTCTGTCTTCATATGCAGGCAATGGTGCAATCTTTGATAGAAAATTCGTCTATCCCTTTGCCCTGTGTGATAATACCCACTCTCTTCAAACATGGCTTCTGTCAATAATCTACCAGAAAAGGTAGTGGAACACCAAAGCCCACAGCCAAAGCTGTGGGCTCCAGGGAGCCTGCCTCCTGAGGAATTTTGCAGCCTGCTTTGTGACTTTTGGCAATCTCACTCCCTGTGACTTGATTTTCTTATCTGCAAATCAGGCATGATAATCTTATCTGATCAGTTTGCTATGGGAATTAAGAGAATGAATGAATACCACACATAGATTTAGAATCCTGCCAGCCCCACAGTAAACACAACACAAGCATTTTCTATGACTTCCTTCCCCACACACTCTGCTCCGCAATTACTTATGGTTTTCTCCTCTCAGTGCAGTTTCCTCTCTTGGTCAGCTCTCTCTCATGTTTGTTAAACGAGCCTTTGTTCACATTGACCTCATTGCCTTGGAAATGCTCCCTACTTCCATCTGGCCAACTCCCAGCCATCCTCCAATAATTAGTTTAAGAATCTCTTGCAGTCTCCCACAACACCCTGGGCACATCCCTAACTTCACATTTCCACCTTTGTGCATGACAGTCTGCTAACCAGCCGACTTCCCTCACTAGCTCATGGAGAGGAGGAGTT
The DNA here is from genome assembly GCA_004024805.1 of Geosciurus inauris. Classification (NCBI taxonomy): domain Eukaryota; kingdom Metazoa; phylum Chordata; class Mammalia; order Rodentia; family Sciuridae; genus Geosciurus; species Geosciurus inauris. The sequence continues at coordinate 245,092 of PVHX01000665.1, forward strand.
GAATCTGACTCATTTTTCAGAATTGCCTGCTCCTAGCTGAGTGACTGATACTGAGAAGAAATGCAGTAAAAGTTTGTGGGCTGGAAGATATTGTAGTACTAATAAAAACCCCACTGTTAGAGCTCTCTTTCTAAACATAAATCTGATGACAACTTTTCTCGACTCAAAAATGTTTATTCTGAAACAACAAGGATTATATAGCATTAACCACAAGAATCAGGGTCCATTTCTTATTTTCAGGACGAGGGAGAATCTAGCTGAAGAACTGTTGCTGCTAAGGCTTTGACTGAGGAAGCCCAAAGTGGAATAGCCAGAGGAAGGACAGAAATCTTGAAGAAGGAGAAGCAAAGTCCCAGCTAGGTGACAGTTCTGCTCTCTTGGCCCACTTCCAAAGGGAGTGACTGCCTGAGCTATTTGTGAAAAGTCATCCCTGCCAATTCAGTCTCATCTGCTTACTTGAAGCCTCTGGAGGATCAGAACCTACTGTCACTGTATTACCTGCTCTGTGGCCAGAGGAGGGGTGACCTTCTTTTCCCTATCAAGTGACCACAATGATCTCAGGTGACAGAACTGGCTGTCACCTCTCCAGGACACCATTGTTAGGTGAGCAAGCCACACTGTGGGGCAGTGATTCCCTGTCCTGGCTATACCTCAGAATCACCTGGGGATTCTCTGAACATTTGCATGTCTGGTGGAACTCTTTGAAGATTAAATCAGAATGCCTGGAGGTGGGACCCAAGTGGCAGTAAATTTTAAAACTATCCAGGTAGTTCCAATGTGCAGCAAGGTGGCGAGCCATTGCTTGTGGGGGTGGGGATGGTGCTGGACTGGTTGGAGAGCAAGAATTAAATTCATTAACTGACCATTCTTCCAGGCCTGTGCTTCCTTTTAACAAAGGGTTACAGATCAAACTACTTCCTATCCCCATTCTCCTCTCTGCAGGTAGGCAGACTGGCAGAAATGGGTTTTTGAAGATTATTTCACAGGCAGGTGATCACATTATGAGGTCTACTAGGTGGAAGTCTCCCAAGGCAGCCCAGGACACTCATTTTCCAGTGAAAAAATTAGAATCAGAAAAGAATTGTGTCATTATTCTAAGATTTCTCAAGGAGGGGTAGGGGCAGAAGTGAACGTCCAACTCAGGAAGCAGTAGGCAGCTCCACTTAGCCCAACTTCCCGCTGTCCTTGGATGTGAGCAGGAACTGCTGGTTGATTTTCTTAGGGGAGCCCAGGAGCAGCTAATGTGTCTGCAGATCGCCATCTCCAGTGGGAAGCCCAGCCAGTTGCTGATTTTTTGTTCCTTGCTTCTCTTCTTGCCTTTCCCTTTTCCTCTCTTCCTCCTTTTCTCTTTTTTCCCCATTGTTACCTTTCTTCTCCTTTTCTCCTCACCTTCCTTCCCTCTTTCCTTCCATACATATTGAGCACTTACTATGTGCCAGGTACTATTTAAGTACTGAGCATCATATAATATGAACAAAATAGACATTCAGAGACGAATAACGTGTAGCCCCTACCTTTGAGGAACTCATAGTTCAGCAGGGAGATAGTATGTTAAAAAAACCCTGTCCCATAAGCTGTGGCAACTTAAATTCTATTTTCTATCTATGAATTTGTCTCTTCTGGATATATTATATAAATAGAATTATTCAATATTTGTCCTTTTGTGTCTGGTTTACTTAACTAGTGTAAAGTCTTTAAGGTTTATCCATGTTACAGCATGAATCAGAACTCCATTCCTTTAAATGACTGAATAATATTCCACTGTCTGTATATACTATATGCATACATATATTTATTTATTTATTCAAGAAAAGAAATTGTTTAAAGGCTATTGAGTAGGTTCTAGAAAACAAATCCTGGAACCTATATGGTGAGTATGGGGCTTTGGAATTTCAGCTGTGATCTTGGGTAAGTTACTTTGAGCCTCTGTCTCTTGTCTGTAAATTAGGGACAAAGAATCTTGTGTAGGTTATTTGCTCATTTGAGATAATCCCTGTAAATCACTCAGCACAAATTATGGCACTAAGTACAAACAATGCTTATATTACTATATTATTATAGCTTGTAAAAATCATTGTGTATGCTTCTTTGTACAAAATCAGATAAGTAGATTTTTTTTCTAGAATATCTAAAAAAAAAAACAACTAAGTTGTTTTAAAAGTATTTTTTCAATTGATTTTCTTTTCCTCAGAGTTGGAATTTCTGAGGAAAGGAAAATCTCCCCTCCTGACTAGAGAGTAAAACCACCTTGGTCTGCCATCTAGCCTGACACCCTCTGTAGGGGTTAGCTTTAAGGGTTTCCTTCCCAAGTACAAACCCACATTACAGAACTGTGAAAGGGCCAGTTGGCTGAAGGCCGTGTTGATTAAAGGGAATGAGATATAGTTCTTTATGCACCTGTGGCCATGTTGACTCTAACTGCGCCCCTGAGGATTTGGGCCCTTACCATGGGATCCATTTATAGTCAGGGAGGGTGTTGTGGTGCTTTAGAAGTAGATGCACCTGGTTTCAAGCCCTGGATCTGCTATATATAGGTCAAGCATCCCATTTCATAGAACCGAGAGAGGTTATCCTTGGGAGCTGCAGAAGGGAGAGTGTCACTGAGGACAGCCACTCTCTGAGCTCACTGTGGGTCAAGGTGCCTGTGGGTGCCCTGTAGAGCTGGCACATCCAGCTGACATGCCTATGGTGTGCTAGTCTGTCCCTCCCCCTGGCTCTGCACAAATCAGTTGGGACATCCTGAAGTGTGAGATTCTGGTGTGTCTTTTTAAAAAAATTTTTTTAAAAAATGTTTTCAGTTGTAGATGGACTCAATACCTTTATTTACTTATTTTCATATGGTGCTGAGGATGGAACCCACACATGCTAGGCAAGCTCTCTACCTCTGAGCTACAGCCCCAGCCCTCTGGTGTGTCTTTCACGTCATCCTCAGCAAGGAAGGAGTAGGACAATATTCCATTCATTACAGGTTGAGATTCACTCACTCAGGGTAGAGGCTCAAGCTGGCTGGAGCAACCTTGAAATTCAGTTCTGCTCCTATTCCCAAACGTCTTTTATTTACTTGTGAAATTGATTTTACTTTTTGTGCGTGTAAACCTTGTAATAACAAAATGATCTTCCCCGAAAATTCAGCTGCTCTGAGAAATCAGGCTTACATGCTGTTTTGACTTTGCTCTTCCCACTGCCAGCAAGGCCTTGGGGTGCTGGCAGTTCAGTTGGAAGATATTTTCTCAAGCCTATATAGGTACACCTTGGTTCTCACAGGATTAGTTGTAATCAGACGGGACTGAGTTGTAATAATGACTGTAATAAGCACGATTACGCATGTAGTACAGATCATTGCACTCCATCATTCTATTTCCAAAAAACATTTCTGTGCTGGGTGTGGTGGCACCTGCTTGTAATTCCAGTGACTCAAGAGGTTGAGGCAGGAGGATCACAAGTTTGAATCCGGCCTCAGCAACTTAATGAGGCCCTCAACAAGTTAGTGAGACCCTGTCTCCAAATTAAAAATAAATAAATAAATAAATAAAAAGGACTGGGTATGTAGGTCAGTGGTAAAGCACTACTGGGTTCAATCCCTAGTACCAAAAAGAAAAAAAAAATTGTCTGGCAAGTGATAAAAGACCAGTTTCCATTTTATAGATGAGGGAATTGGGACTCACACATCAATTGGCTAACAGATGGCCCATTGTGGACATGGGGACTTGGCTATTGATTAGCTAGCACATCGTCCTTAGCGGGTCGGAATTCACATCTTCTGACTTGTTGTCCAGTGGTCTGTTTATTTCTCCACTATGGGCCGGGCAGTGTGGGAACTAATTGACCTAGTAGTTTGTGGCATGATTTCAGGGAGGCCATTTGTCCTCCCTGCACCTGAAAAGGGGCATCTTTGTAGTGACTTTCTCTCTCTTTCTCTCAGTCTCCAAATTTCCAAAGAAGAAGGAACTCTCAGCTGGTGCAAGAGCCCGAGTCTGGTTTGTAGGCAGCGGAGTGTACAGGTGGCTTATGGCCTTATGCCCCAGGGCAGCAGTAAATTGATATTTTTCTGGTCTCTGAGCCTCTGGCAGAGATGGGGAGGGAAGGCTTGGAAACTGACATTTCTGTAAATAACCACACCTGGTTCTAAGAGCAGAAGGATTGGCATGTCCCTGTAGCCTCATCAATTACTATCAACCTTTTGCAAAGGAAGCCCCAGGGGAGAGAATCTCTTCACACTCTTATGATTATTTATAGACATCTCATCCTGTCCACGCTCTGGGGGGGAGCATGGTTTGCATGGCAGCAGCCGCCTTCTACATTTGTCAGTATTCTTCCAGGCACAATGGAATACATCCTTCAGCCCTCCGCTACATGGAACAGAGGGGATGTCAGGCACTGGGACATAGTAAAGATATGGAAGGGGAGACCAAGGGTGGGATACTTGAACTTCTCAATTACATACATCTATCTCCCAGTGGACACTCAATAGCCATTTTAGTGCTAACAAAGGCGATTCAGTAGACAAATCTAATAACGAGGCTTTATAAACAGATGATCTTGATTCAAATCCCAGCTCTGCCATTTACAAGTTATGTGAGTTTAGTTATTTAAAGCAACTGTCTTTGTTTCCTCATCTGTAAAATCAGATAATAATACTTCCTCTTAGGGTCATGGTGAAATTCGAATGCAAAGGTCCTGACAGTGCAGACACACAGCAGGTTTTCAATAAATGATGACTGTTCTTATGGGATACTACTCCTCTCTGTGTGTGTATGCGATGCTGATAGAAATGGGCCTGAAGAAACAGGGATCACATAGGCAGTACAGGAAGAGAATTTTCAGTGCAAGGGTAATCATTAAATCTTAGAGCAGGAGCAATCTCCGTGGACAGGGCAGGACAGGTCAGTGCAGGAGAAGTGATTAAGTCCCTGAGTGCTGAGCTGTGTTACTGAACATGCCAGGAGGGTGCCTGCCACCTTCCCTGGAATCATGCCAACTGTGAAACAGCTGGGAGAAGCTGTTTCAGCCTGGAAGGTGGCCGGGGCTGCCGGAGGGATCAATGTCAAGGCGAGGCAGCCTCTCCAGAAGGAGAGTTTTTTTGAGGTGCCACACTCAGAGTGGAGTGTATGTTTAATAGTTAGTCCAAGCCTAGCAAAAGTGAGGCTGCCTAAAGTGACCGAAAGCAAAGATCTGTTTTAGGATCAGTTGCCTGCATGTAGTGGATTTTCCTGCTCAGTTTTCTGCCTGAAGTATAATGATTATCCACTTCATAAACTTTCTGTATTTAAAAAATTCTTATAATAAATTTAAAAACTCACAAAATTTGAGAAAATAGCACAATGAAACTCCACTGACCTGTCACCCAGCCAAAACAATAAACCCATAGCTGCTTTTGTTTCACCTGTGCCCCCTGTCAGATTTTTTAAAACACATCCCCAATATCATATCATTTCACTTGTAAATATTTATGTATGTTTTTCCTTAAGTTCAAGGACTTTAAAAAAATCACAATATCATCAGCCCAATGGAAAAATTCATGTTAATTTCATAGTAGCATTAAATATTCACCCAGTCTTCAAATTTCTTCAACTGAATCATATTTTTGCTTCGGTTTATTTGAATCAGGATTTAAATGTTTCATCGGTTGCAATTTCTCTTAGTCTTCTCAATGCATAGCCTCTGCCATTCTCTTCATCCTGTTCTAATTCATGCGTTGATGAGACCAGGTCATTTCCTATTATCTAGAAGGGATTACATCCCTACGGGACCATCTACCTTATTTGTTTCTGTCCCTTCTATTCTGATAAAGTGCCAGTGACTTGGTTTGATGCAGATTTAATTTCTTTATGTGCAGGCTTGTGTTGTAGCTATTGTCATGTGCTTCTTCTCCATCAGTCAGCACACCATGACAGAGGGTCTCTTGGTGATGCCACCGTCATTGATAATCATAGTCCAGTACCGTTATTTCCTGTGGGGATTACAAAAGTGACATTTAATTCTATCATTTTTCTCACATTTGCTATGTGAAATCTTTCTATAGGGGATATTATTTCCTCTCGACTATTTAACTATCTTATGATGCAGTTCAATCAGGAAAAACAGATTAAATGCTCGATCTTCCCCTGCGTTTACCAGTATTCAGAATAGTGGGTTGGTTCCCTCATGTCCTCCATATATAACCAATGAGATTTTGTTTGTTTGTTTTATAGTATCATTAGGAACTCACAAATGTAAACATATCTGACATATTTGTTTTTAAGGTTTTTACAAATATGATTTATTTTAATAAAGCTGGTCCAGACAATGTCCATTTAAAACCTATATTGCAGGCCCAAAGTACAAATGAAAGCAAAGGAACAGTGTTCTGTTGTACACACTTCTGCATGAATAACTTTATTAACTGCTAATGAAAATTAAAACTTTTCTAATTAGATCTTCTGACAAGAATTTTTTTTAATCTTAAAATGCTTTCTCTTCAGTAGCCATCTTTGGAGTTCGTCCTTATTCTCTCACTATGTCTGTCGTCTTGACTCCAAAAGCTGATATTCTTCCTCTTTTGGTCCAGAGCCTCAGATTTTAAAAGTAGCATCAAGTTAAGGAAAGCTCATTTTCTCACAGTTCAGTTCTCTGAGAAATTCCCATCTCCCATTGCAAGTCCAGGAGTGAAGCAATCACATGCTACAACTTCAGGGCCAATTGGAAAGTCATTATAGACACTCACACTGGTCGATCTTACCACCACAAGCCTGAAAATGCACAGTCCTGAAAAAGGTGGCCTCTCTGTGTACATGTGTAATTTTGTAAAAGGAGATGGCAATATGAGGGAAGCTGAGGTTTGATCACCCAAAAATCAGCCCAATGAAAACAAACAATAATGAATAATGAGCACTAGAATTTAAATTACCAGATGGTTTAAAGAGATGGGTGCCAGTTTTCCATTCCCTTTGAACACCACATTACAAAAGAACTATTTTTAAAAATAAAAAAGGATTGAGGGAAAATAAAAAAAAAATAAAAGAATATCTAAACCGTTGAATGACCCCCTGTTTGTTCCTGATAAACTTCAATCACATCATCTTCCTCCATTACCAGTTCTTTTGGAGTATGATTATCAGCAATTCTCTCACCTTCAAAGAGAAACCTGAATGAATTCATTGGAACTCCCTGTCTTTGACAGTAGGATTCTTTGAGTTTCTTGAGATGCGTTGTCATTTTCACTTTGAAGTGAATCTCACTGCTATCCTGTCCAGTGACTTTGAATTTAATGTATTCTCCTTCTTTTTTTATCGCCCAAAGCCTTAGTTGAAGGTTTTGCCTCCTAATCAGACACGGTGACGATGGCTTCACCCCGGGGGTCTCTGCCCAGCAGCTGCCTTGGGTAGGCAGAACCTGGCTCTGGGGCTTACAAATCTGTCTCCTATTTGATGTATTTCAGTTTTCCCATTATCATTCTCTTCAATGCTCAGATTTTCCCATGCCTGGCCAGTGGGAGTCTCTTCCCTTAAGTTGCTTCCCAAATCCTGACAAGACCATGACCCCAGTAGTCATTGATAGGTCCCTTGCTTTCTGGAAAGAAAAGTTTTCCAGGCTTGTGAATGGAAAAAAAATTTAATAGAAAACACATTTTGAGTTTATAGTGACATTTTCCATTCAAATTTAGGATTATAGAGCTTTGCATAACTTTGAATCTTTTCCTCTTACTGTTGAAAATCTTGCTTCTTAATGACAATGGCATAATTATTTATTTGCTTTATTCTTTTTATGATAAAAGATATATGTAAATATATATTATGTGTACAAATGATACAGGAACTATGATTACTAAAACAGTTATTATTACTCTTTGAAGTTCTTATGTATATCTTACTAGAAATGTCTAATCAAGTTACTATATTTTAAAAACATTTAAAATAATGTAACTGTGCATCATTAAACCATCAACTCAATGCAGTTAGATCAATTTATCTTGTTTTCCCTTTTTTGTTCTCATTTTATTTATAATCACCTAAAACATGTCTATAGTTCCAAACCATTGTATTAGTCAGAGAAGTCCCACTTCTATCACAAATTCTTCTCTTTTTTCTCCTTTTTCTTTAGCCAACACTTTATTTTATAGTTTACTCTTCCATTGTAGAGCCATACATGAATACATACACATATATCTAGAGACACATGTGCATGCACACACACTCTTAAGATATGATAGCTTGTTAGGTATAATTAGACCCACCTTGTTTTTTGCACTTAACATTAAGTTCTGAAGATCATGGCACAACAATGTACAGAGATGCTTTCCAAAGTTGCATAGTACTTTATTGTCTGCTTATGCTACAGTTTATTCAACTAGTTTCTTGTTGATGGACTTTTGAGTTTTTGTTATTACTAATACTGTGAAATAAAAGTGAGAAGGAATATATGTTGCATATGAAGTTCTACCTGGTACCCGGTACCATGTGAAGTCTTTACATGAATTTTTTCACTTAAAACTAAACCTTTATTTTTTTCCAGGGAGGACAAAGATGGTGGAGCAGAAGAAGGGAGTGACTTCCAGCTGCTCTGTGGCTCAGGATTCTAGCAGCAGGAATACTGCTGCCTAGTGAGGTGAGTGACAGGCCAAGTTTCATTATCAGAATCCTGGACAGAAATCTGAGTGCTTTGACAGTAAAAACTAGCTCTGTGCCAGTCAATGACATCATGGTGCCAGTCTCCTAAAGAAGGGATGAACTACACAGAGAGAAAGAAAGACTGAATTTGTGGGGGAAAAAAATTTGGCATGGGGTATCCTGTGGAACAGAGGGGTGGTCTGAATTTGTGTGACCCAGAGGCAGCATGGTGCATCAGTATATGAGGGGTTCTCTCTGCTTCTCAGCTGGAGAGTGAAGAACTGACATCTTGGTGTGGCTGTTGGCCATGTGGCATATGCCTGCTGTGAAAGCCAGGAAGTTCACAGCAAGCTCTAGCTGACTGTCCCTGCATGTGCCTGTTGTGAGATCTAGAGTACTCCTGGTGGTTTGCAAGTGAGGCGGACACAGAGGGGATTGTGTCAAGAGGCACTCAGGCTGGGATATACAGCAGAGTGCTGCTTGCTTTCCCTTTGGGTTTGGCAGCTTGTGGGATTACCCAGAACCTGGAAAGCAGGCACTTTTGCACTTGGAGTCTGATCCTAGGAAGACTACATCTGTGGGCAGTGGGCTGTGAGAAGAGTAGGAATGGTCACTTTGCACTTTGTTCTCAGGAGCTCTCCCACTCCCAGATCCAGACACCTGGCAGAGATCAGTATCTGCTCTGCAAGAGTCAGTGGACCTATTCTCTCTAGAGCAGATACCTTATAAGAAAGCTCGAAACAATAATCAGAACTATATGCCAGCCACCTGAACCTCACATTTAGAACTCTGCATCAACCCTGACCTGGAAGTGCATCTCTCTAGTTTGCATAGACAAAACACTAATGATCACTACTTTCCATTCTGTCCTAACTTAAACTGGTGAGAAGGGAAGCTGACAGCCATTATAACCAGCTTTGGTTCCAGGCCAGTAGCAACTCAAAGAACATGGGTTTAACAATGTCCAGTCCTTGCTCTCTCTAGGGGTACACAGTCTAAGAAGAAGTGGAAAGAAGGACAATATGGATAGACAGTAAACATCATTCTTGTTAACATTTTTGACTACCTCAGCAGAGATACCCCTTCATTTTTCATTAAGGTTATTATTTTTCTTTTTCCTTCTTTTCTTCTTTCCATCAAGCCTGAGTGTATGTGTGGGTGCGTATGTTCTAGCTGTGTTGATTAGTTTGTGAATGTGTGAGTTTGTGGGGATATTCATATTTTCTCTTCATTTCAATTACGTTTCACCTCCTCCTTCTTTTTCTTCTGCATTTATTTTTACTTTCCTCAATCATTTGTTACTTTAGCTTGTTTTAACTTTAGAGGAGTAAGGACTTTTGTTTATGTGGTTTGGTTTGACTTTGTTTTGACTCTAGTTTTTGTTTCTCTTATTACACCTTCTCTTCTCTCTTCCCCCTTCAATAGCCAAATTTACTTGTTTTCTCTTTCTCTATCTCTTATAATTTATTTTATTTTATTTTTTATTCTTTTATAGCCATCATTTGCTACCTCTCTCCTGCTGTACCTCTGTTCATCTTTTGAATATTTTAAACTTTCTTTTACTTTCCTATCCCATTTTAATGAACTGTATTTACTGTCTTCAAGAACAATTTAGCTTATATAATTACTGCCCCTACCATGTTATTGTGGTTATTAGTACTGGACATGGCATAGTTGATACTCACCATATACTTCAATGCCAGATTTAGTTCATTTTTGTTTGTTGTTGTTGCTGCTGTTTTTAAATGCTGACCCCATCACTCTTTTTTTTTGTGGTAATTAACGTTTTACATGTCATGATGAGCACTGGACATTTATTCTAATGCTGTATATTACTCATTATTATTGTTACTGTTGCTTGTTTCCTCTTCTAAGAGGGGCTGGGAAGGGATGGTTATACTGCAAATTCATAGGATAGAGAGTTCGTAGCTGAACTATACTCACAACCCAGCAGAGTGATGATTGTGTACCTTCTTTCACAAAAAAAATCACTAGAAAATATCACCAACAGACTAGATTATGTAGGAAACAGAACCTCAGGCCTTGAAGATAGTATTTGAGCTGGCACACTTGGTAGACAGTAAAGGAAAAAAAAAAAAAAGATCATGATCAGAATATACAAAAACATTGGGGCAACATTAAGAGACTAAACGTCAGTCATTAGGGTAGAGGAGTGCATAGAAATATGGCTTAATGGCATCTAAGAACATTTTCAGTGAAATAACAGCAGAACATTTCCAAATCTTAGGAATTAGATGAATATTCATATAAAGGATGCATATAGAACCCCAAATAGACTAGATAAAAAAAGAACTTGTCCAAGACATATTATAATCAAAATGACTAACATAGAGAATAAGGGTAGACTATTAAAAATTGCAAGAGAAAAACTTCAGATTACACGTAGAGATAGATTAATAAGACTCACTTCAGATTTCTTAACTCAGATTCTGAGAGCCAGGACTTGGAATGAGATAATCCAGGCTCTGAAAGAAAATAATTGCCAGCCAAGGTGGTTATATCCAGCAAAGCTATCATTTAGAATTGAAGAAGAAGTAAAAACTTTCCCCTATAAAAATAAACTAAAAGAATTATGACCACTAAATCTGCACTACAGAAAATACTTAAAGAAATGCTAACAAAGAACTCAAAAACAAACTCAAGAGCTGTTAAATGGATGAAGCTTTTAAAAAGAACAATTAAACAAATTAAAATTAAGAATGAATTAAATCTATGAAATAAACCAAAATGAATGAAAATAATGACTATCTATTCATAATAATTCTGAATGTAAATGGTCTCAACTATCTGATTAAAAACACAGACTGGCAGAATAGATTAAAAAACAAAGCCTGATCCTATGCTCTTTGCCAAGGACTCACTTGTAGGCAAAGATATGCATAGACTGAAAATTAGAGGATGGAAAAAGATATTCCATGCAATTGGAATCCAGGAACAAGCAGGAGTAGTTATTCTAATATCTGATAAAGCAGATTTCAAGCAAAAATCAATTAGAAGAGACAAGGAAGCCAGTACATACTGTTAAAGAGAACAATCCAATAAGAAGGTATAATGACAGTAAATATTTATGCCCCAAATGTTGGTACACCTAATTACATAAAACAAATATTTTTTCACTTTAAGTAATTTCCACATGCCCCTGTCAATATGAGAGAGGTTATCCAGACATAAAATCAATAAATACACTTCTGACCTCAATGATAACTATAAATCAAATGTACCTAATAAACATCTATAGAATATTTTACCCCAAAAAAGCTGAATATACTTTCTTCTCAGCAGCTCATGAAACATTTCCAAAATAGACCTTGATTTTGGACACAAAGCAAGTCTTTGCAAAAATTAAAAAAACTCAGTATTATCTCATATCTTATCAAATTATAATAGGTTGAAATCAGAAATCATCAGCAAAAATCTAATAGAAACCACATAAAATCATGGAGATTGAACAATACTCTTTTAAATGAGGAAAGCATCATAGAAGAAATAATAGGAGAAATGAAAAAATTCCTAGAATCAAACAAGAATAGTGATACAACATATCAAAATCTTTGGAACACTATGAAGGTGATACTAATAGAAAAGTTTATAGCATTCAAAGCCCACATTAAAAAACAAACAAACAAACAAAAAACCAGAAAGATCCCAAAAAAGCAATCTAATGCTACATCTCAAGATCCTAGAAAAGCAGGAAGAAATTAATTTCAAAAGCTGTAGAATACTAGGAATATTTAAGATCAGAGCTGAAATTAACGAGATAATAAAAGAACAACATAAAAAATTAATACATTAAAGAGTCGTTTCTTTGAAAATATAACTAAGATTAATAAACACCTAGTCAGTTAGCCAAAAGAATAAGAGAAGACCTAAATCAACAAAATTGGAGATGAAAAAGGAGATATTGCCACAGACATTTCTGAAATCCATAGGATCATTAAGGACTATTTTGAAAACTTATATATAACTATAATGCACTAAAAAAGAAAAAATAAGACTCAACCCCCTAATAAGGGAGCTCTGGGGTCACCCCTTCCTAACAAGATAAAAAATGAAGCATAGAGAGGCTTATGTTTCCAGTCACACAATCTCTTTAACTACAAGGCTGGTTCTTGCAGGCATTCAACTGAGCCACCTCCCACCTTCTTGGGCATGTTTACCAGTGGGGAAAGAAGCCTTGGGGTATTGGGGGTCACTCTAGTGTAGGAGTCCATGTCCAGGTGCCTGAAGTTTTTCCTGATGATGGGGGTGAAGAGAGGGCCTTCCCCTATCAGGCAAAGCAGCTCAAGGTAGATATGTTGATATTAGCAGAAACCTCAGTGGAGGTACCATACACAGACTGGACACCAGCTTAGGACAGCATCAGAAAAACTCTGACAGCTCTGGATAGGAGAGTATGAGTCAGCTCTCATCTGGAGGAAAAGAAAAGGGTGGGTCTTGGGTTACCAGGTGGTTCTTTTCAAAAACCAAGGCAATCGATTGAGATTATTAGCCAGAGGGAATAAAATATTGGCCAAAGTATATTGTTATATTGCGTGTATGTATGTATGTGTAACAACAAAGCCCACCATTATGTACAACTATAAGGCACCAATAAAAAATATGGTGGAGGAAGAGACTGTTGCCCAGGTTTTACATGGATCAAGCATGTGGATTCTAGAGCAAGACTGCCTAGCTTTACACCTGGGCTCTATTACTTCCTGGTTGTGGGACCTGCAGCAAGTTACTTTACTACTTTTTGTCTCCATTCCATCAGCTATAAAATGGTGCAATAATAACTCGTACTTCATTTTTTCGGGCAGGATTAAGTGAGCCGATACATGTAAATCACATAGAATGGGTTCTAAGGGCCTCATAAGTCCCTATAAATGTTCCTTCCAATCATAGATGATCCTTATGATTCATACATTTTGTGTTTGCTAATTGACCTATTTGCTAAAATTGATTTGCAACCCCCAAATTAATACTCTCATGTTTTTATAGTCATTCTTAGGCTATGTATTGTGGTGAAAAATTTGACTTGCACACATTCCCAATGAAGATGAGCAAGGCAGCTCTCTGCCTTCTTGTTTTAGATCTTAGGCTGTAAACAAATGTCCTTTCCACAACCTTTTCAGTTCTATTATTATTTTTTGCACATTTGTGCATTTGGCTGATGAATTTTTGGTTTAACCTGGCCTCCAAGCACAGGGCTGAAGTGCTGTCCTCTGCCCTCACACATGGAGGCTATGATGTGCTTTGCAGGAGAAAACGTGAGATAGGTAAGCTTCATCCATCAGGCACGAGTTATAGCACTGTGGGTTGTGAGTTCAACGTTAATGAATCAGCAATATGTATTAAATAAGGTGTCCTTAAACAGGGGCGTCATAAAACACGGTGTGTATTGATTGGCTGATGAAAATATTGTGACAGAAGGTCATGAAAACCTAACCCTGTATATTCTCCAGGAGCAATGGTTCTGAATTTGCCATGACTTTAAAGAACCTAAGTACCATGAATAATGAGAATCTACTGCATTTTCTTATCTGAACTGCCCCAGTCTATGTGGCCTGGGGAAGTGAGGCTTACGGAAATGAGAAAGCTTATTTTTAATAGGGGCTTGAGCATAAGTTTCAAGCTCAGAACCACAATTTTATGTAGTTCTGTGCCTTTCTTGGCAACATGGGGGAATAACACAGGTGTTTGGGGAAAGTGCCTTCTGGGAGTAGGGTGTCTTTGAGGCAATGGAGCAGGCCATGAGTCTCTGTGCACAGGAGCAGAACTGGCCAGCAAACAGCTGCTTTTGGTTAGTTTGGACCCAGCCATCCCTGCTGAAGCCAGGTAAGGTTCAACTTGGCTGAAGGATTGAGCTGAGCCCTTGGTTCACCTGCCACCTCCACAGAGCACAGACAGCTGACTTTTCTGTGGGAAGCCTCAGGGGGTGCCTGGCAGACACCAGAGACAGAGCTGAGATTATAGTTATTAAGCCTTCCAGATAACTGTCACTAAATGCTTTATGACTCCAGAGAAATGTATGCAATGTGTTTGGAGCCTTCTCTGGGGTTTCAGGGGAAGTGGACCAGGGCTAGGTCAGTGTCTCAAGAAAAGTAGCATCACACGTACCTCAGCACCATATCACATTGACGATCACAAAGCCAGAAAACAGCAGTCACACAGCTCTGAGACACTGACAAGCTGGTGCCATCACATAGGCAACCCTCTGTATTCATAGGTTCTGCATCCCTAGATTCAACAGACCATGGATAGAAAAAGGTGGAAAAAATCGCATATGTATAGACTGTTTTTCTTGTCATTATTCCTTGAACAATATAACTACTTATGTAGTATTTACATTTTATGAGGTATTCTAAGTATCGGAGAGATGATTTAAAGTATAAGGGGGATGTGCAGACACTATGCCGTCTTATATAAAGGATCTTGAGCATCTGAAGGTTCTGGTAATGGCAGGCAGCCCCTGGGAAGAGTCCTGACAGGTACTGAGAGCAACTACACTGTGACATGATGACAAGATGGAGAAACTGAAGCTTTGCAATAGCCCATGACCGGGGTAGGGGGTGACATCATCACGAACTGGGTCTCAACACCCCCGCAACTCCATGCCTTGAGATTACACCTTGGCTTTACAAAAGGTAGCACCACCACACCACAGGAGTAAGATTTGCATGTGACAGCATGATTTCCTCGGTGCACCTTGCCATGATATCATCACATATTGTCACAATATTACAATGCCTGACTGCACACCGTACAGATGCATAGCCCCATAGCAGTTGCTTTGGGCAAATTCCTTGTGTGAGTCTTTTTTTTAAAAAAATTCACTGTTTTATTTAATGTTACCAAAACCAAAATATATTCTTGGTAGTTTTCAGTTTAAACTATGTAAACAAAAAAATAAACCTTAGTTGATTGCTGTGATTTACATTTTTTCCCCCAGTACTGAGGATTGTGTGAACCCAGGACCCCACACATGCTATGCAAGTGCTGTGCCACTAGCCTACATCTCCAAGGCCTTTTAATTAATTAATTAATTAATTTTTTAGAAAGCATTTCAAGTCATCGTACCTATATACAGCTCGATTTTCCATCTCTCTGGTTGCAAACAAGATAGTCACACCATTTGTGTTTTCATACATGTACCTAGGGTAGTGATGTCCATCTCATTCCACCATTTTTGCTACTCCCATTTCCCTTTCCCTCCCCCACCTCTCGCCTGTCCAGATGTTCAGCCCTGCCCAGAAATTCCACTGACTTAAACATTGAAAGGAACCCCTTCAGGCAGCCGCCTCCTTGCACTGTAGGTCGACATGGCTGTTCCCTTGTGGGAGTGACAATACAGAGCATTTTCTTCACCTTTCCACCTTCAGCTCTTACAATGGAACCTGTCTCAGAGGGAAAACAGATAAGAGAAAGGCTATTTGGTGAATCTGGGATTGATTCAAAGAAACTGGATGACCTTGAGAGATTGTCATGTAAAGCAGATAGATCAGCATGGGCCAAAATGATATTTCAGACTCCATGTTTCCCAGAACTTATTCATTTCCTGCATTAATTATTTCCATATTCATGTATTACTTGTTACTAGCTTAATATCTTTAAGATAACTCATCTTTTAAAAAAATGGAAATATATTTCTTAAACATGAAAAAAAAATGAAGCCAAAAGAATAGACCTGTCTTTCTCCCATGCCCTCGCACAGTCTTCCTGCAGGAGCTTTCCTGATATTGTCCCCGGAGCCCTATGTGAAGTGCTAGAGCTGCCTTCCAGGTACTGCAGATGGTGCCTGAGAAAATCCACACCCTCAAAGAATGAAGGGACCCACGCATTCAGTAACATGTGCCTGTCCAGGGATGGTTTGAGGGCTGTGTGGCTAAGACTTGGGGAGTATCTCCTTGGGGAGACAAGGAGACTTGAATCTGCTTTCTTGGGGACTTCCTGAACAAAAAGGAGCATGAGACAGGGGCTCTTGAAGTTTTGCCAGCAGAGACCATAGTCCTGAATTATTCTTTATTACCAATACCATCCTAGCATTTATTGAGCTATTATTCAGAAATACCCTATTTCCCCCTTTTAATTCTCACAGCAACTGTATGAGGTTGGCACTTTTTACTATTCTGTTGGCACAGGTTCAGCTAGTTGAGAGGTAGAGCCATGGTTCAACTCTGGACTAGCTGTTCTCTGACTTCAGAATTTGGGCTTTTAACCACTGTGTTCAACTCCTTCTCTGACTTATTTTCCATAATTTGTACCTGTCTGTCCATTGTGGTCTGGAGCTTAAGCAGGAGTGAAACATTATTTTGGGGTTGATGTCTTGCTTACCATCTTTGCTTAGATATATCCATTCTTTGATGGTTTGAGGAAGCCAAATGGTGAGGCCTAAAGCACCTTGGAGCCAGTGGTCAGCTGAGCTGAGTAGTGCTGTGTCCCTGCAGATGTCTGGGGGCCTAGCCAAAGCTGCACTACATGAGGAGCTAGAAAGAGACAAATAGAACCTATTTAGAGGCAAAAATAATGGAGGACATAAGGAGATAGGATGTGGCTAATTCTATCACCATCATTTTGCTTAATTAAATGAGGCTCCCAGGGATGTTTAGCAGTAATTACTCCTTCTCTGGAATGTGCCCCCTTTCTCTTGCTAATTTGTTACTGGAATCCACCTGCAATAGTCATGGCTGGCTATTTCTAAGTCTGTGGTCCTTTTCTTTTTGCTGACTTGCTAAGAATTTCCCCTGGTTTGGAACACAGAAAGCTGGCTTCTGAATGTGGGAGGCCCCAGATGGGAGACTTGAAAACATGAGCACAGATCTTCATCAAGCTCATTTATATCACATAAGAATCAAACATGTACACAGAGGCATGATTCACAATAGCCAAAAGTGGAAACAACCCAAGTGCCCATCATGGATGAATGGATAAACACATTATGTTTACACATATAATGGAGTATTATTCTGCACCAAATAGAAAGGAAGTACTGATAAATGTGGCAATGTGGACAAACCTCAAAAACACTATGCTAAGTGAAAGAAACCAGACTCAAAAGTCACGCGTTGTTTGGTTTTATTTATATGAAATATCTGGAATAGGTAAATCCACAGAGGATATAGATTGACATTTGCCAGGGGCTTGAGGGAGAAGGGAATGGGGAAAAATTGCTTTACAGATATGGGGCATCCTAGTCCAGTTTGTTTTGCTATAGCAAAACATCTGAGTCTGGGTATTTTATAAACAAAAGAGATGTATTTGGCCCATGCTTCTGGTAGCTGGAAAGTCCAAACAGCTTGGCCCTAGTGTCTGGTAAGGAAGGAAGTGAAGAACAGGGAGGGGCCAGGCTTGTTCTTTTGTAACAACCTGCTCTTGTAGAAACTAACCCTATCTTACGAGACTATATTACTCCCTTCCCAAGGGTGGTGCTCTCATGACCTACTCATCTTCCTTTAAGTCTCCATCACCTCAATACTATTACAGTGGGGAATTATGCTTCAGTATGAGCTTTGCTGGGATAAGTCAACATTGAAATCATGGTGCAGAATTTCCTTCTGGGTTAATGAGAATATTTTAGAACTAGAGAAATAGAAAATGTTCTACCCACATATATTTCCTTAAATTTTATTGCTTTACTTAATTATAGAAGCAACATAATATTTATTATAGATTGGGAAGCACAAAAAAGCATAAAGAAAAATAGGGAAATCACTTATTATCCCACCATGTAGCTACTTTCGACAATTTCATATATTTTTTCGGCATTTTATCTTTGCCCTTTATTTGAATAGCTCAAATCACAGGATATACACAAATTTTGACCAACTTCTTTACCCTGCAGTATCATAGAATAAGTTTTCCTCTGTTTTTTTTTTTTATGCATTTTTGTACACTGCATTGGCTTGGCCTCAGTAGAAGACAATAGAAGTCGCAGGTAGAGGACCCCATGGGTCCTGTGGGAATATGTAACCAGGAATTCACAAACCTCAGTGAAGGTGACTGAGTGTGATCTTGGGAAGGTGACCTGGGAGTGTGGTAAGAATTTCATTATCAGGAAACATACTCACAGCAGTACATTTTCTACTTTGAGAACAAACAGAAAGGTGATGTTAGCACATAGCCTGGAAGAATGAACCTGAATTGGCAGATAAGCCCAGGCCCAACAGTTTATGCTTTTACATATCAGGTAAACATTTTCTGAGCACTCTCTATATGGGGGACCAGCACCCTCTACTTGGGAATGCAGTGGAAGTGAGGCGGCCTTGGCATCCTGAGGCTAACGCCACAGCTCCCTCTCATGGGTGCTGTGAAGATGAAACAGGATGAGTGGGCACCAGACCTAGCTGAGTTGGTACTGGGACGTCCCATCTTGTCCCCCTCTCTCAAGCTGCTCAGTGGAGATGGTGAGTCACATGATGAGTCACGTAATTCCCTCACACCCTCAAGCTAGTTCTCCTAGTGCATTAATCAAGCTATCAGTCAATGTGACTAATTGTTACTTTATGAAATAAATGTTTAAAATATCATCTCCTATGACAAGGTGCTTTAAAAGTTCATGGGTTTGTTAGGGTACTGGGGGAATATAATATGCACACAGAGAACAATTAGAAGATAATACTGGAAACCAGCTGGCCTGAAGGCCCCTTGGTCTGGGCCAGTATGTGCCAGCACACCTGGCTGGCTGTGTTGGTCAGTGACAGCACTCATGACATACCACTTCCCTTCAAGATGAGGTACAAAGCCTTGCTGCTCTTTCGCTCACTCCTGCTGTGCACCTGCCCGCAAAGGCACCAGTCACCTTTGCTCTCCTTCCCTGGACCTCTATGAGTTGGTGGTAAATGGAAATGGTCCTCTGTAAAGCCTAATGTGAGCTCCACCTGAGAACAACAAGCAGCCCTGTCATCCATCCTCTGGTGAGCTGACAGCCAAGTGAGCTTGACCAAGCATGGCTGAGGTTCTTGGGGACACAAGGAATGTAGAGCAGGTCCTTATTTTTCTAGGTGCTGGGATCCACCAAAAAAATCAAAGAATGGAGAAGATGCCTTAGGCTATAGTTAGCATAATTTCTATAGGCTTAGAGGGAATGTCTAGGAATTTTCACAAATGCCCAAGGTGGTCTTAGAATTGAATTTGAACCTTTGAGTGGCCAATGGTCAACTCCTAGGCAATGCAGCAGCCAGGATTACAGATGGACTGAGCCAAGACCACAGCTCTAGGGATGTCTCCCAAAGTTGTTCGGGGTCTCTTCAAGGAATGCCCATTCCACACACACCTAGAGTTCGTTTACCCCTCCACCATCTTTTTAAATGCTTCTCTGCAAGCATTTCATCAGTCTGAGCACTGTGGTCACCATGGCTACATAGAGGGAAAGAGTTGCCACCAATGCTCTTGCCTAATTTGGAACTTGATGTTGGTCACCTTTACCTGGACACAGGCTTTTACCCTGACAGGGTTACATGGACCCTAATATCGTGGTTCTTGGGTCTTCTTACCTATAGCAGTGGACTGGTCCTGCCACTGCTATCACTGATCATGAATTGTGGGTACTTGGTGGCTTCATTGCTAGCTGGTTGAAAGTATCACTCAGAGCTCTATACTTAGACTGGCATCCAGGAATAAATACTCTCTTTGAGAGATGAAACTAGTAAGTGATAACTAACCAACCAACCAACCACCCAAGGTCTTGCAACCACAACTAAGCACAAGTGAAAAAGAAAATGGACTGTAGTGCCCATACCCAGTTCATTATGCAGTGTTCACACCCTCCTCCCTCCCCCAAGTACCGTGTCAGTTTCCTTTAGAGGCCTGGTGGTCATGGTCATTCCCCTTTTCCTGCACAGAAGGGGAGATCTGAGTAGTCTATTGGTCAAGAGCAGGGATTCTGGGGTGAGGTGAGTACTAGTATTATTCCTATGTCCAGATTCATGGGATGAAGTTCTGAAAGGCAAAGTGACTTGCCCAGGGTCACATGCCTTAAATAGCTAGCTGGTTCAAACCCAGATGCATCTGTCTGACCCCAGAGCCTGTGCTTTTGCCTGCCATGTGGAATGCCTCTGTGGGGGGTAGATTGACAGAAGTCATGGACTTCAAGTGTCAGATAAGCCTCAGCTTAAATTCTGGCTCTGTCTTGAAAGCTGTGTCAATGTAGATGGATCATTTAGTTTCTTACTAATAGCAGTAGCAGTAGCAGCAGCAGTAGCAGTAACAGCAGCAGCAGCAGCAACAATAACAACTAATAGTTACCTGGAACTTACTAGAAGCCAGGACAGCTTGACTATATTCACTTGCAACAACACATAAGATTGATGGTCTTATTTTGCCAAGGAGTTAATAGCAGTGACCTTAGGGTGAGCTCAGAAGATTAAACGAGATACTATTTATGCAAGCATTTGGCTCAGCATAGAGGAGGAACAAATATTAGGTAACGTGGGTAACTGTGGCAATGGGCAAAATGCACAAGGCCAGCCCTTCTCCACCAGTGTCTTCCATCTGTGAGAAGAGACAGTCCTGAGCTGGGTTAGAATCATACTCTCCTCAATTTTTGTCACTAACTGCTTTATTGTTGCTTTGTTTCAGGTCCTGTCACCTTCTGCTTCCCTGTGGAGCCAGTGGCCAGAGCAGATCCTGGTGCACAGATCCTGTGCTCCACAAGTGTCTGCTGAATGAGTGAGCCCAGGAACCAGCTCTAGCCACTGACTGTCATTCTGTGATCCAGAACAAAAAGGTCATTTTCTCATAAACAGAGGGATCTCATCTGGGGAGAAAGCATAAGGCCAGTGCAAGAGCCCCTCGTGTGTGTGCATGGTGTGGGGGCATTCTGCTCTTTATTATAAGAAAAGGGGGCTCCCGCATGACTCACTATCCATCACACTCCCAGTAGGGCAACCTATTTCTTTAAACAGTTCCTGGGACTTGCTCCTGAGAAGGTGGGAATGGGCATCAGGACAAGGGCCAGCATACATCAGCTGGGAAAGAGTACTTGAGGTTGAGGAGATGGGAGCCTGGCAATCTGGAGACCTGAGATGGACAGAGGCATCTCTGGAAGCTAGGGAGGCCCTTCCTCCAAGTCAGGCTGCAAAACCTATGATGTCAGCTGTAGTTACTTTAATGGCCCATTTCTACCTCGACAGGAAAGGTTTTTTTTCTTTTCATCTCACCTGAGCATCTCCTCAGAGTGTAAACTCATTTCCTTTGGCTCCTTGCTCTCAGCAGAGAGAGACCAACTGGTCACCCATTTCTATATGACAGCTCTCAGATCCTCAGAAACTGCTATTAAATCTCTCCTTGGCCACCTCTTCTCCAACTCAATAATTCCTGCTCCTTTCACCTTTTCCCACAGGTCCAGTTTCCCACCCTGAGCGCCTTCGCATCACTTCACAGGCCAGCATGCTCAGAGGCCTGAGTGTAACCATCCTTCAAGGCCATAGCTGGCTGAGGGATGAGTACAGGGCAGCCAGGGGCTACCCCAGCCACATTTTGATGCATAGGGCATAGGGCATCACCAAGCACAAGCCCAAACTTCTCCCCCTGCTGCTCTGCCTATGAGTCAAAAAAAGATGTGTTTTTCCACCAGGGAACAGCCTTGGTAACCAGTTTCACACCTCTTTCTCTTCCTCCCAACTCTGCCCTTGCGGTGCTGGTTGAAGCCACCCAGAACCCTGGCTGGGTGCCGATGTGCAGGGGAAGGCAAGCTCTAGAATTCTGGAACAGCCAGCCAGAAACAGCCAACAGCCCACAGTGTCCACCAGCTGCCAGTCAACTACATGCTTTAGCTCTTAGTTTCTCCAACAATGTGATTGACCTCATTTTATACAAGAAGACACTGAAACTCAGCTCTAAAGCCTGTAAGTGACACGTCTGAGACTGTACCTATAGGAGCTGGTACAGTCAGATTGAAAACTGGGCAGTAGGACCTCAGAGCTGGTGCTTTTAAAACTCACCATCTCACTCTACAAATTTTGCAGAGTGTGACCGGGGACAGGAAAAGTGTCCTCAATGGGTGCACGAGGAGTGGGTAGCTACTGTGGACAATTGGAGCTAAAGACAGAGGGGCTAGTTAGGGAACTAGGAGGGGAGCCAGAAGGAGACATCCAGTGTCACATGCTCAAAAATGTCAAATATAATCCTTCCTTATTTGTCTTCAAATGACCAGTGTCACATGCTCAAAAATGTCAAATATAATCCTTCCTTATTTATCTTCCATGCAGGCCCAAGGGAAACTGTTTGTGCCTCAGGCCTATCCCTTGATTACATGGATGCTACTGATCATTCTCTCCATGAGGGCTCTCTCCAAGATTTTCCAGTCCTCAAAATTCCCCCCAAATCTGCCTGCTGGTTTCTGGGTGGGAAAGCCTTTGAAGGTAGAATTCCCCATTCCTTCCCTGGATCTGGCTCTGTTGCTTTCCCATCACAGGCCCTGGCCTCTGACTGTATTTCTACATATGATTCCTCCCAATTTCCCTCTTCACTCTCCTCCCCCATGACAGGGGAGTTTTAACTCGCTTTTTGTAACACTTTTTAATGGCACAACCAACTGTGGTATGTTTGGCTGAATAATGGCTTCCTCCTCAAAAGGTACACTCACACATTGTTGGTAGGACTGCCAATTAGTACAACCTCTTTGGAAAGCAGTATGGAGAGTCCTCAAAAGACCAGGAATGGAAACAGCATATGACCCAGCTATCCCACTCCTTGGTATTTATCCAGAAAACTAAAATCATACTTACTACGTGTGACACAGCCACACAATGTTTATAGCAGCACAACTCACAATAGCCAAGCTATACAACCAGCTCAGACGCCTGTGAACAGATGAAGGATAAAGAAAATGTGGTATATATACACAATGGAGTTTTATTCAGCCATAAAGAAGAATGGAATCATGGTATTTGCTGGTAAATGGATGAACCTGGAGAACATCATGCTAAGTGAAATAAGCCAGAGACTCAGAAAATCAAAGGTCAAATGTTTTCTTTTATGTGGAAGCTAGAGCACAATAAGGAGAAAAAGTGGAGGGGCATTAAAATAGAAGGAAGAGCAGAGGACTAGAGGAAAGGGATTGAGGGGGGAGGAGCAGGGGCAGGATAAAGGAAGAAATGCAGAATGAAATTGACCAACTTATGCTAGGTGCCAAATTATGCTATGAATATACCACTCGAATTCCATCTTTGTGTATATCTACAAAGCACCAATAAAAAATGATAAATAAATAGAAGGAAGACCAGTGGGATAGAAGAAGAAAAGAGGAAGAGAGAAGGGGAGAGAAAGAGGAAGTACTGGGGACTAAAATGGAGCAACTTATAGTCCATGCATATATGATTGTGTCAAAATGAACCCTACTATTATGTATAATTATAATACACTAATAAAAACAAAATAAGC
>PVHX01000666.1:0-30284 GCA_004024805.1 Geosciurus inauris
TTGTTTAAGGTCAAGCAGTAGAGCCAAAACTGCCACCTACCTGGGGCTTACAGTTGAGATTTATGTAAATAATCTGAGTTGAAGAGAACTTTATATAATCTCATGGCTTTTAGAAAGTTGCATTCCATCTGCAAAACCGTCCTCTGGCTAAAAGTAAGGATGAGTCAGTAAGCAAGCTTGCCTTCATTGGGTTATTCCAGCACCTTCTGCTCCCACACACCTGGACCCCCTGGGGTGGTATATATTCAAAACCTGACTCTGCTAAAGCTCTGGGAATTCATCCTGAGGTTGTTTTGCCCTGTGCTGGCTTCCCTTTGCTTTCAGAAAAGCTTGACAAGGAGTTCAGTCACCAGAATCATCTCCTCTCACTTTCAGAGAATGGGTTATCAGGAGGCATAGAAAGGAAGGCTCTGGAATTGGACATCCAGTAGTGGGTAACCACAAGCTGCCCCCCACTGCTGACCCCCATGCACCCACAAGAGAGACTCCCAGAGGCTGCTGAAGAGTCCTTGACTCAGTTAACTGGTAGAAGCAAGAAACATCTCACCACCCTTGTGTGTTTCCATCGGTGGAAAATGATTCCAAAGGACAGCTCTGTCAGGGCTCTGCCATCCTGGCTGTCTTGTTTCTTTACCAGAGGGACTTAGTGACTAGGCCAGCTACCTCTAACATAGGGAAATCATTTCTTATCAGCTGTTGCTTTTTGCACAAGAGATCTTTGAGCAGTAGGTGAGAAGAGGTGTTTCAATCTGGCAGATGGAGAAACTGAGGTAAGGAGTAGATGAACTGTGTGCTTTTCATCAGATAGGAGAGCAGAACCTGATCTCATGTTTATTCCTCAGACCATGTTTTTCCACCTGCTCCTGAAAAGATCTGCACCAAGTTCATGGCTCTCAAAATTTCTTTTAACTTCTTCAAATTCAAAAACATTAGTATGGGCCCAGGAACCCGAGGCTCCTGCAGCTACTGAAGACAGAAAGGCTGTTCAAGGGCCTGGCGCTGGGGCAGCACTGCCCCCTGGTGCCCATGCGGATGTATTCCCAGCTCTCCCAAGGGTCTGGGTCCACACTTAACCTCCTCCTAGTTTTCTTCAGATTCACATAGTTCATCTAAATGGGAAGAAGTGGGTAGTGTACACCCTCCCATGCCCATAACCAGATCTCCTGCCACATGGTGCCAACAGGTTTTTCGAGCCAGAATAACCCTGGTGAGGGCCCAGTGTGTGTGGCCACAACTCCACAATGTCTGTCCACAAGTGTCTGTCAAATCCAAGCTGAGATTGTCTTGTTCCAGAGAGGTCTTCCTTCTCAGACCAAGGACAGGGTCTGAGAAGGGGCTAGTGCTTCCTTTTTCAAAGTCACCAGAGAACTGATGCCCCTGCCTCCTGTCCTTGACCACTGCTCCAAATGGGAGCCACTACAATGATCTGCCTCCCACTCCTTCCCTCCACACTGGTCACAGCCTCAGCCTCCCCCTTTCTAAGCACTTCCCCAGCTCACTCTGGCTGCCCTTGCTCCCTTTCCACAGTTGGCAGACTTCCCTGGTGCAGGCTGGAGGTTTCCACCTTCTGTTCTCCCTAGCTCTTCTCAGCCCCCCATGGGAGTGAGAAGCTGCAGTGAGAAGATGGGTGAGCCGTATGCAGGCAAGGTGGAGCCAGATTGAGATGTGCAGGCTGCAAACCCTTAGCGATAAGCACTGCCCACGCCCACCCAATTCAATAAACAATCTTAAACTGCAAACAAGTGCAAAGAAGTCCAACAAAACCCTGGTTTCCCGTGATAGTAACTTAATATCTTTTTTAATCTCAAAAGTTAACCTTTTTCCATTGCAAATTTTTGGAGATTGAAGTAGCACAGGGCAATGTGTCGGGCAATGTGCGTGGGGTTAGAAAGGGAGGGAGGCTTGAAAGGTGCTTTGAGGTGCAGCCCGGTCCAGGCCAAGTGTCTGCATGGTGTGCAGAGGAGGCCGCCCATTGTGAGCTTGTTGGGTTTGCCATCAGCTCAATTCCACTTTCCAGTTGCAAACCTACAATGAAACCTTTTAACTGCCCTTGGCCTCAGAGATAGAATGGAAAGCAGAGAGTAAACTTAGTGTGTTCTTTTGTTTTTTTACTGTTTTTTAAATTTTGAATATATATATACATACTGAATTTTATTATGAATATATATATAACATAAAATTTGCCATTTTAACCAATTTTTTAATTCAGCAGCATTCAGCGTATTCACTATGTCCAATTCACTGCTTTCCCCCAAGGTTTCCATCCTCCCAAACAGAAAGTCTGCCTAAGCAATAATTCCCTACCCAGCTCTAGTCCCTGATAACCTCAAATCTACTCTGTCCTTAGAAATTTGCCTACTCTACATATTTCTTTAATTTTTTTTTTAGTTGTATGTAGACACAGTACCTTTATTTTACTTATTTTTATGTGGTGCTGAGGATGGAACCCAGTGCCTCACACATGCTGGGCAAGTGCTCTACCACTGAGCCACCACCGCAGCCCTACTCTATATATTTCATTTGTGGAATCATACAGTATTTCTCTTTTTGTGTCTTTTTGTGTCTGGCTTCCTTCACTTTTAGGATAATATTTTCAAGGTTCATGCATGTTGCAACATGTATGGACCCTGATTTCTGATTTTTATTTTTTGGACTTGAATTCAGGGATGCTTTACTCCCAGCCTTTTTTGTTGTTATTTTGTTTGGTTTTTATTTTTTTATTTTGAGACAGGGTCTGCTAAGTTGCTGATGAACTTACGATTCTTCTGCCTCAGCCTCCCCAGTCACTGGGATTAAAGGCATGTGCTACTGCATGGGGTTGGACCCTCATTTTTTAAAAAGGCTCAATAATAGTCTATTGTATGGATATACCACATTTCGGTTATCCACTCATCCTTCCCTGGGCAGGTGTACTGCTCCTGCCCTTTGGCTATGGTGATGGGGCTGCTATGAACGTGTGTGTGAAGTCTCTGTTCTAGTCCCTCTCTGCCTTTACTTCTTGTGGACATAGCCTGGGAGTGGAATTGCTGGTTCATATGGCAATTCTGTGTTCACCCTTTTGAGGAATCAAAACTGTTAGTCTTCCTTATGCTCGGTCATATGTTTTGTTTTGAGTTTCATTTTCTTTTATAATATTCCTAAACCCCTTCTATATATATATATATATACACACACACATACACACGCACACACAAACATATATAAAGTATGTATATATGTGTATGTATACACACATATATACTTTTTTTTAAATGTTCTGAAGTATGTTTGAAATGAAGTGAGATCAGACTGGGTGGTGTATGTAGGAGGCACGCGCGGGGAGCCACCTCAGGGTGACTGCATGCCACCACCACTTGCATGACGCTCGAAGAGCAGTAAGGCAGAGGCCGTGAGGGGGTAAGATCCTAGCCCCCGCTGGTCCCCTAGAGACCCGGGGTGGGGGAAGCTCCAAGAGAGAAGGGGCTCAGGAGGCCGGGCTTTTGCGCAGGCGGCGGCCGCCAGGGGTCGCAGAGGAGCGCGCTCGCTTGAGGCCACCACCTCGGTTTCGCTCTGTCCTCGAGCCAACCAGGAGGAGGCAAGCAGAAGTTTTAGCGCCGGCAGAGGGTACTTGGAACTCAGCCGGGGTCCAGCGCCGCCTCAGTGTGGGGACTAGAGCCTGAAGGATTGGGTCTTTACTGGGCCCTCAGAAGGGCTTGCAGATGTTGACCACACTCGATTTTCTGCACACTGTGATCCTGCCCTTTGTCCCCCAGGAGGCTTCGTGCCTGCTTCAGAAGTCGCAGGTTCATAGAGGGGACAGGAGCATCGCACAGAGTAGCGCCCAAGCATGCAACCCATGCCTTCCCTATGACCCTGTGATACCCCAATACTCAGACAACGTTCAGTGGAATGAAGGAATGAACAAACAAACATGAAAATAATGGGGATGTTCCACTTGGTGTTGAAAGAAGTGAATTGCGAGCCTGGACCCAAGACCCTAGTGTCAACCTTGCTGCTGATTTTATCCAGTCAACCTACAGGGTTTATTGGCACCCAAGGGGCCCAGGATCAAGAGCTGGAGATAACCCTCCTGAAATTCATTTGAAGGAATGTAGTTTAATAATTAAAAAATAGTTCAGAATAAAAGCACTTTTGGCAATTTTTAAGTCTAAAATTATGCCAAAATTGAAAGTCAAAAGAAGAAAAAATTTCTTGGACATTGGACAATCTGTTGTGGGTACCAGCAGGAAGCCAACTCTGGGATGGGGGTATGCTGGGATGTAGGCTTTGGGTGCAAGCATGGCCTGTGGGGGACTGTACATTAGGGGCCAGTGTACACCTACATCCAGGGAAGGAGAGAAATGGAGTCTAAGAAAGGCTCAGGCCCAAGGGCTGCCTGAGTGTGGGAAGAAGGCCACAAGCAAACACAGGCAAAGTCCCAGGATTGCCCATCTGTTAGGTCTGGAGCTGGTACTCGAGGTGTGAGTCAAACTGATTCAAAGGCTCAGACATGCTGCAGAACTGGAATCTCATTAACCCACAATCCCTAGGGGCAGACAAGTTTTCAGGGCAGGGGAAAGTGCTGTCTGGCTTATATGGTTTTTAGTGACCATGGCCAAGCCACCCTCCATACTGAGACTGTCACAGTTCTTTCCTGAGGTTTGTTAAGTGCTATGGCAGAAGGAAGACCAAGTTCTCTTGTCTGGTTGTAAGCCTGGGGTTAATCAAGAGCTGAGGGTCTGTCCTATGAGGACATCTGATGTTAAGTGGGGAGGAGACAAGGGATAAAACATTCTGCATGATGCATCCCAGAAAACTTGATAAGAGCCATGATTAGGGGACTTTTCTATAGGCTGATACACAAGCCTATAGAAACTGTTACTTTAACCAAGATGTATACAGAAATGTTCACTGTAGCATGTGTGAAACTATGAAACTGTCTATTAACCAGAATATGGATACAATGTTGTGGTTGCAGCCCTCTAGTACTGGAGCTCTTATACAGCCTCCTCCCACCCTGAACAGGACTGAGCTGCAAAAGCAAGAGCACATTGGGAAATGATATTGTATAACTTTTAAAGCTGGGTGGTAGAAGACATTGCAGCTTGTGCCTTACTCTTGGATCGCTTTGGAAGAAAAGCTGACCACCATAACACAAGGACATTCAAGCAGCCCTCCTAAGTCCACGTGGCAAGGGACTGAGTCCTCAATGTCAGCTTGCCAGTGACGTTAGAGAGCCTCCTGGAAGTAGATCCTCCAGCCTCATTCAAGTTGGCAATAGCCTGGGCCAACATCCTTTAGCCAGAACCTGATAATCTGCTCAATTCCTGACCTGCAGAAACTGAAATAACAAATATTATTAAGGTTTTATTGCAGCTTCAATGTTATTGCTGCCAGGATGGAGGGGTATTTGCTATGCAACAATGGATAACTCATGTTATGTAATCATACAGTAAAATTTTACTTTGGTTACAAAGCGGTTTAAATGGCCATATCATAGAATTCTTGAGTTTACTTGGCATGTAGCAAGTACTTCACAAATACTTGTTGCTGCATTTTTCTGACTTGTTCTCTCCCTTCAGATTTCTGTAAGAAGCATATGCCATAGACATGCTTGGACATGCCAGGACTCACTAAGTTGCTGGCCATTGGGAACAGCAGCCATGGACATGCTTAGTCATGCCTGCTTGTAATCGATAAGGGGCTGAAAGGGGCACTAGCCATAGGCATGCTTAGCAATGACTGATTACAATTGATAAGGAACACAGCTCCATGGACGTGCACAAAAAGTATGCTCAGTTGGAATTACATCATCCCGCTTGGACATAACCGATGGACATCAACCTTCATTGGGTGTAACTAATCACCAACTTGGAACTACATTTAAACTTTTTGTCCTGCCACATTGGGGGCTTCTGCTCCAAGGACATCAGTGAGACTGGCCACCTTGCTATTCGTCCCTGGATCAACTCCACCATTCCCTGACATCCAGCTGTTGGCTGAAGAGAACCACCAAAGACAACTTCTGTTCTTTGGCTAAGAGAAATTGCATGGCACTGGAGGTATTTTGGGGCTTGTGGTTGCCCTAGGATTCTATGAATTGCTTATAGTGTTTAATTAGTGCACAATGAATGCTAGTTGGAGTGCTCCAGCACACCTAGCACTTTTTGCATTGTTTATATTTGATGATTGGTGTGATTGAATATACACTTGCATTTAAAGACAATGTGCCTCCAAGTAATTATTAATAGCGCCGCTTGTGACATTTCCAAGTGAGTTTTCTCTCCCTTGATAGTCCTTCTCAGTTTGAATATTGTCTAAAATATTCACACTCAGTAGGATGAGTTGGTTCTTGGAATTAGGATCAGTTCTTATAAGAAAGACCATTTCCTCTTCAGGATGTGAGGTGTAACCAGGCCAGTCTAACCCAAACCAAGGTCACAAAAAGTGAATTCTCATCAGTGACCTCCATTCCATTTATCCGGAGGGATGGGGTCTAATTGGCATTGAGGAGGTAGAAGTTCAGGTGAGAAAATGCCAATTTGAATTCCAGGAACCTCTGCCCAGCAAACTTGAGGGCAAAGGATTTCATTTTGGTATCTGAATGAAAGAACATGTTCCTGAAATGTCGATTGTAACATTAGTTGTTTTTAAGTAAAACATAATATAGATCTGTACAATCACACCAGATTTATCCCTGGGAGGGAAAAACTGTGACAGTTCCTACTGCTCCCAACATATTCCCTGATTTGTGAAAAGCAGGCGGGGAAAGCTCCTATTAACACAAGGGGTCATTCCGGAGTACCCATCACTTCCTCCACCACTTGTCTAGTTGCTTAAGTCACTGGATTATTCAAAACACAGAGAACTTCTCTGTGCCAGCACTGGAGTGGAGCAGGTATTTAAATATGAAAGAGTCCAGCAAAATTCAAGACAACGGATTTAAGTAAGGAAAAAAAAAAGTTGTTACTATCTCATAGTTAGGAAAGACACTCAACCAAGGGGACTGTGTGTCCTGCTTTTTACTTGTAAATAATCAGGGTGAAAAGGTGCTCCTTGAGACACTTCTGCTTAGTCAGGGAGCTAGGCAGAGTCCACTTTGAAGAGAAACAAAGTTGGTTGACAGCGTCTAACCCTCCTACCTCAGCTAGCCCCCTATCCTATGCTAGTTTTCATAGACCTCTGCTCTCCAAGGAATCAACTACCCGCTCTCACCACCCTAAAGAATTTCAGGAAGCATAAGTGGCATTATATTCTACCAGGTCCACAAATGCTGACTCTAAGACAGAGGTTGTATGACCAGTAGATTTTCAGGCTACCCCCTTGAGAGCTGGGAGCAGAACAAGGTCTCCTTTCACTTGACCCTCCCTTGCTAATACAAGGCTTTCTGGCTGGGTTCAGAGCCCTATGGGGCAAATGTTCAGGCCAAGAGTAGTTTTCATTCTTTCCATGAAGCTTTGAAAGGCTTCTAAAGAACACAGGAAATTGTCAACTACTATTTTCTGCTGTGAATGGCTGACACCCAACTTTGAATATTCTATGGATTAATCCCAAATTACAAGGAACCAAAATTTGCTTCTTCATAAGCAGCAATGTTTTAATCAGCAATGACTGACAAACCATCTCAGAATTACCTGCAAAGAAGAATGACATTTTTTTTTTTTGTACTGGAAATTGAACTCAGGGGCACTCGACCACTGAGCTACATCCCCAGCCCTATTTTGTGTTTTATGTAGAGACAGGGTCTCACTGAGTTGCTTAGCGCCTCGCCGTTGCTGAGGCTGGCTTTGAACTCGTGATTCTCCTGTCTCAGTGTCCCTAAGTGCTGGGATTACAGACTTGCGCCACCATGCCCGGGTATGGCAATTTTTTTTTCAGGGTTGAGGGTAGAACCCAGAGCCTGTGTGTGCCAAAACCCCCAACCCCAAATGGTATATTTTCTAACTCCCATTCCTCTTTGACCTTTCCTCTCTTGACCTTATTTCCACATAGTGTCCTAGTGTTGAAATATAGTTCATTTATTAACTCCAAAAGGCTGTGTACAAAGAAGCAGGTATGGTCATATCACAACACCATATGCACTTACTGAAAATGAACCATCACCAAAACTGGGAAGAAACCATACTTTTTGGTCAGCCATGGCCCCAGCAGATTATCATTTCCACTGCCATTCAAGGAGGGACTATCTTCAAAGGTCCAGACATGTTCAAGCGAGTGTAATCATTATCCTAAATTGGCAAGAGGGATGGGCTCTATTTATTTGCTAAAGAAATGAATATCCAGAAAGAGGAATAATAAGCCCAGTTCACACAGAGCTCAGATTTGAACCCCCCCCCTTTCGTAGGACAATTAATTTTAATATATTCATACAATAGAATTCTGTGAATTAATTAAAAAGACTTGAGTACAGCTATATACATTTTATTAAGATTTATGAGCAGAGTGTTGAAAAAGACAGGTTGCAATAAAACCATATAGCATAATACTATGAACCTGGTGTTTTCTACTTCAGGTTGACCACTCTAACCAGTGAGGAAATGCTTTGTGCTAACAACTGTAGAACCTCGTATTTCATGAGTGTGGCAGTATAGCATAAGACTGAAGCACATAGGCCCCACTGTCACCAAGACCAGTTCAAACTCAAACCTGGCCCGTTACTGTTTATTGGTTAAGTCACCAAACACTTCCCAATCATATCTGTAGGATTCTCTATTAAGGATTAATAGAGAATGTATGCAAACTACTTAGCTAGCTTACTGCCTAGAACAGTAGTTATGGTTGGTTATACAAAATGGTCAGGGGAAAAAGATCCTGAATAAAGTATAGGGGACTTCTGCTTACACCTGCAAGCTATTTGTTAGAAAGAACTTCAATTTACTGGAGTGCCAAATCTTCCTTTCAAATCAAGTAAGCTCTCACAGCTGTCTTTCATTAGGACCTTCCTCAGGGATTCAGCAATAACTGAATATTAACCATACTACTGAGAGCAATGACCTCTAGGTGGAGAGTACTAATAATTCACTGGGGCTTGGGAAGAGAGCTAACCTTTTAATTTCATGCTTTGAACTATTTTGTAATGTTCATGGTAACACAGCAGTACATTTATGTATTTTTAAATTAATACATATAATTACAGATACAGTCTCAAAAATACTTCAACAAAAAGAGACAGGTTTGGAGACAGTGATCCAGGCAACAGTCTGGGTCAACACTGTGCTCTTGCTGAACTCTGGCAATTGTGCCATCTTTCCTTCTTTCCTTTTCTCACCTAACTTACTTCTAGTTCATTTTCTCTAAAAGGTTACAGTGTATGAAAGGTGCAGCAAATATGAAGCTCATGTGACATCCAGCTAATGAATCAAAGAAGAAAAAGTTGTATCTTCAGATTTCAAAATTACAACCCAAGCCACAAAACAAGCAATGTCTAAATTAATTATTGATCTAACCTATTAAATGTAAAACCTGATAGGGAAACAGATCCCATTCCACTAGGTGGCAGTAAAACCCTACACAAGGGGGCTGGGATTGTGGCTCAGTGGTAGAGCGCTTGCCTCTCGCATACATGAGGTCCTGGGTTTGATCCTCAGCACCACATAAAAATAAATAAAACAAAGATATTGTGTTCATCTGCAACTAAACAAATATTAAAAAAAAAAAAAAAACCCTACACAAGGTTTCCAGTGATTCAATGGGATTAGTGCCTACTTAATATTATTATCCCACTTGATTAGCGGAAAGAAAATCACTGAAATCCTTAGACTATATAGTGAAAATAGTCCCCATAGACTTGAAAATCCTAAAGTCAACAATGAAAAGGCCCAGTAAAGCTATAGAGGTCCTTAGCCAGGTAAAACCCTGGACATGACATGGATAAAAGACATAATAAAGTTTCACTAGGGTGATTGAACAATATATCATAATATATAAAATTTTTAAATGGCAACTATATTCCAGAGGCAGCAGTACTTCACCAGTTAGGCAGTCTACATAACTTCACTTGGCATTCTCCAAATTCAGTAGGTTGTTCCTAATTCCCTAAAACCAAACCTTTGGGGCTAGGAGTGTAGTAAACCCAACCTCTTAACACAAGAACCAAACCACCAAAAAACATTCAAACAAAAAAAAGCTTGCTATTGTAGTTATTCCTGAACATCTGATTCTGGACTTGGAGTAACAGCCACACTTAGGTATAGGGAGAAAAACCAGTTCTACCCTGCATGGGACATGCGTAGCATACTTCTAAGCATATTTAGTAGACATATAATCCCACTGAAATTTATTTTTTAAAAACTCACACATACCATCATGTTTTCAAAAAAACAGATGACATTTTAGGATCAGCAATACTTCCAAAGCAATTTTTAACCAGTCATAGCCATCAAATAAGGGTAAATGTTTAAAAGTATTCTAAATCATGTTTTTAATGCCTCATGAAATCTACTTTAAAAAATGCCCTGGAGGGATGGGATTTAGGTAAAGTTAAGATTCTACGAATAGTTTTTGTAATGTATGTCTAAAATTCAGTTCCAAAAATCTTTGAAAAACAGTAAGTATCTTTTAAACATACTAATTTATTTAAATACTTCAGCCTCTGAATTAAAAATAGTGGCTAATTAGAATGATCACTTACTTCTGCTTGGCTCATTAATTCAAAAAAGTAAACATGGTAAAATATTTTGATCTTAGTAAAAATAAATTATATCACCTTCTTTCCATTTCTTTTTTAAACAAAAAAAAAGTGCAGTTTCCAGAAACTTGAGAGTGTGCCAAATCCAAATTGTTCTGAGAGAAATAAACATATCAGTGAGACAGAGATGCTATAATTCTTAAATTAGAAAATCAGCACATATGCATTCTAAACAACAACACTAGAGATGCAACACTAGAGATGTCTCTGTGGTGGAGACAAATTCAAGTTGAAAAGTTTCTTCCCAAACATATTCTACTTGTGTTATCAACTTCAGAATATTTAAAACTCTGCACTCTATTACATCACAACATTGTTTATTATGTGAATTTTTACAATACAACAAAAAATACAGAAATGCAATATATGGATACAGCTAAATGCAGAATGGTGACTTTTTTTCTCTTTAAGAGGCCAGGATGCCCATTTCTAACAAAATAAAGAGACTGCATATAGGTAGAAACAGGTTGGTCGTTAGCTTCACAATTTGCCTAGAAATGATCTATAAATGCGTTTTTCCCCCTGCTACTTACCATAAAATGTAAAAAGGGAGTTAAAGAAAAGTTTCCTTGTTGTTTCCTACCATATGAAAGATGCTATATTCTATTTTAGCAGGGCCAATATATGGAAAATAACTAAATTAAATGTTATTACAAAAATGAAGCAGTAATGAGATTCTGGCTAAAGAGGGCACTAAATGAGAATAATATATATTTAAAGAATCCAAAACAAACAAAAAAAGAGGTTGTTATAAAAAAGCTCTAGGTGCACTGTAAGCATATAGGTTTTTTTTTTTCCATGTGTATTTTTAACAATGGAAGTGTCAAAAAATAGGGTCAACTGTGTTAGACTAAATTACATTATTGTATAGGCTGCATTGAATGGAACCTTTGTATTATAATTATCATAGAGAAGCACAGTTTGCATCATATTATGGCAATTTATCCTCGATGAAAACCTTCCAGAGTCCTTTTATTTTGGAATATCCTGTAAACAATCAAACCACCAGAACATGATTGTACAACAGTAAAATGTTCTCTTGCATTAAATTGAAGACATCTTTTTAATAAAAATTAAAAAAAAAAAGAAAATGTAGAAAGGTACTTAGAGCTGTTACTTTCTAAGTACACAACACCCTAGACAATTCAAGGCATCTTAATCTCCATCAAACAAGAACAGAAAAATAATTTTTGTCATGCTGTTAAATCCATCATTATGGATGAAACTGGTGCAAATTGGTCAAACGGATCCAACAAACACTGATGTCCAAGCTGGCATATTGGCAACTAATACGTAACTGGTGGTCAATAGAGAGTTTAAAAGATCTTCCCTTTATTTTTGTTCTTTTCCAAGGTCCTCGAAGAGTTCTGTTGTTCTAAAATACGTTGTTGAGCTTCCCAGTTTGCTTTCTCTTCCTCAAACTGACGGCGTTTTTCTTCTAATTCCTTATGCTGGGCTTCCAAATTCTTTTTCATTTGCTCATGGCATCGCTGCAGCTCAGCTTTCAGAGTCCTTCAGTTTTTGAACTTTTTCTTTGACCTTCATTTCAAATACCTGCTCCATTTCCATTTCCATTTTCTTCATCTTGGCTACATGCTCTCTCCTTTCTTCTTCCATTTGTGCCAGAGGGCTCTTCGTAAATTGCCCTTTATTCTTGTTGTTATCAACTCCATTGTAAGTCACAGCTGCCAGTTTTCTACTTCTGTAGTTCTCATAGTGTACATTATTAGTAACATCTTTCAAGTCCTGCATGTGTGTTCTTATCAACATATTTCTTAGAATTGTAAAATCACAATGTTCACCATTTTCAACTTCAGCCACACCCCAAGGATACTGCCTTCCTCTGACCCTTTTGCCATTAACTTCAATGATAGTATTACTACCTACCACAGCAAGAGGTAAACGGTCCTTTATCTTTTTAACCAGCTTATTTTCTTCTTCATCATCTGTTTCTGGAAATTCATATATTTTAATTTTATGTTCTTGAATTTCTTTCATTATCTGTTTTTTAAACTGTTGGCATTCCTCCGGTGTGAGTGTGTCTGCTTTGGCAATAAGCGGGATGATGTTCACTTTTTCATGCAAACGCTTCATAAACTCAATGTCCAATGGTTTAAGTCCATGTCCTGAAGGAGCAACGAAGTATAAACAACACTGCACTCTGTTATCAGGCATCTGACGTCTGTTCACTCGAGATTCTGCATTTAGGTAATCCTCAAATTTACTATCAATGTAGTCAATAACAGGCTGCCAGCTGTACAATGCAGATAAACAGAAGAATCAAGTTGCAATTCTATAAGTGAAAAACTCATAACTATAAGATAATAATCAATATTTTTAATTAGGTAAAAACTAATCTATCAGTAGAAGGATCTCAGACTATTCTACTTCTCTTCAGAAAACAGGTAAAAATTATGTTGAATAAACCTTGTTCATTATTTCAAAACTTTTAAAATGAAGAAAAGTAAGTATGAAGACCTAGTTAATTATGAGCACATTATTTGGATCGATAACTATATAAATGCTAAGATACTTTTCAATATGAAAACAATTACATACAATTTTAATTTTCAAATGGAGATTACTTTAAATATAAAAACATTAGGATAAACTTATTTGGGTGTTTTAAGAGTTGAGAGAAAATTACCTCAAAAACAATGTGGAACTCAAAGGGAAAAAAAATAGTTTATAAAATACTAAGAGAGACAGGCACAGAGGCTGAGGCAGGAGGATCACAACTTCAAAGCCAGCCTCAGCAACTTAGTGAGGCCCTGAGCAACTGAGCGAGACCCTGTCTTTAAATAAAATACAAAACAGGGCTGGGGATGTGGCTCAGTGGTTAAGTGCCCCTGGGTTCAATCCAAGGTAAAAAAACAATAACAAAAAATCATTAAGATAACTACTTCAGACTAAAAACTTCATAAGTTAATTTACTTATGACATGAAAAAACTGAAGGTCTAAAAATTAGACAAATTGGGATAGGACACAAAATAATTTATATAATTATAAATTATAGTAAAGGGAAAGTTTGACATTTATTATAATGAGAATTCTTGTATCTACCTGTGTTGCCTAAGATTTGTGTTAAAAATAATTATATGACAGGCATTAACTCCACTATATAGAAAATAAAATTGGTTCAAAGTATTTAGACAATATTTTCATAAGTGGCAAGGTTGGCATATGAATCCAAGTCACACCACTTAAAGTTGAATGTTCTTTGCTAAC
Source organism: Geosciurus inauris (assembly GCA_004024805.1). NCBI lineage: Eukaryota > Metazoa > Chordata > Mammalia > Rodentia > Sciuridae > Geosciurus > Geosciurus inauris. The sequence goes on from PVHX01000666.1 coordinate 13,896, forward strand.
ATAAGTTTGATTTATTTATTTATTTATTTATTTATTTATTTATTTATGGTACTGGGGGATTGAACTCAGGGGCAATCGACCATTGAGCCACATTCCCAGTCCTATTTTGTAGTTTTTTTAGAGATAGGGTCTCACTGAGTTGCTTAGTGCCTCACTTTTGCTGAGGCTGGCTTTGAACTTGCAATTCTCCTGTCTCAGCTTTCGGAGATGCTGGGATTACAGGTGTGTGTCACTATACCCAACCTAACATAAGTTTTAAAGTGGTAAGCAAAAAAAGTCTGCTTACGCTGGTATCTCAAAAGCCCTAGGAAGCAATGAAGACAAACACTTCTTACCAATTACTGTTATCCACTGCATCTCCAAATCCTGGGGTATCAACTATTGTGAGCAGCAACTGAACACCACCTTCTTTGATTAAAACTTTGGATTGTTCCACCTGTAGGAGTCATTGGTGTAGATGTTAGTGTAATGCATTATACCAGGCATTTCCTACAAGGGGCATAAACAGGAAATCAAATTTTTCTAAACAAATTTGGAAATTATTTACAAATTAAATCTACACTCTGACATTTTCTTTAGAATCAATTATTGCAGCCATTGGAGTCCTCATTACTTGAGAGAAAAGCATGTATGTAAGTAGTATACCATTCTCTTGATAACTCATACTGGGTTTATGGCTCGTCTTTGGTATAAAGAAGGAAAGAGGAAGTAATGAAGTAGCAATGCTCATTAAAGTCATATAATACTATATGGCCCAAATGCACAAACAATATAAATAGTTTGAATAATTCAGTCATTTATTGAGTTCAAATGTGATCAGACAAACATATCTCATCTGCCATTTATAATAAACATCTTCCTGGATTATTCTCCATATAGTTTGGTCCAAACTAATTACTCAAGCAAACTTATTGCCATTCTCAAATATTTTTCAACCTACTGACATGCTCAATATTCAGGACAATACATTCAACAAAGGTCCAGGTAGTGAAAATGTATTCTGATAAGACTAAAACTCTACTAATTAAAATCTTCAGCTATCACATTAATTTTCAAATATGTTCTGTTTGATTAAGGGTTTTAAACTTACACAACAATAGTTCTTGGGACAATGTTTTCTGGAATCCCAAACTCTGTACCAGGAGGTATGTATCATTCATCCTGAGCATATTTTACTGCTAAATGCAAACTATCCATTTTTAGGAGCCTGAGATAAAGCAAATGCTTGATTCTAGAAGAAAAAGGGAATAATTGCGCTAAATAACAAATGTTCATTAAGGCCTAAAGCTCCAGGCATGCTGACAGGCTAACTTAAGAGGCAATAATTATACTTAGTTCTTGAGTGTTAAATGCCATAAAATGTCATAAATTAAGACTACCTGACTAAAGGAGAAAATATGATCATGACCAAAAGGAAAGCAACTTCATTTATGTTGACTAACAGGGTTTGGGAAGGAAAAGTGATTAATTTCTGGGTAAGTTTGGCATACCATTAGAGAGTATGGAAATGAGAACTCTATTTCCCTTTCACATTTTTTAGGTACCTGCTCTTGAACATACAGAGACTGAGAGGCTGAGATTAAGATTGCTGAGCAAGAACATTGCAGCACTATACCCAACAGTACTGAGATAGTGGAATCATTCTATATCCTTTCTGCCCAATATTGTAACCACTTGACAATGTAGCTACTCAGCCCATGAAATGGCGACTAGTGCAACTGAAGGGGCTAAATGTTTATTTTTATATTACTTGGATTAATTCAAAGTTAAATAGTCACATGTGGCTAGTGACTACCAAAGTGGACAGTGCAAATTTATAGCAATCAGGAACTTTTTTATAAAAGAAGTTTATTATTATGAAAAAATTTGTTAAATCTTGAAAAGAAAACACAAAACACTCCCTAAGATTTAGATATGCATGTCTAAGGAGGAGCTTCCTATCTTTTAGACAATTAAGAATCAAGGTCTTATCTTTTAGATCAATGATCTTCAAAGTGCTTTGATCTTGGCATAAGCTATTAGTAAAACTTTTGAGCATCCCAAATATAAGCATATTAATCTAGCAAACTTGCAATGTGAATATTAAGTATTAATAAGTATTAACTTACCTGCAGATTTAAAAAGCAAACATCAATATGTGTTACAATATTCATCAGTATTAAAACAAATTTTTAAATGATGCTCTCTCTCCTGGCTTAGGAAGTTCACATTTTATTTATCTAGTGGTCCTCTTAGTCAAAGGACAACCTGGTCATGTTGAATTATTTTGAATATTTTGAATTATTTCCCAGATCCTTCATAAAAGCAGGTCATTTATTAATAACTGTCTCTAAGCAAAAATGTATAAAAATAATCAGATTGTCCTTTTACTTGATGTAAAAATATTTATTCTACATGAATATTCTCAGTTTTACTTGAAATCATTTATTTTCCTTATTAATAAACAGCCCAAATGCTATATACTTATTACACACCTTAACACAACAGCTTAAATTTTAATTTTTTTTTCTTTTTTGGTAGTACTGGAGATTGAACTCAAGGGTGCTTTATCACTGAGCTATATCCCCAGCCCTTTTTATTTTGAGATAGGATCTTGCTAAGTTGCTGAGGCCTGGCATTACGGGTTTGTGACACTGTACCAGGCTAATTTTAAGATGTTTCTCACTTTCAAAAAAAAAAAAAAAGAAGAAGAAGAAGAAAGAAAAGAAAACAGAGACTAGGAGTGTATTTCAGTGGCAGAGTGCTTGCTAAGCATGCCTAAGACCCTGGAGTTGATCTCAAGCACAGCCCCTCACCCCTATCCCTGGCCAAAAAAAAAAAAAAAGGGAAAGAAAGAATGAAATCAGTTCAACCTAATTGTTTATTGACTTGATAAGAAAAATGAATATTGTATGTACTTTAAAGAATGTGTTTATAAAGCTTCTTTTCTTTTTTGGCCTATCAAATTCTGTGTATCCATACATGGTCAAATACAAAATCAGCAACATATGGAAGAGATCCAAAAAACTTAACTGTAAACAAGTACAATTCACAGGATCCAACTGTATCCTATCATCTGGTTTTTCAAGTATCCTCATGGGATCCATGGAAAACAAATTAGTTCAAGTCCAGGAATTTCAAACTTTTCTTAACAAATCTATTCCAAATGGCCACTTTCCCATGCACTTTCCTTAAGCAGGTCACTCACATCAGCATATTTTATGGCATCACTCAGAATTCTAAGATTAAATGCATAATTTAATACCAAAGGAATGAAGCAAGGACATTTTCAATGGTTTCTCACTAAAGAGTAAATAAAATTAAAGCCCATTATATATTAATTTATTGAGGTTTCTTCTGGCTTCCTAGATTCCATAAGTCTAAGGTTCTCTTTTTAATACTGTTTAGTTTTCAATCTGAGAGGGAAAAACATCAAACTTTCAATGTTTATTATACCGTTTCATAACCAAAAGACTGCTAAGTACACTGAACTTTTCTAATCTAATGTTTATAAGCCATTTATTAGAATAAATTTAAATTAATTAAATGCATAAAATTTTGGTGAATAGTTTAAAATTTTGTCAGGAGCTCACGTCTAACTAACACTTGCTTGGTAAATGGCATTACAACCAAAGCTCAGAAAAGAACAGTCTGATATATTCCACTGAGTTCAAACACAGGAACTATTACTTAATATCTCAGAAGACAAATATCTTAAATGCTTCTAAATATACCATAAAAAGGTAGAAATGACCTACAGTATAATAGTTATAGCTAAAGAGACCACTTCTTTCTCAAGACCCAGAACTATTTTAGTTTATACAAAAAAATGTTGATCCATCACTTTCAGTTGTTCAATAAAATAGGATTTAAAAAAAAAAAAAGTTGATCCAAAGATTCTGCCTTCTAATCTCTCAACCACTACCCACTGTTTCTGTCTCCTTACTCTGAGACCTTAAATCCCATGCTCCTTTCGTTTCCTATTAGCAACTCCCACTTCCCAAAAACCTTTCTTTTCCTTTTCCACTTCAGATCCCTGTCTGGATTAGTCTACCTACTCGCCTTTCTGTTCCTGTACCACAAAATGCATGACTGTCGACCTCAATGGGGCTATCTCTGCCATCTAATAGCTCTTTTATATGCTCCTTAGTCTCATGGCCTTCCCAAAGTATGGCCTTCCCAAAGTCCTACCATGTCTGCCAACTATGCTGGTCAAAATACCTGATCCCCTTTTAAAGATAGAACATCCCCAATCTGTTTAAATCTGCACTGAATCTTCCCTACTGTTCAATGAAAGAAATCTGGTTTTTCTTAAAGCTAATTCCTCAGCCTATGCTGGGGATCTGATAATTTTCCATTTTGGATTCATCTTGACAACTGTTAACACTATTTCCCCTATATATTCAACCTCTCATCTCTCAGAAACTGAATGTAACTATTGTTGGGTCTTTTGGGAATAACAAAAGCACTCTCTCAGCCCTTTACGTATACTTCTGGGTATTCCCTTCATCCTTTTCTTGATAGTTACCATTTATATTCACTGCTTCACTTACCACTCACTCACTTCTCAACCCACTGCCTCCTCTTCTCCATCCCCTTCCCACTTCACTAATACCCACTGTGCCAAGGTCATCTCTTTAGCACCTGACAGAAGCATCCTTACCCACTAAATCATAATTGTTTACCTATGTTTTTTAATTGAGAACTTTAGGAACTGTGTCCATCATTACAGTAACCACAAAGCCTGCTATAAAATCATTCAAATGTCTTGACTGGTTTGAAAAAATCAAAACTGGGCTTATAACTACAGGGAAGTTTCCTAATTGGGTTCTGTAAATTTCTTCAAGGCAACTATAAAGCATGTTTTTCTGAGACTGGGATACATTGCTTTCACCTTTTCTCACTTCAACAAATTTTGTACCAACTTAATCTAAAGTAGTGATTTACAGGACTTCACAGACCAAGAAAAGGTTTTAAAGTGGACCAACATAAAGTTGCCAACTAAGAACTCAATAAAACCAAAATTCTTAACACTGTAGTTTCACAAAACAATTCTCTGTCTCTCTCTCTCTCTCTCTCTCTCTCATGGTGCTGGGAAATGAACCCAGGGTCTTGCACATGGCTAGTCAAGCACTTTCTTATGGAGTTATATTCCTAGCCCCATAAATTCTCTTGGTATAATATATTAGGAGAAAATTAAAATGGACTTAATCTTGAATAAAAGTCTTTCCCAAAGAAAGACAGTTGACAAGTCTTTCACTGAATTAACACATGATTTTCAAATACAACAAGGTTGTGAGATAAAATTTGTTATCACAGATACAATCTGTGTGATGTTTTTCTTAAAATTTTTGTCAATCTGGGGATCTATATAAGAGATTACAATATGAAGTGGAGTTCACATGTCCAATTTTTCTGTCACTTCATTTTAATCATCTATTGGAAAAATATGTATAAACCCAAATAAGGAAAATGGCACTTTTTCATCCAATTTGAAATATTCTGAAAGAAGTAAGAAAAACACCTCCCTCTTCTTCTTCCCCACAGAGATAGGATAAAACCAGTTGGCCAGGAACACTATATAGCAAGAATTCTCAAAATGTGATATCCAGGCTAGCAGTAGCAAATTAATAAATATAAATTGGGAGTGGGGGATTGTCTTCAACCTATTATATAGTAAACTATGGGGAAAAGAATCAGCAATCTGTTTAACAAGCCTTCCAGGTGACTGTGGTGCACACTGGTGTTTGAGATGTCAGTTCTCATCTGGAAATGCACTTCTCAGGGTCTTAGGTCCAAGATAGGAGGTTAAGAACTACTGATAAAAAGGAGTCTTAGAATTAGCTCTCTGCTCAGTGTAATACTTGATTGTCTTCTAAGACTATGAACATGAACAAATTTCACTTAAAGATTCAAGTCCTTTGTAAATAAATAATCCTCAGAGAGGAGAATATGACATTATAGTCTTTATGAAAGTTTCATTCCCTGTTTGGGCACATTGCAGGAGACAATTTTTTTCTTCTTGTTTTTTATTTTTGACAGATGGAAGTGTTCCAGAAAGCCTTGGGTCAGGAAAATTGAAAACATCTGCCTTCTGAAACTCAAGACTATATATTTTTAGTAGTCTAATATGTCTGGTGATCATGCTTTCCTGCTGAAAAAATTTACTGGCTTCCAAGGGCAGATTATCTGTTAGACTCCTAGGCTGGTGAAAAGACCGTCAACTGTAAAAGATGATCACATTCTATTTTCTAGGACTCTTGAATGATTCCAATCTAGCTTATGTCATGCTTTGTCCCAGATAAGTGGACAGAAGAGTACAGATGATCTTCAACTTGTTCCCAATAATATAAAGGAGTACCTCTAGGATTCAGTCTGGAAAGGACACTTCTCTGGGATTCTAGTGAGAATCATTTTGATTCTCAGATATTATAGGTCTTATTTTTGATAAAGAAGAAAAATTTGACAGTGGTAAACAAACCTCTGCCCTAAAAGATCTTGCTAAGGATATGCCCAAACCCCATTACTGCTTTGTCCTCAAGACAGGAAAGTCAGAAATATATTCACAATAGAAAAGGGCATTTTGGGAAAGTTTCTTAAATGAAGGCAAACTGAGTTTAGATGATACATTTTTTCAAGCTTGTCACATCTTCTAGAATAGTAGGAAGGCTGGGAGAAGATACATATAATGCCCAAAACATAGGGATTTAGATTACTATTTAGATAAGAAACTCCTGTAAATTAGTAAGAAAAAGATAGCAAATATTAAAACAACCAGAGCAATTCAATGAAACCCAAGCAGTTAATGAGTAAAAAATACCAGTTCAATCTCATTAACAAGGAGACACCTTTATATTGTTATGCATATCACGGGCTATGTTCACCAAAAGACATATAGAAGAATGTCCCTATTAGTAAGAACCTGAAAACCCACATGCCTATCTAAAACAGAAAAGAAGCCATGTGTGGTGGTACACACTTGTAATCCCAAGTGTGAGGCCAAAACAGGAAGAAAACAAGTTACAGGTCAGCCTTAGCACTTTAGCAACTACCTGCCTCAAAAATTGAAATAAATAAATAAATGGTCTGGGAATATATCTCAGTGGTAGAGGGCCTCTGAGTTTATTCCCTCAGACCACAAAAAAATAAAATGAAATAAAATAAAAATAAATAAGAAAAAAGAGCTATGCTGTGATATGTTCCTACAAAAGATATTATAGAATAATGAAAAAAAAAACCCTACAACTATAACCCACATGTATAAATAACACAGATATAATCTTTGGTGAAAGAAACCAGCTACAAGAATCTATATGACATTCAAAAACAGGTAAAATTAATCATGGAGATAGAAGTCAGCAATGTGTCTATCTTGAGGGGTATAACACTGAAAAGGAAACTCATGGAAGACTTCTGGGATGCTAGAAATGCATCTTAATTTAAGTGGTGATTACATGGATATATGTATACATACATGAAAATTCATAAAACTCTGCTTAAAATTTGTACCCCTTTTTTCCCTAAAATTCATTTTTCCAATTATAAAAGAATGCCCACTATAAAACTGAGTACAATAAAGAGGAAAAACACTCATAATCACACAATAATTCTCTAATCAGTGCTGACAATTTTGTATGTACCCGATTTAGTAGATTTCTGGCAATATGTGGACTGTGATAGAGTAACTACGTTTGAGTAAATATTTTGTTGTGCACATCAAACTAGATTTCTACGTGTTGAAGTCCTGAGATAATACATGTTCAGATACCAGCAAAGGTTACTGCATGGGTGAATCAAGAGAGCTTTGAAATACACTTCTGTTGTTTTTATTTTCAAAGGGGAAAATAAAACATGAAGTTCAAAGCTTTCAGGAGTTCCCTGACGTCCACGCTGTACCCAGCAATTTCAAATATAGTGAAACTAAAATTTCACATCTAGTACCTAAAAGGAAGTCAATATCTCCCCCTAAATCCAGCTTGCAAATCCAAATCTTGAAAACAACACATAACCTCATGTGTGTATCAACTGAGATTCAAAATATAAAATAAAAGTCCAACCTACTGTAAGTATCCTTCACCAAGTAGCATTAGACACAGGTCAGTCATGTGGCCTATACTGGTATTTTCTATGAGTTTTGTTTTTGTGGTACTGGGAATTGAATTCCCTGTACCAAAAAGAGTTAAGGCGGACTGAACCACTGAGCTACATGCCTAGCCTTTTTAATTTTTAATTTTGAGAGAGAATCTTGTTCAGTTGCTGAGGCTAGCTTTGAATTTGTAATCCTCCTACCTCAGCCTCCCTAGCAGCTGGGATTACAGGGATGTGCCACCATGCCTGGCTCTATGTTCATGTATAATGTATCTATGATGAAGAGATGACTTCACTGATCAAATGCTTTTGCCTTTGTCTTAACTGCCTTCTTGGAAAAACTATGTCACTATGTCAGAATTTAAAAGGAAAATCCAAAATACACCAAAACACAAGTAGTAATTTGTAAGATTAAACATTATCCATAGGGGGAAAATAGTAAAGAAAAATTAATCTATTTATTAAGAACTGGTTAACCATTCATCTAACATTCATTAAGTATCCATGGTTTAGATACATACTATATACAGTTTGACAGAGTATAAACTGCACCTGACTGCTTGGATTTGAATTCTATCTCTGCCACTAACCAACTACATGATCTCAGGCATATCATCATCTCTGTACCTCAGTTTCTTCAGTTGTAAATTGAGGATAACACTACTACCTACTACATAAAATTTTAAGAATCAAATAAGTTAATGCATCTAAACTGCTTAGAACAGCACCTGGAAAATAGTAACTAAATGTTAAGTTTTATTATTAACATAGGTCTGGTAATGTGCATAGGTTAGAACAATAACAAGAACTTAGAAAGTTTGCTGATATTGAATTCAAATACCAAAATTAAGAAAGTTAAATTCATCTTCTTGCTTAGGATTAAAATTTCCAATGCTGATCACAAGATAGGCCATGTGGGATCAAATTTTTAGAGAACGCTTATGCAAGTTTTTTAAAATCAAGCCCTATGAAGTTTACAAAAAAAGAAAAAACCTAAGACAAACAGAAAACTTAATAAGGGAAAAATAAGATGTTTACTTCACAAAAATTACTTTCTAGGGATCTAATTACTAAATTGCATCTTGCAGTTTGATATATGTGAGTTTCTGTCCAACTTATGAAGACTGTCTTTCCATTTGGACAATGAAATAATCACTGACTTTTCCAAATCCAGTTCTAAGCCTGACCGCCCTCAATAAAGCCTGCATCAGAAACTATTCACTTCCTTCCTCTCTGCTCATATACTGTATAGTACCGCATCAGTCCACAAATTTTTCAAATAGTTTAAATCATTGTTACCAAATAAAAATATGAGCCACATAAATAAATTTAAATTTTTGGTAGTCACTTTAAAACAAGAAACAAGTGAAATAAAGAAATGTATTGAACCCAATGTTTCCAAAATATTATCACTGAACTAAATAATCCATACAGAAATTATTAATTAGGTATTTTACAAGTGTTCAAAACCAGGGAGTATTTTATACTTGCAGAACATTTCAATTTGGATCACTCTCATTTCAAAAGCTCGAGAGGCAATGATGCTGAAAAGTAAAAATTTAGAGCCTAGACTCTACCGCTTTGCTATATAATGTAAAGTGTAATCCTGAAATCTTATTAGAAATTCAGAAAATAAGTCCTATCTCAGACCTTCTAGAATAGGAACTAATTTAACAAGATCCTCCAGGGGATCTGGACACATATTAAACACTGACAATCACTAAATTAAACCATACATAGCTTGGGTGTGTTACATAATTGCTATTGCCATTCACCTATCATCAGAAATTATTATCATATGGTCCTAAATCATGTTTTCTTTACACTGTCCAATAAAACTTTCAGCAATAGTGGAAGTACTCTATATATGTGCTGCCCCAAATGGTAGCCACTTATGGCTATTGGGCACTTAAAATATGTCTATTGCAACTGAGAAACTGCATTTTTAATTTTATTTAATTTTAATTGATTTAAACCTTGTCCCACGTAGTAAGGGGCTTCCATATAAGACAGAACAATTCTAAGGTTATCATTTACTGAGAATCATGGTGTCATCTCTAGGAGTCCCCAGGACAATTCTGAAAGGTCCCAATCAAGACAACTCTTTTGATAGCTGTACTTTAAATTTGTTTTTAATTTTATGACAGTCATGTTTATCACTTTACACACTGGATAAGGTCAAATTTGCATCCTACTTCTAGGCAAATAAAAAATAGAGCCATGAGCTCTCCCGTGTATTAACATTATTTCAGCTTATTAATAATACTAGTATACATACCTGCACAGTCTTTTTTATTCTATGGGAAGGACCTGGATACTCTGGAGAATACAAATCTGTGAGGAATAATGAGTTGATTAATGTTGATTTTCCCAGTCCAGATTCACCTAAAAGAAACAGGAGAAGTCTGTCAAACTCAACCATTTTACTCAGTGAATATTATAATCAAATTTGCTTCATTCAAGTAGTTCTTGATGGGAAAAGTAAATAACACTAGATAATATATTACAAAGACTCCCTATCAGAATAAGTATTTAGTCCTCAATTAAATGTTATTGATCAAATGAGATTTGTATTTTCAAAGATTCTTTTATAATTGTTTTATAATTTTACCCACTTGTCTTTTACTGTATCGTACATATATGGCACAGCAAATCTCACTATTATGTATAATTATAATGTACCAATACAAATAAAATCATTTTTATTAAAAAGCAATGTATCGAGCTGGGGATGTGGCTCAGTGGTAGAGTGCTTACCTAGCATTCACAAGGCCCTGGGTTCGATCCCCAACACCACAAAAATAAAACCAAATCAAAAAGTAATGTATCACAATACTATAATTGGCAATTTTAGCAGTAATGTACTCCAAAGACCAAATTCGATTATTATGAAAAACATCCTAGTTGCATTATATTGCTGTTTCAGTAAATAAAATAGAAAAATATAAATCTTTATTATAGAAAATAATGAATATCCAAAGTAAGAAATAATGTAGCTATAAAAGTAGAAAATTATTGATACAAAGAAAAATTAATCACAATGCACCTCAGTATAAAACTTAAAACAATGAAAAATATTTTCTAATTTATCTACCCATACACTAATCAGCTTAAGTATAAGAATATCTCTCCTTCATGAGCCAGAATTTCAAAAAAAAACACTTAGGTAATTACTCTTTTTTTTTTTTTTTAATATTTTTTTAATTGTAGATGGACACAACGTCTTTATTTTATTGCCTTGTATGTGGTGCTGAGGATCGAACCCAGGGCCTCACGCATGCGAGGCAAGTGCTCTACCGCTGAGCTACAATCCCAGCCCCTTAGGTAATTACTCTTTAGAGCACTTTTGGTAGAAAATAGGTAGTGAAAAATATGGCATGATTTCTACTTTGACCATATACTTTTTTTATTCGACCTTCCATGTCTAGTCTAGTACACAGCACCAAGCACAAAGCCCATTTTTACCCATACTATAATAACAAAGTCCCATACTATAATAACTACAAAGCATACATCATGTAATCAAAAAGGTAAGATCCTGCCAGATGCAGTAGCACACACCTATAATCCCATGGCAGGAGGATCACAAGTTTGAGGCCAGTTTGGAGACTTAGCATGACCCTCTCTTAAAAAAAAAAAAAGTCTGGGAGCATGGCTGAGTAGTAGAGGACCTCTGGGCTCAATTCCCAGTATCTCTCCCTCTTCCTATTTCTCTTTAAAACACACACACACACTAGCTGGGTGCAGTGGCGCACACCTGTAATCCCAGCACTTTGTGGGGCTGAGACAGGAGAATCGTGAGTTCAAAGCCAGCCTCAGCAATGGCCAGGCGCTAAACAACTCAGTGAGACCCTGTCTCTAAATAAATACAAAACAGGACTGGGGATGTGTCTCAGTGGTCTAGTGCCCTTGAGTTCAATCCCTGATACAACACACACACACACACACACCAAAAAAAAAAAAAAAAAAAGAGGTAAGATCCTTTTTAGGTGGTCTGGGCCTGCTCTCCTTTGACTGAAGGAGATGCCACTTTTTCCCTAAATGTAAAAATGCCAGATATGTCTAAGTCACAGGAAAACCCATAGGTTATCCATATTTGCTTTTTTTTTAATTGTCTTTTAAACCTTGAAAAAAGACAAGAAGACTAAAATAAAATTCAACTATTTGATAGTAATCAAAAATATCTAAAATACTTAGAATTGCAAACAAAATTTTTTACTTATAAAAATATTTTGGGAAGTTATAATAAAAGCACTGTATTAAAAAATTAACACTGCTGTCTAAAATTATGTTGAGAGCTTTTTCTTTTTATACTTAGTGTTTACTTTTTATTGATAATGGGGGAAGAGAAAGTATAACAAAGAGAAAGGACAGATGAAGGAAAAAAACTCCAAGGCAATATATCAAAATGTAAACAGTGGCTGCTCTGACAATGGCTACTCTGGTGTTATAGAAGTGTTTGTGAGAGAAGGAGTTGTTTTAAGCTTTTTACATTTCTGGTGTGTTCTAAATTTCCTTCAATAATATTCTATTGTTTTTATAAAATTTAAAAACATTCAAGTGTAAACAGCAAAATGGCAAAGAAGCTTCAACTTCTTATTCCTCATAGAAACATTAAAAAAAAAAAAAATTGGTTGAACTGACCTTATAAGAGTAGTTGAAAACAGTGAAAGACCTATAGAACAATAAAAATGCCCAGTTGAGAAAAAGCTATAGGCAAAGATAGCCTGGCATTTTTCTGTGTTCTTGTTCCATTCCTTCCAAAGTTTTGTCTGGGTCTTAAAGAAACAAAAACCTAGTTATGAATTCCTTCCCTTCCAAGAGAAGGAAAGAGAGCTGACCCTTCTTTTAACATTTTAATCTGTCTTAGGTCTGCAAGGACTGCTCTATGCCTTGCCTAATTTGGATCTCAGGTGGGAGAAGTAGTATGTACCATATATGAAAATGGCAAGGAGAAAACAAGTCTGCAGCCTGGAGCCACAGACTATGGTCAAGAGCTATGACAGACCATCTAAAGACCCAGAAGAAACAGTGGTGAGAGTCTTTTGAAAATTATGACATTCAAAAGCAGGCACATATACAGGGTACATTTAGAAAGACACACATGGGTGCAGGCAAAACTCATGTTCAGAAAAGACCTAAGAACTTAAGCTTTTATCTTGAACTGATGATCCTTAGGATCAGATCATGCCCAACCGTGCCCAATTATCAGAGGACTGCCCAGCACATAAATGGAGGAAATGAGGGACAAAACTGCTACAAGATATCCAACTACATACTATCTACTAAACTCACTTTAGATCTAAGGACATTAATGGGTTGAAAGTAAGGGTTGAAAAAAGATATTCCAAGTAAACAGTAACCAAAATAGGTAGAAAGACTGCTACCGTCAGACAAAATAGACTTAAGTCAAAAACTGTTAAGATAGTCAAGGACTTTATGTATGTTGATAAAAGTATCAATTCTCAAGACAGAATTCTAAATCTACATATGCCAAATGCCAGCACTTTAAAATACATGAAGCCAGCCTGATGGAACTGAAGGGAGAAATAGTTCTATAACAATAGAGACTTCAGTACTCTGATTTCAATAATGAATAGAACTAAACAGAATATAATTAAGGAAACAGAACTTAAATATTATAAGCCACACTTCTCAGAAGAAGATATACAATCGATCAACAAATATATGAAAAAATGTTCAACATCTCCAGCAACTAGAGAAATGCAAATCAAAACTACTCTAAGATTTCATCTCACGCCAGTCAGAATGGCAGTTATCAAGAATACAAACAACAATAAGTGTTGGCAAGGATGTGGGGGAAAAGGCACACTCATACATTGCTGGTGGGACTGCAAATTGGTGCAACCAATCTGTAAAGTAGTATGGAGATTTCTTAGAAAACTTGGAATGAAGCCACCATTTGATCCAGCTATCCCACTCCTCAGTCTATACCCAAAGGACTTAAAAACAGCATACTACAGTGACACAGTCACTTCAATGTTTACAGCAGCTCAATTCATAATAGCTAAACAGTGGAACCAACCTAGCTAGATGCCCTTCAATAGATGAATGGATAAAGAAACTGTGGTATATACACACAATGGAATATTATTCAGAATTAAGAGAGAAAAAATATGGCATTTGCAGGTAAATGGATGGAGTTGAAGAATATCATGCTAAGGAAAGTAAGCCAATCCCCCAAAATGCCAAATGTTCTCTCTAATAACTGGATGCTGATCCATAACGGGGGAGTAGGCATGGGAAGAATGGATGAACTTTGGTCAAAGGGGAAAGAGAGAGGGGAAGAGATATGGGGGCAAGAAAGATGGTGGAATGAGATGGACATCATTGCCTTAGTTACATGTGTGACTGTACATATGGTACAACTCTACATCATGTACAACCAGAGAAATAAAAAGTTGTGCTCCATTTGTGTACAATGAATCAAAATGCATTTTGCTGTCATGTATACCTAATTATAATAAATAATTTTTTTAAAAAAGCTCAAATACTATTTAAAAAATATTATAAGCCAACTGAGTATAACAAACATAGATAAAACACTAAATCCAACAATAGAATAATACATAATTTTCTCAAGTGCACACAGAATATTTTTTCAGGAATGACTAAAACAAGTATTAGTAAATTCAAAAAGAGCCGGGAGTGGTGGCATATGCCTGTAATCCCAGTAGCTAGGGAGGCTGAGGTAGGAGGATTACAAATTCAAAGCCAGCCTCAGTAACTTAGTAAGACCCTATCTCAAAATAAAAAAATAAAAAAGGGGCCAAGGATGCAGCTCAGTGGTAAAGTGCCTCTGGCTTCAATCCCCAGTACCAGGAAAAAAAAAAAAAAAACCTAAAATCAAACTCAAATTTATTTTTCTTCATAATGAAATGAAACTAAAAATCAATAACAAGATGAACACTTGAACATTTATACCTATTTGGAAATTAGCCAACACATTCTTTAATAATAAATGGGTCAAAGAAGAAATCATAAGAGAAATCAGAACATATACTGAGACAAATGAAAATGAAAACACATACCAAAACTTACGGGGTGCATAAAACAGTGTTAAGATAGAAAATTTATAGTTGTAAATGGTTACATTAAAATAATGATCTTATTCAAGAATATATGTTTATACAAGAAACTAGAAAAAGAAGACAAATTAATCCCAAAGCCATCAAAAAGAGGGAAATTAAAGAAAAGTTAGTGCAGATTTTAAAAACCAATAGAAAAAAACTAGTGAAAATAAGACGTTACCCAAAAGGATCAACAAAATTAACAAACCATTAACTAGATAGAGAATAGAAAAAGATTCAATTGCTAAAATTAAAAATTAAAGTGGGCTAGCACTTTGGGAGGCTGAGACAGGAGAATCCCGGGTTCAAAGCCAGCCTCAGCAACAACGAGGTGCTACGCAACTCAGTGATACCCTGGTCTCTAAAGAAAACATAAAATAGGGCTGGGGATGAGGCTCTGTGGTCAAACCTCCCCCTCCCCCGCCGAGTTTAATCCCCAGTACCCACCCAAATTTAGTGGGGATATTACTCCTAATTTTACATTAATAGGAAGGTTAACAGAGAGTACTGTGAATAACTGTATGCCAACAAACTGGGAACCTAAATGATAAATTCCCAACAACATATAACCTATGAAGCTTGAATTATGAAAAAGAAAACATATAAAAGATGTATAATTAGCAAGGCGCAGAGGCACACACCTGTAATCTCATTAGCTGGGGAGGCAGAGGAAGAAGGACCACAAGTTCAAAGTCAACCTCAGCAACTTAATGAGGCCCTGGCAACTTAGCAAACAGTGTCTCAAAACAAAAAAATAAAAAGATGGGATGTGGCTCCGTGGTAAAGCTCCTCTGAGTTCAAACCCTGGTACCCCCACTGCCACAAAAAGATCTATAATTATAGTAAGGAGATTAAAGCAGTAACCAAAACCTTTCAACAAAGAAAAGGCATGGATGAAATGGCTTCACAGGTGAAATCTATCCAAAATTTAAAGAATTAATAACCAATTCTCCTCAAACTCTTCCAAGAAATTAAAGAGAAAAGATGACAAGTCCACAACTAACATCATACTCAACTGTAAAATATTTAAAATATATTTAAATATTTAAACATCTTTTAAATATAAAGATTTAATATTTAAAATATTCTCTAAGAACCTGAGACTTGATGCCCACTCTCATCATTTCTACTTCCTGTTTGCAGATGACATGATTTTATATTTAGAAAAACTGAAGCCGGGCGCGGTGGCTCAAGACTGTAATCCCAGCACTTAGGGAGGCTGAGACAGGAG
>PVHX01000666.1:38707-240751 GCA_004024805.1 Geosciurus inauris
TGGTACTGGGGATTGAACTCAGGGGCACTCGACCACTGAGCTACATCCCCAGCCCTATTTTGTGTTTTATGTAGAGACAGGGTCTCACTGAGTTGCTTAGCACCTCGCCTTTGCTGAGGTTGGCTTTGAACTCGCGATTCTCCTGTCTCAGCCTCCCAAAGTGCTAGGATTACAAGCGTGAGCCACCACGCCCGGCTCAACCATTTTTTTTTAAAAAAAGTATGCCTAGTTTTAAGAAAACAGTTGTATAACTTTGGAAAAGGCTACAGGCAAAGGTTATAGCAACCCATTAGAGCTTAAAATTTCTTTGAAATCTCTTATCCTTCTTCCACCTTAAACTGATATTGTGACCTTCAGCAAACCACAATTTCAATGCCTCAGTGTCCTTATCAATAAAATGCAGATAAAGGTCATATCTACAACATCACAGAATTGTTTTGAGGAAGAAGGGATCTATTAGAACTATAGCTTAGCACAGTACATATTTGACCATTAGATTAATTTAAAAGTGTAGTTATAATGAAAGGTATGATTACTTTTCATTTTCTCTCATGGAAAAAAAAGGGACTCCAGCACAAGTACTAAGAATAAGATTTAAAACTAAAGTAGACAACCTCAAAAAGGGGATTAACATTTGAGACAGGAGATACAGTGGAACAGTAAGGTGGACACCATGACACTGAAGGATACTAGTCTCAAAAGATAAATAAAAAAATGTTGAAAGCAATGAAGCTACATTTGAGCCTGGACATTCAATTATTAATTACTACTTATATTTCATGGAATAATATTTACTTCCATACCACAATGTCAGACATCCTATAAGATATAACATTATATAGGACAAAATATAGCAGTCTTATTCTAATACTCTCAAAGTGACTTGCAACTACACCTTGGCCACTGGTCTTACTAAAGGGAAAGCAGAACTATAATCAATCATTTCTAGCAACTCAAACACTACTTAAAGAATTTGTGAAACAATTCAAATCAAGTTAACCTTCACACTATTTAGAAACATTTAATAATAATAAAGTTTGGAATTATATATTCTGACTTAAGAATAAAATTATTTAAGAAAATATAATAGAACTTCTATCTAACATTTTATATTTCTTTATAAATAATATTTTTTAAAATTCTGGATGATCTGTTTACTGATTCAAATCAATAATTATCTTGACTTGGACATGTCCTATATATACACTGCACAACAAAGTCATTATCATTCCCTTGTTTTGTTAGACTTTAAGGGGAAATAATTGGATCAATTTTTTCTGTCCTTGCTAAAACAATATATTACTTATAAGTTAGGATGTTAAATACCTTATGAAATAATAGTAACTAAAATCTGTAATATAATGCATGTACTTTAAGAAGCAGGTTAAAATAACCTGTCTTTCTCATCTTTGAGGTCTAGCCCATGAAAGCATGTATACTGTAACATATTCAAGAATATTAAATTTCTAGCCTATGAATAAAACATTCATGAAATGTCTATACATGAGATTTTGAAGAAAACTGCAATATTTACTTATAAGAGTCAAGGTCAAGTTATTTCAGGTCCTTGGGATTGAGATCTTTTAGGATTCTACAAGATTTACAAGACAAGCTGGGCGTGGTGGCACAAGCCTGTAATCCCAGCAGCTCAGAAGGCTAAGGCAGGAGGATTGCAAGTTCAAAGCCAGCCTCAGCAACTTAGCAAGGCCCTAAGCAACCCAGTAAGACCCTGCCTCTAAATAAAACTTTAAAAATGGATGGGGATGTTGCTCAGTGCTTAAGTGCCCCTAAGTTGAATCTCCAGTATCACCCCGCCCCAAATTTACAGAATTAAATATTCAGGAAAGTCCTCAAGTCAAAGATACATATTTATTTTTGTTTTACTTAGCATCTCCTCGGTTTGCAGCCATGTCTTATAAATCTCAAGATTTTCAGGGACTAGAGGAGCATCAGACACTTTTTAAGTGATCAATAAATTTTTATCACATAAATGAATAGACAATGCAAAATAAGATGTAGTTCTTGCCCTCAAAAATTTTAAGTATGGTAGGAAATGTAAGCTATACAAATAAACAATAATACAAGGCAGAATTTGATCAAAACCATGAATGATATATCCAAGAGCAAAAGAATTTCAAAAACCTGAGAAATCATAGAAGCCTGGAAAGGACAGCACATTTCCCTGAGGCTTTGAAAGATGGGAGTGCCAATTCAGTAAGCATTTCAACTTTTTAGTGTATCTGTGGTTAGAAGATGTCACCTTTACCATCTTGCAACTATACTGTGGGCAAGAAAGCAAAGAATGTTTAAAAGCAGGATCTTTGAGTTCTTCTAGATGTTTGGTCATGATGGAATTAAGGCCTAATGGTGCTTGTAAAAATGGTAACCACACTATATACCTTTTCCATTTTGAGTTCTTCTAGATGTTTGGTCATGATGGAATTAAGGCCTGGTAGTGTTTGTAAAAATGGTGACCACATTGTATACCTTTTCCATCTTGTTTCTTGTATTCCTTGTCTTACTTTTCCTGGGTTTTGAAAACAGTTTTGTTCAATTGAAATCCTAACTGAATCATAATATAAGCACATGACCTCAATTAAGATATTTATTAATTAGCAGTGTTGGACATAAAAACCAAAATACTTCAAATGTTACCTATTATCAAGATACAGGAGTTAATTTTAACTGAGGTAGAGAAGAGACAGCACCAAACTATAGTTTTGTTTTGTTTTTAATAAACAAGTATCTTTTCTTTGATTTAAGGACTTTTCAGAATATTTTATTCCATAAATCTTTTTTTATTTTTTATTTTTTACTTTTTATTTTTTGTACCAGGGATTAAAACCCAGGGGTGCTTAACCACTAAGCCACATCCCCAGCCTTTTTATTTTTTATTTTTAGAGACAGTCTAAGTTGCTTAGGGCCTTGCTAAGTTGCTGAGGCTGGCTTTGAACTCGGTATCATCCTGCCTCAGCCCATCAAGTAGCTGGGATTACAGGCATGCGCCACCATGTGTGGTCAAACTAGTTTTTAACCAGAATTCATTAGTGTTATTTAATAGCTAAGGAACTACTTCAAAACTAATGACTATAGCACACCCCAGAACCTCTACAGCCCAGAATATCCTGGCAAGTATTTTCAGGTATATTATGATGAAGCATTCCAAATGATTAAAAAAACAGATAAAAATTAAACAGTCTAGTAAATAGAAAAAAACACGGAAATATGCCAAATTATAGCAACATAAAAATGGCCAGTGAAAATGGATTCGAATAAAGGAGGCTTTAAAACAACCAGTTAACCATAAATTCTTAGAAATTATTCAAAGGAAGAATTTCAAGGAAAAAAAAAAAGGTCAACAATGCCTTGTAAGAGGTTGACAAAAAGTGGCTAATGTACAAGAAAAAGGCCTAATAACTTTTAGTAAAAACAACTTTAAATTAAAGGAAGAAGCCAAACAATGAAGAGTTATGTATGGGTGCAAAATTAAAAAGTAGAGATTTATCCTTCCTTTCATCTAGCTGTAAAATAAAGAAAAGACACCACTCATGGGATAAAAATGTGTAGTCAAGGAAGGGTGCTATTTTTTTTTTTTTTTTTTTTTGCTTTTTAATATGCTTATCTGATAAAGATTTTCAAGACCAGACTATAATTAGACACTGAGTACTTACTTTCAAGGCATTCCATACCTATGTGATCTGGAATTTGCTAAAAGACTATATCATGTCCTTAAAATCTATTAGGGTAGCCTTCAATATGCAGACTGATATATATGCTATTCCTTAGATGCAAGCTAAATAAATGAGGTACTTTATGAGCTGGCTCTACAATTATCTTTAAGTTCATTTGAGTTACAGTAATTGACCAACAGTTCTAAGATCTAAGAAACAATTCTGCTATATAACTAGAAGCAAAGATTCCAACCAGTCACTCAATAATTACCCCACTGGCCAAGTCCATTTGCTACCTCATTCTTACTATATTCAAAGATAAAAGTACTCTTCATATAGCCTGGTTCATATGGGTAGCTACATTTTTTAATCCTCATATTATCAGAAAAACCTAACTGCTTCTACTTGGAAAATTTTCTTCATGATTAATTATTTTAAAAAATTATTTTTTAAAATGGTTATTACTATTTTATGGTTAAAGTATTGTTTGATTTAGGCTAGGGTCTTTTCCATCTTTCATGACAAATTTCTGTAAGTTATTTTGCTAAACGGAAATGTGCTGAAATCGACTTTTTGGATACTGTTTCTCCTTTAATGTTACTATAAATTCCTCCCATTATTACCTGAAGTTGTAATTGTTTATTCAAAAAACATTCCTCCTTAAGAATGGAGTATTCTTGTGAATGCTCTTAGTCCTTCATATCTTGGAAACCCCAAAACTTCCGTCTATCTTTTAGTTGTAGTCAGCATTCATTAAATTTTAGTTTGAAGGGAAACAAGGCTACTTTTGAATTACCTGAAATCAGAGAAAGTAGAGACTTTGTAGAAATAGAGTTGGAGGCCACTATGAAGCTAGAGAACTGCTAAAGGCCACTGGGAAAATGAGGGGGTAGATAAAGAGAAGTCAGGAAAGGTGATAGGAGAGTACTAAAGAAATGTTTTTACTTGGCTATCTAGAGAACTGAAGAGGGGAAATAAGGTGTCAACTTTTTCTTCAGCAAAGTGTGTTTCTTCTCTACACAGTGGTGCTAAGGAGTGTCTTCCAAACCAGAAGGGGGCAGTCTTTAATTGTTTGAACAATGACCCGGTCTTTCCAATTCTTACCATTCTATAAACCTCATATTTCAAAATGACCTATGGACCTTAACCTGTACATAATAGGTAGGTAAAAACATCACATTTTGTATAAAGGAATACAATGCATCCCTGGTCTTTCTTTTTTCATTCCTAGTTTTAGATCTTAAAACTGTCATTAAAAAGTAATAATAAAGGGGCTGGGGTCATAGCTCAGTGGTAGAGCGCTTGCCCCTCACGTGTGAGGCACTGGGTTCGATCCTCAGCACCACATACAAAATACATACATAAATAAATAAATTAAAAAAAAAAAAAGTAATAATAAAAAAACTAGGAATAGGGGCTGTGGTTGTGGCTTAGTGGTAGAGTGCTTGCCTCGCATGTGTGAAGCACTGGGTTCGATCCTCAGCACCACATAAAAATAAATAAAGATATTGTGTCCATTTACAACTAAAAAAATATTTTTAAAAAACTAGGTATAAAATTAACACTTATGCAATTTACAGACTAATAGGTACGTTCTATATACTGTGTACACACATTCACATACATAATTATCTCACCTTCTGAGGTGGGGTAGTCACACAGAGCACACTATGGTCACACAAGTGTCTTCACTCCACCATCATCCCATACTTACAGGTGTTGAAGGAACCCTAATACCACAATTCTTTTATTATCATTATTGTTGTTATAATTGTTATTATTGCATCACAGTGCAGTGGTTGGCTTGGAAAAGACCATGTAAGTATTTGCTGTAAGGAGGAAATAGATTCAAAATGATCTATCCAAGGCCATACAGCTTTGAAGTTTAAAAATAGAATAAGTACAGTATTCAAGTATCATAGCTGCTGTACTTGGTATTATAAGAGGGTTTTAAAAGTTGTTTAAATACAGAGGGCTGATTTTAAACAAAAACATGAGTGTAAGGAGTTTTTTTTATAAAATTTCCAAAATAAATTGCATATTTCAAATTTAAACACAATAATAAGTTACTACTTTAGGGATTCTAATCTATCCTATCATACCAGTAAGATGTTACTACCATTAAATCCAAAAAATATCTTACACACACACACACACACATGTATATGTGTATATATTGCAATTAGTAGTGTGTTTCTTCCCTAGAAATTCCTTTGAAGGTAGAATTGACCATTTTCATTTTTATACCACTCAAATTGATCCAGAACTCCTAGTATTTACTGTTAAGCAGTATATGGAAGCCAAATTACTAATTACTCAATTAAAATCTATTCACTGAATTATGATAAGCATACTATGGAAGATCTTATCTTATATGTTACTGTATACCATTTACAAGTAGGGCAAGGGGTTAGGAGTAGATCTCAATATACTAGAGTGCTTGTCTAGCATGCTCAAGGCCCTGGGTGTATTCCCTAGCACCGCAAAAACAAGCAAGCAAACAAAAAAGCAGCAGTAGCAATATCAAAGATAAATAAGCATTTAAAACACAGCAACGATGAAATACAGATGGTAATAAGACTCCACATTTTTGGCATTAAATTGGCAAAGGAAGAATATAATATCCAATGTTGGCAGTATTCAGAAAAGGATGGGTGTATAAAATGGTACATTCTGTTTTAGCACAATTTTTATTTGTATTAAACCTCTTTTAAAAATGGCCTTAAAAAATAGTAATTCACACTTCCAAATCTTTAACCAAAAGGAAATAATCGCAAGTGCAAGCAAAAACACACTATAACTATATTTACTCTGGTATTACTGTTAGCTATCAAGTATGACTATCCAGACAACATGGCCAAGTATGACAAATATACAATCTCACAACTGAACTAAATCAAAGGGAGAGAAAGAGAAAACCGAGTATTTATGTTTTAAAAAATCAAGTTTGTAATAAATAGTTCTAGGAAGATTACTTAACCATTTTTCAAAAAATAAAATGAAAACTAAAACCACAATTTGACCCACAGTCAGGTCATTTGCAATTGCAAGATGGCCACAATTTAACTGCTAAACTTAAAAAAGCAATCATAGGACATTAGAGACATACACAGACAAGAATACTACATGTTTCTATATTTAAGTGTTATCATGGGTAAAATGGTTAATGTTTATTCCCATTTTGCTTTTCTGCATTTCCTAATTTCTGCAATGAAACAGATTAAACACCTGGAAAGAATGCATAAAATTAAAATAGTGGATACATGGAATTATATGATTGCTTTTTCCTCTGAACTTTGTTTTCTTTGATTACTTTTTTTAAGTGAGAGAAAATTCACTATTTCATCAACTAAACAATTGAGTGATATTTAGTATATTCACAATGCTGTGCAGTCATTAAGTTATTTTATTATTTAAAGTAAAAGAAAAATAGAAACCTCAAGGAAGAATTTTTTTAAAACACTACTTAAAGCATTCCAACAGACTGATCTCTTAAAAATACCACTAACTACCCAACAGCCTACATATAAAATGAGTCAGTATAACCTTTCTCGTTTGGATGAGAATTTTTTGTTGTTGTTATTGTTTGTTTGTTTGAGGTGATCGAGGTTGAAGTCCAAGTTCTACCACTGATCTACATCCTCAGACCTACCTTTTAGCTTTTTCAAATAACTCTGAATATTATTAAATCACTTCAAACACCAACAGTATGGTGGAAAAAAATGAAAACTATGACAGTCACTGACTACCTCCTAAACTATCTCTGATAAAGCATACAAAAAAACATTTTGTGATAAACCTTAAATTCAAAATGGCTAAACCAATGTTCTAAGCTTTCTCTCACTTTCTGAAAAATAGAAATGCCAATCTGCTACTAAAAATATTTGGTATAGGTCAAACATGTATCATTAAACTAAAACAAAAAAACACTACCTCAAGATTACAGAAATAATCGAATTTTGGATTTTATCTTCAAAGAAATTAATAGTTTTATTACCACCTATTTTCAAAATATTTAGAGACAGACAAAGCAATCTATAGTCCCCTGAGTTCAACCTCCTTGAAGGATTCTAGTAAAATCAGGGCTACTACAATTAACATTTTATTCTCCATTATAAGTCAAATCTAATTAGGAAGCATACAAAAACAAAGATTCAAAAAGCTTTATTTTAATTATAATGTCACATCTTAGGGGTCAGATCCTAAAGCCAATGTGAAGTGAAAATTAATCCTATTATCACCCATACAGCACAATGAAATATAATCTAGCAAGTTGTTTTCCACCTTTACTAAAATAAATAACTATTCCTCTGAGCACTTACACAGTGACTGGATTTAGCCTATGGATGTAGTTCGGTGGTAGAGCATTTGCCTAGCATCAACCTAAGCACCACAATAAAAGGGGTGGCATACTGTCACCAGATTAATATTCAACAAGGTGAAATGCTCATATACTATGAAAGTACGTGGAAGCTGAAAGTGACTAGTGGAATAATAAATCCCATTTCAAGAAACTGTAGGTAGACATTCATTCCCATGGAATAGCAGGGGAAAATAAACAAAACTTAATATGAAGTTCTACAGTTTTCATTCTTAAATCCTGCCCCCACTCTCACATATACCCACGCTTCTCTCTCTCCCTCTTCTCACTTTTTTTTTAAGGGGGAAAAAAGTGTGTGGTTGAATTCAAATAAGCTCAAAGCATTATGGTTGCCCTCTACTCAACTGTGCACTATAACCAGTATTCATAATTGAACCGCTGCATGATAGTTAAGAACATAATGAAACTGGGCACCACTGCCTGTAATCCCAGCTACCTCAAGAGGCTGATGGGGATGGGGAGGGAAGATCACAAGTTTTAGGCCAGCCTGGCAATTTAATGAGACCTTGACTCAAAAAAATAAATTAAATAAATAAATAAAAACCAGACTGAGGAGCAGACTGAGTTTGCTTCTGTCACTTGCTAATAATGCAACCCAAAGGCTAGTCTAACACCTCGTTTTTTTCATCTCTAAAATGGGGTACTTCATAAAATTATTTTATGGACTGTATCAACCAATATCCATAATACATATTGCCTGGCACATAAATTTTGTGCTGGGTTACTATTTTCAAAAAATTAGAATGCTCACTTGATCTCAACTTCAATTCTATTCTCAAAACTCTGCCCTAATGTCTCACAATAAGGCATTAATAATCAGCAACTAGGGCAAACTCTCCTATATTTCTAAACTTCTGCGGATCTTCAATTTTTGTATGAGCCTACTGACTTGTGCTCATTTCCTGGAAATATCGCCTTTTTTTTTTTATGTGTAGTTTATTATATGCTCCTTCAAGTCACAAAATATGGAAACTTACACCATGCCTCTTAAATAGAAAAAAAGGTCCTCAAGCAAGTACTCAATATATATTGTCTGAGGCAAGGTTACTGAAAAAAGGTTTTACAACTAAGTATAAAGAGTTTTAGAAGGAATTCACTGATACAGATTCTCAATTTGTACCAATGTTTAAGTCTTTTTTTAATTATTTGTTCTTTTTAGTTATACATCACAGTAGAATATATTTTGAAATATACATATATGGAGTATAATCAAAGTTTAAGTCTTAAGAACTGTTAAGAGTCAGAATTGTTCTAAATTATAAGGAATTGCTTATAGTTTTTAAGTGAAGAATTCTAAAACAAAGGTTAATTTTTAGCTTACTATAATTAATGCTGTAAGATGCAGTCTAAGTCTGAATAACAGATCAACATACTGAGACACTTAAAAGATAACTGACTATATATTAGGCACAACTACTATGCAGATGAAAAGATTCAGTCTCTGCATACAAGTCAATATAAATATAGCTAATTAAACAATGCTCAAGTGCTGGGGATGTAGTTCAGTAGTAGGACATTTGCCTAGCATGCACAAGGCCCTTAATTTGATCTCCAGCACTGCAAAAAAGAAAAAAAAAAAAGACAAATTTAAGGTGCAAAAGTAAGAAAATAAGGACATGGATACTTCTTTCCTTTATCCTCAGTTGAGGTTTAAGAAGAAAAAAAAAGCTGAATTTCCCAGAAGATTGATCACAAAAGCTTATAGGTAAGATATATTTAGAGACTGTACATTTAGTCTAAAAAGCAAGATCAAATGACTTATCAGATTTTATCTGAAAAAAATGACACAGAAATTTTAAATCATCCAGCCCTGATCATCACATATTGCTCTACTAAGTTCAAGAACTTATTCTTCAAATTAAAATTCTAATACCAACAAAAAATTTTTTATTGTTATAGTTCACCTAATGGACCTATATCAGATAACTGTTACAATTCATCATTTATGACTACTAAGGTAAGACTGTTTCTTCATACACAATGATGATGCTATAAACCTCCAGAAAAAAAGGTACACTTTTTCTTTATTTTATCCATGTATCTAGACCCAACTCTGCTCCACAGCAGGAATTTGCAAGCTAGGTATACTATACTTCTACCAAACCAGAGTAAGGCAAGGTAACCAACTCTATTAACATCAAATTTGCAAACTTTGAACCAAACTTTGAATTTGCAAGCTAGGTATACTATACTTCTACCAAACCAGAGTAAGGCAAGGTAACCAACTCTATTAACATCAAATTTGCAAACTTTGAACCATATTTTAACTGTATGAACTATCACAATGTGTACAACTTCCAAACCACCACAAACTAACAAACAGGTGAAATAATTCTTCCCCTCAACAAAGTTGTATTTCATAGCTAATTCACTGAATTCAATTTAATGCCAAAATAAAAATACTATATGGTGAAACATGATTAGCAAAACCTTATAAACACTACCTTCAAAGCCCAGCATCAAATCAATTTTATTTGTCAAGGATAACTAATCCACTTTTTCCCTTCTTTAAAAAAGGAATAACTAATCCTTTTTCCCTTCTTTGAAAAAAAAAAAAGTACAACAAAGTTGCATCATACTCATGACAGGTTCTGAAGTCCATCTCTATGAGGTAAAAATATTATGTAGTCATTTAAGAATAAAACCATCACTTTAAATTACTAATCTTACTAAATAGTATATGGGAGAATATGTTTCTTTATATGTAATAATGATATTACCAACCTACAGTCAAAATAGTCCTTAATATCTTTCAATGAACTATAAAACAGAATAAAGTGTTTACGACATAAAACACAAAAGAAAAATGAGACCGAGTTAGAGAACAAGAAGGGTTATATTTAACTCACTCAAGGGCTCATACTCAATGGATGTAATTCTAAGCTAATCATTTGGATTATGATTTTTCACCTCACCTCTGAATTTAGAACACATATTTGTTTGTTAAATGCTCACATGACTTGACTTGACTATAGTAAATAAGGCAAAGAACAAACTTATCCTAGAGTAGTAAGTAACCACCAGACACTATTTTCTTTTGTAATATTATCAAACAAAGAGAGTCTCTCTTGGGTTCTACTTCACCTCTACTGCCCACCATTTCTCAACTTTTGGTTTCCAATAGATAAGATATATAAATCCCATTATACCACTAAATTAAATTTGAAAATGTAATCACATAAATAAATAGATAAAAGATAACATACATTCACTATAGTTACTTGGGTTATTACTTTCTTAAATTTAATAGCCCACTCAACAATTTAACTTAGACCAAAAATCCATTTTAGTGCAGAATCATATCTTACCTACTACCATAAGTGTGAATTCAAACCCTCTCTTCACTGATTTTCTGTAAACTTGATTTGGGAGATTGGCAAATCCCACATAGCCTTCAAGGTTCTTCGGTTGCTGAGAAAGGTAAAAAGATTATTCATGTATCAACAATAGTATTGTATCACACATTTCAAATTTTACTATTTTCTTAAATAACCAACCTAGATGCCCTTCGATAGATGACTGGATAAAGAAACTGTGGTATATATACACAATGGAATATTACTCAGCAATAAGAGAGAATAAAATTATGGCATTTGCAGGTAAATGGATGGAGTTGGAGAATATCATGCGAAGTAAGCCAATCTCAGAAAACCAAATGCCGAATGTACTCGTTGATAAGTGGATGCTGATCCATAATGTGGGGAAGGACATGGGAACAATGGTGGATCTCTGTTCACAGGGGAGTAAGGGGGGAGGGGGCAAGGGGACAGCAAGGGTGATGGAATATGATGGGATTCTATACAACTTATAACTAGAGAATTGATATGTTATCCTCTATGTACAATGAAACAATTTACACTGTTAACATGTAAGCCTAAATAAAACAAAAACAAACAAAAAAATTATACAAAATATTATTCATAGAACATCCAATTTTTTTTTTAATCTTGGTACCAATAAAAAGAATTAGTGACAGAATGGATGAAATGAACAGAGCTTAAATTGATTGACAACATAATGGCTAATTATAAAAACCCCAAGGGAATGATATAAAAATTAGACCTCCTTCAGAGCAGATTTCAAGTGACAATAAATTAGTAAGAAGATTCTGACCAACTAACTAAAACAACAAAATAACAAAGCATTTTTCCCAAGAAAACTTCAAATCCCCTGAAAATGTATTAGAACCTTTTTAATTATCACCTTTACTCACAGTGATTAATTACAACAGATGAGTTTCTTGAAATCTGTTTTCTGATTCATGAAATGAAATAAGCAAGTTTAGTTTAAAGCAATTTTTTCATAAACTCTTGAAAGCTCTCATGATCAATATCAATCAACAAACAATAGCTTTCAAGCTATTATGCCAGGTCCAATTATGTCACTTCAAGGTTTCACATGATCTTGCTACCTCCATCTTCAAGGAAATCAAATTTATCCAGATTTTTAAGTATATTATAATTCTCTTGCTATATGAGTTTTTGGCTCTCTGAGAACCTCAATGATTGTTTAATAAGTAATTCAAATAATTTTTAATTCTAAATTGGTATAGTAAATAAGTCTGAGTTTTAACGTGCCCTTTGGTAAGAAATACTGTCCATAGTTCAGACCATCTGAGTGAGTAGTCTTACTGGCTAATTTTACTTTAGAGGTTAAGTCTAATTCATTATGACAATATAATGGCAAATACTTCTTAGAGGTACATATTTCTTTTAAAAAGTTTTGTCCACTTTTACAATAGTGTTTTAATAAAAATTCAGGAGATCAAAGCATCAATTCAACACATTTGTATTTAACAAAGTCATCTAAATTCTTCATTTGAATCACATATGTAGCTAAATATTCCATCCATAATCTTTTTTCACTCATATAGTTTTTAAGCCAAGTGTTGATAAGCCAACACAGCTGGTTAAATTGAAAAGTTAATTTTAAAAGCTAATAATTAGGAGACTCATCATAACATAGCATTTTAGAGTCAATATCTGAAAGCCTACTGTAAGTTTAGCTAAAATATGTATTAATGGTTTCCTGAGCATATAATTCATCTAACTGTAAGTTAAATTTAAGTTAACTTAGACTGAAAAAATGTCTGTATAAATTACGTAGTATACTTACAGCTACTTTGTAAAGAACACATTTCCATCATTCCGATGTTCCAGATTCCAACAGAACAAATTCACAGAGGAACAGTAAGCGAGGAATTCCAAGAATTGTAATGACAATTCAATCCAAACAGGAGTGGCAAATCCATTGGAACACAGCAAAAGATAAAAAAATGAAAGTTACTTACAAGTAACTCAATGAAATAGATGTAAATTACAAATAAATTGAGAACAGACTTCTCTACACATATCATAGGGTTTTTTTGTGTTTATGGGACATCAAGTGGTGTGAGTTAAAATTCATTTTCAATACCTCTCCTGCTGAAATATGAAACAAAAGACTCCTATGGTTTTATAAAGGCCAATTACTATGCCCTGCACCTTAAGTCTTCCACATGAAATGGTGGAAAGATGTAGAAGTATAGTTTCAGGAAGACATACAGGCAACAGTTCCTAATTTTCAATAAGAAAAAAATGTAAATTTCATAGTTTCTTTTTTTGGAGGGGTGAGAGAGTCAGTCACTGTATTAATGAAGCCCAGATCAGACAAACGTAAATATTTTAGGTAAAAACTGTTCATACAATGCTGTATTTCAATTCCATTAAAGTGAAGTTCAGAGTTAAAAGAAATATAAACTGTAGATACAGGAAAGGAAAGAAAGTTAAGATGGTAAGCAGTAACATATGGCAAGATGGGGTAAACTGTGGGCTGTGAAAACTGAAAGGCAATTAATGAAACATGGAGAAGAAAAGACAATCACTGGATAAACTTGCTGTGAAAAGTGTACATATTTACACAAATACAAAGCTGTAAGTTATATCACAACCTACTTCTACTGATTTGAGACAGTTACAGCATTACTGTAGTTTTATAGTTAATTGTATTAATGAAAATCCAGTTTGAAATGTAATTAATTCCAAACTTATTTTTCCTATGACAAAACCCTCCACTGACTTCTCCCTCAAAAGTCAAATTCAAAATCCTAACTAAAGACTTACAGTGGTTCTCAACTTTACCTGCATCTTAGAAATCACATGGGGAGTTTTTATAAAATCCCAATGCCCTGGTTATTCTCCATCCAGATCAATTACATCAATTCTAGGAGTAGGACCCACCCATTAGTACTTTTAAAGCTCTTCAGAGAGTTCCCACACAGCCTAAGCTGAGAACCACCAGCAAGACCCCCGGCAAGATCTAGCTCTACTGTTACTCTGGCCTGGTCTCCTACAACTCTGCATGCTCATTTCTCTTCCAGCCACACTGAACTCCTAACTACTTTTCAAACACACTAGGATGCTTTAACTTCATGACTTTTACACTCATTGCTTTTTCTCCCTGGAAGAAAGTATCATTATTACACAAATGTCACCTTCAAAGAGAGATGTGCCTGTCCTCGATACTTAAAATTAACCCACTCCTCACCCAGTACTTTGCTGCTTGCTTTGCACTTAAACTTACCACCATCTAACCAACATTTTATTCATCTTGTTTATTAGTTATCTCCACCTCACCTCCAACAAGAATGTGAGCTCCATCAAGGCAGAGATTAAATGAATTACATAAACTGCAGCATCAAAAAAGAAGCCTGGGCTGGGATTGCAGCTCAGTGGTAGGCACTAGGTTCGATCCTCAGCACCACATTAAAATAAAGATATTTATGTCCATCTACAACTAAAAAAAAAATTTAAAAAAAGAAGCCATCTGGGAGAGCTGAAAAATCTTCAGAAATTATGGTATTTTAGTCTGCATCTTCAAGGAATCCACCAGACAAAAGACAGAACAAAAACATTTCAAGAGTCTGGCTTTGTGTCTTATTCACTGCTTTCACGTCAATATAGTCTTTGGCATATAGGGTTCAATTAAGAAAAGAAAGACAGGCATTCTAGATAAAGAGTGGGCCCTAAATTGGAGATAAATTTTTCTAGGAACAAAAAGAAGGTACATGAACTGAGGTGTAAAAGAAGGCATAAGAACAAAGGAAAGTACGGACAAGGGCATGAGAGATGGGAAATGAGGTCAGGAAGCAGGTAGGGTGTGATCACGTGGGACTCAGCCAAAGTAGGAAGTCTGGATATTATTTTAGGCAAGATGGGAAGCCACTGGAGGGTTTTCACAGGCAAGTGACCTGATTAGTGTTTTAAACATAGTTCTCTCTGCAAAGTGAAGAAAGAGTGGAAATAAGAAAACTAGTAGGGCTGGGGCTGTGGCTCAGTGGTAGAGCACTTGCCTAGCATGCGTGAGGCACTGGGTTCGATCCTCAGCACCACATATAAATAATAAATGAATAAAATAAAGATCCATCAACTAAAAAACTATTTAAAAAAAAACTAGTAATAGTTACTAGTATTGTAGCTACTACAATAGTTTAGGAAAGAAAAGTATACTGAACTAAAATAGTATGGAAGCAATGACAGATTAAGGATCCAAAATGTTTTGAAGATAAAATTGACAGGATATTGCTGATGGACTGCATGTGATTAGTGAAAGAAAAAGAGATGAAGGATAATTCCTAAGTTCTTGGCTTGAACAACTCAATGACAACTAGTGACATCTCCTAGGGAAAAAGAAGCAATGGTGGAAGAAAAGATTGGATGATGAGAGGTGAAATCAAAAATAGCTTTGAACATGTTGTTTGATGTACCTCTTACCTATTTCATATGTCTAGCAGGCAGTTTTAAATACATGGCTCCAGAAATTCCAGGACTAGTTGGTGCCGAAAATACAGATTACTACGGGGAAGAAATTGAATTCCCAAAGACAGGTTGTAAAGAAAAAAGAAGGAAATTCAGAGCCCTGTAACCCTAAAATATTGATGGTTAGGATGTGAAAGATTAGCCAATGAGACAGTATGAGGAAAACCAAAATAATTTCAATGGACTGACTAGTTGATCAACCATGTGGAATGCTACAGAGAAATCAAATGAAATAGCAAAAATGTGACCATTAAATTTAAAAGTAAGGTTGTCAGTAACCTTTAACAAATGCAGTCACTGTTACACAGTAAGGAAAAAGAATGACGAGGTTGGTTTAGAATAGGCAATTCTTTGCACTTTTGTATTAAAACATTTTATATTATTTCAAAAATCAAATTATTTAAAACATTTTACAGTTCCCTCATATGACTGATTGATAGAATTGTCATATTCATCTCTATAGTGCTAGCAAAGCATCACTTACACAGTTGATAACCAAAAATGGTGGAGGACTGCATATTCAGGAACATTTCTTCTGAAGAAAGTGTCCAAAGATCAAAGACATATTGGTTTGATTACCACTATAAAATAAATTACCCCATAATTTGCATAAAAATGACCCACCAAATAAAAAAAAAATTCTACAGCTACCTGACTCCAAAATAGTATTTAGAGACTATACTAATCAAAATATTGCTTGACTAAGACACAAACTTTTCATATCTCATCAGAATCTTTCCTTACCCCAAATTCTAAAATAACCACCGTCTATAATTCTGAAGACTTAACCACCCACTGATTCTTTTCCTGAACAAACAAAATGTTCACAGTGCCAGTTGTGAAATATAATCTCTGGGTAAGGAAACATTATTTATAGATGTGAGTGATGTAACTATGGTATTTATAAGTATGAAAATATAAATAAATGTATATTCACCCAGGCTTCTACCTAAAACCTTAAGATCTTGAAGTATTCTTTAAGTTGAAACATCAACTCTGTAAAAAGAAACCTTAATAACCTTTTCTAAAAGCATATATTCATAATTTTTAGTTATATCTTATTTCTGTGAAAATTCATATTTCATAAAAAATAAGAGCCGGGCACAGTAATGTACACCTATAATCCCAGTGGTTTGGGAGGCTGAGACAGGAGGATCTCAAGTCCAAAGCCAGCCTCAGCAACTCAGCAAGGGCCTAATCAACTCAGCAAGACCCTATCTGTAAATAAAATATTTTTAAAAAAGGGGGCAGCACTCAGGATGTGGCTCAATGGTTAAGCGCCCCTGGGTTCAATCCTGGTACCAAAAAAAAAGAAAGGAAAAAAAACTACAATGCCATTGCTTGCTAGAAATTAAAGAACAAGATACTTATATATTGAAACTTTTCAAGAATTCTTCATGTTCTTTTGCCATGTTCTTATTCCATAGAATAAAGTTACCAAAATTTGATATCTAAAATCCCATCATCATATTTAAAGGTATGATTATTATATTTGCTCTAACAAATCTTTCCAACAGAGGAAAAAAATGCAACATATTTTGTAATCTAGTCAACATCTTTTTGGTAACAACAACAACTAAAAACTAAGCAAGGGGAGTTGTAAAATGGAAGCCTAATAAAGATCAGAATTTCAAGAAAATTAAAAATTATCCTGGAAGGATTTATGTCAACCTTCAACTCTCCAATCTCACAAGATGAGATGTTCAATAAAAAATCAAAATGGTTAGGAATAACAACATACAACCCAAATTTCCTTTATGTGCCAGAATTCTATTTTATCTCTTGGTAACTGCAATTTAAAAAATCAGGTTATAAAGATTCAAGAGTTATATCAATTACTTCAAAATTCAACAATAAACATTTGGTCTTTCCAAAATAACTTTTAAGTTCAATCCACCTTCCTTTGGATTTCAAAATATAATTAAATACATATGTATGTGCAAATATGACACTATTTCACACATTGACAAAAAAAAAAATGTTTTTCTCCTAAAAATTCAGCTTTTTTTCTTAAGTATTCCTTGAATTGCTACAAGCTTTTGGTTAATTTCCAGAGTTCTAAAAAAGTTAATTTTGACCACTCTTGCCCATTTTCTCATTGATTTTATGGTAGAGAGAATTTTCTGAGATCTATTCTAATTTCTTTGATGTCACTCTGCCAACTGTCTGAAAATGGTTTTTCTATTCAGTATACTATTATCTGTCATGTCTACTCTTCTAAACCTTTGTTTTTAATATCTGCATGACATTTAATATATGGACATACCATAATGCTTTTTATTTTATTTGTGCAAGGAACTTGTTTTATAATTTTTCACTTTTATTAACAGGACTTTGTTGAATATTCTTTTATTTAAATCTTACATATTCTCAAGATTATAAATTTGTGGAACTAGAATTTGTTGAGTCAAAGGGAATGAAGACTTAAGCTTTTGGTCCACAAAATCAAACTGCTCCTCAAGTAAGTGGTTTAAATTCTGCCAATCATGTAACAGAGTGCTTATATTTCTACATCCTCAGCCAGTATTGGATCCTTCTATTCATTTCAACTTATTCTCTCAAACAGATCTTTTGGCAATGATGAAAATGTTCTATATCTGTGCTGATTATGTTAGCCACTGATATTATGTGCCTGTTGTTCTCTTGAAATGTGACTAGTTATGCATACATACCCATACACACACACACACTTTGGGGGGGAATGGTTTACTGGGAATTGAACACAAGAGTGCATTACCACTTGAGCTACATCCCCAGTTTTTCTTATTTTTTGTCAGTCTCACTAAATTGCCCAGGCTGGCCTTGAACTTAGAATCCTCTTGTCTCATCTCCCCAAGTCACTGGGAGATTACAGGCATGAGTCACTGCATCTGGCTTGAAACACGACTAGTTCCAAATGAAGCATTCTTACATGTTAATACGTACACCAGATTTTACAGGTTTATTACAAATGAAAAGAATGCAGAATAATAAAGAAGTCATTAATTTTTTACACTGACTGCATGTTGAAATGATGGTATTATGGATTACATCTGATAAAGTAAAATATGAAAGTTTTTATTAGTTAATTTCACCTTTTTACCTTTACTTTCTTAATGTGTCTACTAGGCTATATAACTGCATATACCACTATTGTGTGTGGTTCACCTTATGTTTCCACTGGCAGTGGTAGTCGAGACACTAGGAGACCACTCTAGTGTCTTAGAAATAACTTTGCTTTTTAAAAATTTCTATTTAATAGTAGTATATCCTCCTGTTTGTTAAAGATGATATCTGACACTCAGTTTTCTCTTCTGCTCCAAACTCTTATCATTCCAGAACATTTTTAGCATCTATGTGTAAAGTCTTTCAATGTTACCCTCATTTTCTTGGTTGTGCTTGAGCCATAGCTTTAACATTTATTTGTTGATCACATATATTTTACACTGATTAAAAATGATGTGCAGAAATTGGCTCTCTCTTTACATAAGGCTCAATAGACTATATCTGGCAGAAGAAAAAAATCAGCAAATACAAAAATAGATCAAATAACATTAACCAATCTAAGTAAAATATAAAAAGTGGGCAGGAGGCACAGAAATCTATGAAATAAACTCAATTATGCCAACATGTGTACAATGGGAATCCCTAGGTAGGGGAGAAAAAGACGGTAGGAGAAGAAAAAGGAAGGGAGAGAAATTATTGAAGAACAATGGCAGACAACTTCCCAAATTTGTAAGGAAAAAAACATCAGTCTCTACATTAAAAGATTAGTAACTCCAAACAGGATAAATAAAATAAGACCCACACCTCATTATCAAACTGTCAAAAAACAAAGCACAGACAAAGAGAATCCTAAAAGAAACAAGTGAGAAGCAATTGACCATGTGCAGTTGTTTTTTCTCAACAAACTAGAAAAAGAGCAAATTAAACCCAAAGCAAACAAAAATAAGAACATGAAAAAGATTTGATTAGAAATAAAGAAAATACATGAAAACAATGGGGAAAAAAAAATCAACCAAGCTATAATTTGGTTTATTGAAAACATCAACAGATTTGAGAAATTTAGCAAGACTGACAAAAGTAACACTCAAATTACTGCAGTCAAGAATGAAAGGGAAAATCACTACCAACCTTATAGAAAAATTTTTTTTTAATATTTAAAAGGAACCTATGAACAACTGTATGCCAACAAATTAGATAATTAGAAGAAATATAAAAATTCCTAGAAAGACACAAACTACCAAAACTGACTCAAGCAGTCAATCAACAAAAGGGCTGCGGATATAGCTGTGTCAGCACATTTGTCTACCCTCTGAGAGGCGCTGGGTTCCAACTCCAGCACTGCAAGAACAAAAACAATTCAGAAAACCAGAATTGTCCTATGACAAATAAATAATTATTAACAATCAAAAATTCTTTCTCTCACATGCATGCGTGCATACACAGAGATAACCAAAACAAAACAAAACAAAAAACTAAACAAAGGCATAAAACTGCCCACAAAGACAAATCCAAGCCCAGATGTCTTCGCTGGTATATTTTACCAAATGTTTAAAGATTGCCCAATCCTTCACAAACTACTCCAAGACACAGAAGAGGAGGAAACAATTTTCAATTTCTTTTATGAGACCAATTTTATCATGATACCAAAACCAAATGCATAAATGGAAACAACAAACCAGTCATCAAAATACTAGCCACAGATTCCAGCAATATGGAAGGAATCACACCATGACCAGAGTGGGATTTATCCCAGAATAAATATGCTGGATTTACATTTAAGAATTAACCAATGTAAAACATTAAAATAAGTAATCACATACAACAACCATATGATCATCTCTGTAGAAAAAGAAAATACATTTGACAAAAATTCAACACTCTTTCCGGATAAACACACTTAACAAGGCACAGAAGGGAACTTCCTCAAACTCATAAGGCATGTAAGAAAACCCACAATATTATACTTAATGGTAAAAGACTGAATGCTTTTACTCTAAAATCAAGAATAAGACAAAGTCGTCCACTCATGACACTTATAATCAATACTTTATGGAGGTTCAAGAAAAGGCATTTGGCAAGATAAAGAAAAGGTATCCAGATTGTAAATATAAGAAGTAAAACTATCTCTAATTGCAGATGACATGATCTTATAAACAAACATTTGATCTATAAATTCAACACTGTGCCTATCAAAAGGAATGAATATCTACTAAAAAGAAAGAATTCCCTAGCTTGCATCACATATAAAAATGAAAACAGACCAAAGACTTAAATATGATTAAAAAAAATACCAAACTCTTAGAGGAAAACAAGAGTAAATCTTCATGATCTTGGATGAAGTTTCTTAAATATGAACATCAAAAATACAAGCGATTTTTTTCAAAAGCAGATAAATTGGATTTCATCAAAACTAAAAACATTTGTGCTTCACAGACTATCATCAAATGAAAAGACAACTGGAAAGTAAAGAAAATATTTGCAAACCATCTATCTGATAACAAATTTATATCTAGAACATATAAGGAATTCTCACAACTCAACAATAAAAAGACAAATAGCATGATTAAAAACTAGGAAAGAATTTTTTAAAAATTTTTTTTAGTTGTTGACGGATCTTTATTTTATTCAATTATTATTTATATATGGTGCTGAGGATCGAACCCAGTGCCTCACACATACTAAGCAAGCGCTCTAACACTGAGCTACAGCCCCAGCCCCTAGGAAAGAATTTTAATGTACATTCCTGCAAAGATAAATATAAATATGTTCAACATCATTAGCCATTAGGGAAATGCAGATTAAAAACACAATGATAACCATCTCATACCCAGAAGGATAAGTAAAATTCAAGAGACAATCACAAATATGAACAAGAATGTGGAGAAATTACAACTCCCATATACTGCTGGTGGCAATTAGGAAATAGTTTTCAGTTCTTCAGAAAGTTGAACTGGAGTTACCCTAGGGTCGAGAAATTCTATTCTTAGGTATATATCCAAGAAAATTGGAAACGTATCCACATAAAAACTTGTATTCAAATGTTCACAGCAGCGGGCTAGGATTGTAGCTCAGTGGTAGAGCGCTTGCTTGCCTCACATGCATGAAGTTACTGGGTGTGATCCTCAGCACCACATAAAAATAAATAAAATAAAGATGTTGTGTCCATCTTCAACTACAAAAAAATCTTAAAAAAAAGTTCACAGCAGCATTTTTCATAATAGCAAAAATAAATAAATGAAATTCCAATGCCTACAACCAACTGATGAATGGATAAACAAAATGTGGTATTATCTGTATGGTGGAGTAATACCAATAATAAAATAGAATAAAGTACTCTTAAGGCATGGATAACCTTAAAAACATGCTAAGTGAAAGAAGCCACTCACAAAAGAGCACATTTATATTAAATATCCAGGATAGGCAAATCAATAGAAATAAAAAGTAGACTAGTAGTTGCCAGGATCTGAGAAGAAGAGAGTACAGTGAATGATTACTAATGAGTGCAGGACTTATTTTTGGTGATGACAATGTCCTAAAAGCAGATAATGGCAATGGTTGCACACCCTTAATATACTGTATACATAAAAGAGGTTATTAAGGTATATAAATTATATCTCAATACAGTGTTATAAAAACAAGCATGTATAATAGTAATACACTATCTCTCAGGTATAATTTGTATGCCTCCTTTCTCACACATTATCTTCTCGTTTGTCCAAAAAGATAGAAGGAAAAAGCCAGAAACTTATTCAACTATGGGCAGATTGGGAAGTGGTAGAAAGAAAAGAGAAATGAGAACAGAGAAAAGAAAAGTGAGAAGGATACTTCTGAGTATACTGTTTATAGAGGTGACTATTAACACCGTCCTATGTTTCAGATATCCCAACAACAACAAAATAATCAAAATCAACCAGGATGTAAGAAGAACCCAAAATGGAATACAAAAAATAACAAGTGAAACTAACTGTATTTCAAATTAATAACATAAAGACACTGAAGGGAGTGAAAGAAAAGATAAGTAACTTCGGAAAATAGTATTTTGACTATAATAATATAAGGCTAAAGACAAAAAGGACACAAAAACACTATACTTAATAAGTAAATATATCTATGAGAGCAGTTCTGAAGTTTTATCTATGTATAACATTTTTTTTTTCTTTTTAATTTTGAGACAGGGTCTTGAGATCCTCCTGCTTCTGCCTCCCAAACTGCTGGGATTAGTGTGCACCACTGCACCCAGCTGTACAATAATTTTATAAATATGTAAGTAAACTGTGATGAGAGGTTTCTAAAAGGAAGAGAAAAGAGTAACAAATAAGAAAAACAAATGCTAGAGTGAATCCTAAAATAATAGATGGGAATCCATATACCAGTTACGAATTCATGGTCCGTAACTGCATACATATACAAAAATAAAAATGTGCATATATACATAAAGATATGTATTCCCTATCTTTGTCTGCTCAAAACAGTAAAAGCATGATACTCCAATAGCAATACTTCTAATGCCCAGATTTGGTATATAAATACTATTCTCAAAAGGAACCTTAGACAATGGTTGACTCCAAGCCTTAAGTAAGAAAAATACAAGATAAACCAGAAAATAAGGAAGAACTCAAAAAAATGACAGGGAGACAGACATTACAAAGATGAACAAGAGCCAATATGAAAGAGCAACCAATTAATATTCATGGGTCCATACTAATATTAATGACTGATGAATTAATGAATAAATAAAAGTTCTTCCTTACAATATAACCCCCTTAAAATATAGCATGATATAAACAGAAACTATTAAGACAAATGACATAACAATTTCCAGTCAAGAAATTATTGATAGATGCTAAAATTAGAAGGTAAAAATATAACAAGAAATTAAGTATTTGCATATTTCAACAAACTAGCATCTAAAATACACAAAGAACTCTTACATGTAAGTAAGATGAACAACCCAATTTAAAAATGGACCAGATTTTCACAGACCATCAAAGATGATCTGTGGTTGGCAAATAAGAAAAGAAAATCCTCAACATTATTGGTCACTAAGAAAATACAATTTAAAACTACAATAAGTTACCTCTACAGATCTACTACAATGACTACAATTAAGAGTCACTCTAAGGGTTGGTGACTATGCAGAGGATGTAGAATTCTCATACACTGCTGATAGTAATGTAAAACATTACCAGTACATTGGAAAATAGTTTGCAATTTCTTAAAAGGTAAACATATATCTACCATATGATTTAGCCCAAGTATTTCCCCAAGAAAAATAAAGTCATAAGCCATCTTATCAGATTTTTTAAAAGTCTATAAAATAAAAGGACCAAAAGAAAATACTCCCCAAATTTTAACACTAGTTGAATTTTGCTAACTGTATTTAGAGGTAATTCAGTTTTCTATAATTTTCCATTTTCCATGTTATTATTAAGAAATCTGAAACATTTCCACTTTTAAAAATCACATAGAAAAAAAAAAGTAATGTACACCAAATATCACTATGGGTTTACTTTTCTACAGGTAAGGCTGATGTTCTTTATTTTTATTTCTGACAAGTTCATTTGACTGCCAAGTACGAAATTATATGAGATAATTCCAACAAGATCTCAACCATGATGTGAACAAAGACAAAGTAAAGAAATAAAGGCTAAAATATTAATAAAGGAAGATGAATTAATAGCTGTTTAGTTGCAGGCCAACTTCAGCAGAATTATATAATCACAAGGAAAAAATGATCTTATCTCTTCAATTAAGCCAAGATAATATTATTGAAAAATTTGATGAAAACATAGAAGGTATATGTGTGTCAAACATGCAAATGATAAAAGCTGAGAAAGGTAACAAACTCTTCATAAGATGCTCAGAATCCAAATGAAATTTAGGCATCCAAATCCCGAGCTTTGGCCCCACCTCATCCCAAACTGGAATCCCAGAGACAAAGTTTGAGGAACGTCAGAACTCTTTTTTTTTGGTACTGGAGATTGAACTCAGGGGCACTCAACCACTGAGCCACATCCCCAGTCCTATTTTGTGTTTTATTTAGAGACAGGGTCTCACTGAATTGCTTAGTGCGAGACAGGGTCTCGCTGAATTGCTTAGTGCCTCGTCGCTGCTGAGGCTGGCTTTGAACTCGCATTCTCCTGTCTCAGCCTTCCTAAGTGCTGGGATTACAGGCTGGTGTCACCGCGCCCGGCTCAGAACTCTAAATAATGAGACTGCAGAAATAAGAGCAGCATTAGGGTACACTTTACCTATTCAATCAACAAATTCCTCTAATTTAAAAGAAAAAATTTAAATAAGCAAGATAAAAAAATAGCAGGAAGAGGGAAAAGGCAGAAACATCTTAGTTGAAAGAAATGTTCCATAAGTCAATGAGAAAATCCCAGCTGCCCTTTTTGAAAGGTAATTTAACTTTAGGCCTCGTTAGCAGACTTATAATGCATGTAGAACCAAACAGAAGATGGATCTACTCAGATTTGTAATTTTAAGATCACAGATATTCAGTTACCAATGTCAGCAGGGACAGGTGCAAAATAAAGACTAGAAGAGTGTAACAATAATTGGAGAGATCTAATGCTGTCACATAAATATTATTAAAGGAAATCAAAGAC
Organism: Geosciurus inauris; assembly: GCA_004024805.1. Classification (NCBI taxonomy): domain Eukaryota; kingdom Metazoa; phylum Chordata; class Mammalia; order Rodentia; family Sciuridae; genus Geosciurus; species Geosciurus inauris. The sequence continues at coordinate 64,152 of PVHX01000666.1, forward strand.
TCAGAAAGATTTGCAATTTGTCTTAAAATGATTAAATAATATTAAAAAGGGAGGTTAGACTTTTTGGTCTCAAGAGGCAAATAAGAACCTTTAAATACAAACATTCAGCTCCATCTAAAAATAGAAGCAATAAAGTTAATAGTTATTCAAAGATGAAATCTCCTTCCTCAGATGGTGGTGAGTTTCTAATATAGGTTACACCAGCGGTGTCCATTAGAAATATAATGCAAGACACATTAAAATATTTCAGTAGTTACATTAGAAAAGCAAAAGGAAGCAGGTAAAATTAATTGTAATAATACATTCTCTTTAACTCAGTAAATACAAAGTATTATTTCAACATGCAATCAATATAAAATAAGATATTTTATATGGGAATATGTGAATCCAAACCATGACCCACACCTCAGTTCAAACTAGCCTAATCTAAATGTTCAACAGCCATATATGCTCATAACTACCTTATTAGACATTTCAAGGTTGGATAACTATTTGGCAGTTACACTGCAGAGGAATTAAAGAACTGTGTGCATGACTAGACTAAATGACTTAATGCCTTTCCAATCCTGTGATCTCGTGAAAATATCAGAAGACATACTCAAATATCAACAATATACTCAAAATTTTTAAAGATTAACTTTATTCCATTTTAATCAGTCACTACTGTACTCTATCCCCTCACATGATATATATGCACTCTGTATTTTATTGTAGCATTGTAAATAGAACCTACCAATTTCACAAAAGAATTCTTTCTACTACCTGATATATATTCCTCCAACTAACTTCTTAAAGATATCAAAATCATTTTTTGTCAAAATTTCAAATCCTACGGCTCATAAAATGTTTGATAACCATCTTAGCATTACCTGTTTAATAAATATAAACAAATATAAATGAAATATTCATTGTTACCTGTTCTTTCAAAACTTTCTACAACTTTTCTATATTATTATAATGCCATTCAGAAAAATTGGAAGTCGAGCACTGGTATGAAACAGAACATTGTCCTCTTAAAAATTCAGATGTTAAAGCCCTAACCCTAACGTGATTCTACAATATTTAGAGACAGGGCCTGTTAGGAATTAAAGTTAAATGAGATCATAGGGTGGAGTCCTAATCTAATAGGACTCATACAAGAAGAAAAAAAGACATCAGAGATTAAAAAACAACCCTACTGGCACACTGACCTTGGACTTCCAGCCACCAGAATTGGGAGAAAATAAATGCGTTGTTTAAGCCACACAATCTATGGTATTGCAGCTCTAGAAGACAAACAGTTACTAGGAAAATGCTTTTTAGAAAATTGTGGCTGGTGCCAGGAGCAGTGGTGCACACCTGTAATTTCAGCATCGCAAATTCAAAGCCAGCCTCAGCAACTGCAAGGTGCTAAAGCAACTCAGTGAGACCCTGTCTCTAAATAAAACACAAAACAGGACTGGGCATGTGCCTCAGTGGTTGAGTACCCCTGAGTTCAACGCCCTCCGCCCCCACTGTACCAAAACAAACAAACAAAAATTGTGGCAGGGCACAGTGGCACATACCTATAATCCCAGCAGCTCAGGGGACTGAGGCAGGAGGATTGCGAGTTCAAAGCCAACCTTAGCAAAAATGAAGCACTATGCAACTCAGTGAGACCCTGTCCAAATAAAATACCAAAATACCAAATATATATATACATACACACACATATATATGGCTAGGGATGTGGCTGAGTGATCTAGTGCCCCTGAATTCAATCCCTGGTATGGCTCTCCCTAAAAAGAAAAAAAAACAACTGGGTAGCAAACTAAATTATATTACTATTTAAATTCTTAATAAACTATGGCAAATGCTTCTGTATTTATAAATTTACTCTACAACCAAAGATTTGAAAAGTGTTTTGTTAAGGTACTGAACTACAAAATAATTTGATTATCTCACAAAGCAAATTCTAATTTTACCAATAACCTAGGTCTTCAATTTATATTTCATTATAAAAAGAACATTCTATCCAAGATCAGTACTACATATTTTGAAGCTAGAGACTATGGGAGCTCAAAAGGGTATGCCATTTGTCACAATTCTGCAATACAACCCCAACACCAATCTCTGCAATATTAAGCACAAACAATAATTGACAATACATAAAAATTAATAGTACACTATGCTGTTACTTGCTAAAAAAACTGCCTTATGGGAGTTCAAAGTAAATGAAGACTCATTAAGGATTCAAATAGTTGGAGAAAATTTTCTAGAATGGGTATGAGCTGGGCCTTCATTAATGGATGATGGGACCTCAAGAACATCATAAGCAGAGGCAAGAATATCAAATATTACTCAATCTGAGTAAGAGGAGAAGGCCAAATCAAGAAGGTCCTAAAATGACTCCCTAAACATTTTAAAGAAAATATAAGACAATCATGAGGAATATAAGCATACTAAGAAACCTGAATTTCAGTATCTGCCAAAACTGAGAGGTGTGTTCTGGTGGGTAAATTATACAGCCTTTCTGAGCCTTATACCAGAATAATATTCCTATCAGGTTACTGTAGGAAATATATGAAATAAATAATATAAAAGGTTTGACATTTCATATACAGGAAGTACAAATAAATGTTATGGTGGTTATGTAATAGATGATAGCCTCTGGATTTTTATCTTGCAAATAATTCCCAAACTTGGCTGTAATCAGAAGTTATCTGAGAAACTTTTGATAAAAACACATACCTGTGCCCCAGCCTAGAAGTAAAGAATCAAACTCTTGGTGTGATAGCCCAAGAAATAGTATTTTTTTATTTTTTATTTTTAGCAATAATCTTAGAAGCCCATACTATAAATATGAAAGATATTTAAAGTTATGCAACATGTAAATTATTTTATAAAAGTATAGTTTTAGATATAATAATCTTAAAGATTTATTAATTAAAGTAGGAAGAGACTGGAAGCAATAAGATCAATGAGGAAACTACTTTACAGAAAAGAAAGTCCTGTGTTTATCTTGGTTGGATTCTAATTTGTTAAATGGAACCAAAGTGACCAACTATACTTAGAATACCCACCCTTCAATTAAAAAGCAGTGTAACCTTCCAACCCTACTAAAAAAGTTCCAACATACATTCAAATAAAAGATTCTCTTATTAAAATCAGCATACCACAAATGGGAAACATAAGAGAAATAGAGAAATACTGGATGCGACATGGGGGAGGCGGGGGGCAGGAAAGGGGAATGGGTATAGTAAAGATAGTTGATAAAAAATATATATAAATATATATATATATATACACTGTTCATTGAAAGTGCATATAAAGATGTTTAATATGAAGAATGTAATCTGCTTATAATTTTGTGCAAAGTTAGAAAAATTATGATTGTAACAATTTTTTTTCTATTTGCCTCAACAAATGTTTTCAGTGAATATTGTGTACAGCTTCTGAAAATTTGTTTTTTTCTGTTATGTATTAAAATTCAACTTTTGAGAAAAATTAAAAATTAAAATTAAAAATTAAAAAAAACAAACAAACATAAAATCAGCATACCACAGTGATGCACACATACCCTTGTTTATAGCATCATAATTCACAATAGACAAACTATGGAACCGGCCTAGGACACCTATCCAATGAATGAATGGATGAAGAAAATGTAGTATTTATACACAATGGAGTTTTACTGTGCCATAAAAAAGAATGAAATTATGCCATTTGCAGGAAAATGGATGGAACTTAAGACCATTATGTTAAAGGAAACAAGCCAAAATCAGAAAGTCAAGGTTCATATGTTTTCTCTTACATGTAGAAGCTAGAGAGGAAAAGGAAAAAGAAAAGTCAGGAGAAGAGTGTATCACATGAAAATTAAAGACCAGTAGAAAAGAAAGGGACCAGCAGAAGGAGAGGGGAGGGAAGGGAAAGGGAAAATACTAGGAAATGATATTGACAAGATTATATTGTCATATGGTGTGCATATATGAATACATGACAACAAATCTCAACATTATGTACAATTACAATGTACCAATAAAAAAAGAAAAAAGATGCTCTTATCAAGCAAAAAAATACCTATTCCCTTGACACTTCCCTTAATCCTAGCCAGTACTAATGCAGATGGTGTATTTATCTCATATATCATGGTATATGAGATATACTACCATAAGCCATGGTAGTAGATAGTATATTTTCATGTTTGTGGAATTATTTCTGCATTTCCTTTATGTTAACTATTTAACTTTCATAAGATAGGGGCTGCAACTTTTAAGCAAATCTAAAAATCATTTCAAAACTTCAAAAAAGAATAGACTATACTATGTAATTAACTAATAGTACAACACCATGCTCTAACGTAAATGTAAGTGTTGGGGGGTGGGAGTTTCTACATGTCAGCTAAGTCATTCTAGTTATCTTGCTGGCTCACAGGTGAATCATCTCCCCAAAGTAACACCTAATTGTTCTGCATTAGACCAACTTTTACATTCTAATACAAACACCCCAATACAAGACTAATTCTATGCAGTATAACTATAGTACTCAATCTGTCATTTCCATCAACGAGAAAGCTACCATACAAGTTGTTCTTTATCTACAGTCTTTGCAAGCTACAACAATGACCTACATTCTTTTAGTAGTCCTTTGATTTATACACCATTTTATACATCCATAGAACAGTAACTATTTCTACTTAGATTCATTTCCCTTTCACCAAGCACAAGTATACAGAATAAAGTTAGGAACCACACAGGCAAATATAGCTCAACAATTAATAGATAGCTGACCCTCAATAAAGAAAAAAAAGTATAACTAAAACAAAAGACTTTGTAACAGCAAACTTTAAGAACAGAGGAAGGCAGATAAATTTACAAGAGTAGAAAAACATGAAAAACTACATATAGTTTAAAACAAAACTCATATTGTATTATTTAATAACTTCATATCATAAGTCACAGCAGAAAACCAAATATTTCTAATAACAATTTTTAAAAGTTCAGTGTATTCTACTGAAAGCAGTGAAGTTAATCAGTTTATATATAAGAAGTGTGTAAATTTTTAAAAAGCTTTAAAAAAATAACTAGAGAAGACTGAAGAGATTTGTTAAAGACACTCTTAAAAATGCTATTTATTATCCTGAAATACTGAAACTATGAAGTTTCAGAAAAACATGACTAAACAAATAATAACACTGGAATATCACATACATATTTAAAAGAATCTGCATATATATTAATACATCAAAACTACATTAAATATCAATTGAATGCTTTTATATAAAATTTAAAAGAGCTTACAGAATACATTTACATATATTACCTTGGAATGTAATATACATAGAGGTTCTCAATCCTGGCTGTTCATCAGAATTACCTCTAAAACCTAAAATTTTCTGGGCCTTGCCTCCCACCTAGTAAATTAATGAGCCTTCAAGTATGTTACACATTGGAAATTTTCAAACACCTAACCAGGGTTTAGAACCACTAACCACTAATATACTACTAATAACAACCATGGAAAACTACATGTAATTAAGAAAAAACCACAAATTAACCTTATATGATTGAAACAATTTCAGGGAGTTTTCCCCTTCCTGGTGAAATGTTCTGTAATTAATCATAAAAATATTCACTAAGCTTTCTAAATAACTCTTAAAAAATGGTTTAAAATGCTGATGTTTGAGGGTATATTAGTTACTAAAGGATTCTTTTCTTGCACAGATCAACTTGTATCCTAGAATGCTACATGTAACAAATGAGGTGGAACTCTGGTTATTTTTTAAATATAAACAACACTAAAATAAGATTGCTACAAAGATTTTGCCTCCTTTTGGGGGCGGGGGGGATACTAGGGATTGAACTCAGGGCCTCTTAACCACTGAGCTATATCCCCAGCCCTTTTTTATATTTTATTTAGAGACAAGGTCTCACTGAGTTGCTTAGGGCCTCACTAAGTTGCTGAGGCTGGCTTTGAACTCAAGATCCTCCTTCCTCAGCCTCCCAAGCAACTGGTATTACAGGCATGCCCCACTGCACTTGATTTGCCTCCTCTTACACAAATAATCTCAATCAAAATATTTAGTGTTCTTTAAAACTGATTGACAGTACATATCAAAATCATCCTCAAAAAGAAAAGAACAATATTATTATCTGAAAACAATTTGTATATATAAAGATACAAAATGTCACTCATGCAAAGAAACATTAGCACAACCCTTAGTTTGAAACAACTGCTGCTATGAAATGTACCAACTGAAATTTTAAATAAGTAAACATTTTTTTAGTACTACCCAAGAAACTAGATTTTGGTCTAACTTTGAAGGATATCTAAGTTTCACACAAATCACTTTATTCCAATTTCCTTTAATTCTGCTCACAATTCACTTGCTATGACATAAAAATTCAAAGCATAAATGAATACATTTCAATCTTAAAATGTTTCTTTTCTTTAAAGATATATATTATATACCTTTAAATCATAACTGTTTATTAAGTACATGCCAGGCCTGAGGATTCAAAAGGATATAAAACACTTCTTAATTTACTATAGAGACAGAAAAGTCAAAAGTCAATTGCAATTCAATCTGATATATTTTTTCAAGGAAATATCTGAGTGCTTGTAATATGCCAGTCATCATTCTAAGGATTTTTCTACATATAATCTCATTTAATTCTCTAATAACCTTATGATTCCCACTTTAAGCTAGGAAACAGCAATCTCTGTTATTTGCCCTAGGTTTAATTGAGCTTTAGATGACATCTAAATCCAGAGATTCCATAACCTAATCTCTTTATCACCATGCTTCTATTTCTACTGTCCCAAGTTACCTATTATGTCATGATTTGTAACAGCACAATACTGTACGATGAAAGTCTATCAAAAGGGGACAGGTCAAACAAATCATGTTTTATCCATATGCTATGGTCTATGTATGTCCCTCCAAAATTCATGTTGAAAATTAATCACCAATGAGATAGCATTCATGGATTAATAACCTTACAGAAAAGAAACAAGGGAGTTGTTCACTCTTCCTACCCCTTCGGCCATGTGAGTACTCAGCATTTGTGTCCTCCAGGGGAAACAGACTTGGCCATTAGCAGATAACTGAACCTACCAGTGCTCATTCTTGAGCTTTCCACTCTCCAGAACTGTAAAAAATGCATTTAAAAAAAATTTTTTTTAAGGGCTGGGATTGTAGCTCAGTGGTAGAGCACTTGCCTCGCATGCGTGAGGCCCTGGGTTCGATCCTCAGCACCACGTACAAAACAATAAAATAAAGACATTGTGTCCATCTACAACTAAAAAAATATATTAAAAAAAAAAATTTTTTTTAAGTTGTTGGTGGACCTTTATTTTTTTCATTTATTTATATGTGGTGCTGAAAATCGAACCCAGTGCCTCACGCATGCTAGGCAAGTGCTCTACCACTGAGCCAGCACCCTAGCCCAAGAAATGCATTTTTGTCCTTTATAAGTTACCTAGTCTGAGGAATTTCGGTATAGCAGCACAAATGGACTGAAACACCATAAAATGGATTTAGGTAGCTGTATAAAATAAGAATGTTCTTTATATGCTGGTATGAGGTAATTCAAGATGCATTAATGGGAAAAAATAGGTAAGAAAGAATGTATGTCGGGCTGAGGTTATGGCACAGTGGTAGTGTGCTCGCCTAGCATGCGTGAGGCGCTGGGTTCAATCCTCAGCACCACATAAAAAAATAAAATATATTCTGTCCACCTACAACTAGAAAATAAATGTTTAAAAAAAAAAAGAATGTATGTCATATGCTACCAAGGGTAGGGGTAGGAAGGACATTCATTTTTTATTTCTGTATGCCGCCCCATCAAAAAAAGAAAACAAAACCTTTAGAAGAACATATAGGAAACTGTTACCATAGATTGCCTTAAGAGTAGGAAACCAGGTGATTACAAGATAGGAGTAGGAAAGTGATTTGATTTTATCCCTTTTTAATCTTTTGCTCTTTGAACAAAATGATTATATTACCTATTCAAAAATAAACTGCTAATAAATAAAAGGCAATTTCAGAAATAAAAACAAACACTAGAACATCCATGAAAGTATGGAACATAGCTGTCTTAATTTCAGTGTCTGATCTAAATCCATGCACACTGTTTACAAAAACCTCAAACTGTCCCTGCAGAAATATTTCAAATACATTTTACAAAGAACAATAAAACTAGGGAAAATGGTTTCAGTTTTGTTGAAAAACAGTCAACAAGAATCAAAAATCTTTAGGAGCCCATTCCAAACCTACTGTTTATCAAATTCTGAAACACTAATAAAATCTTTTAAAAGTACCAAAGGAGGGGCTGGGGTGGTGGCTCAGTGGTACAGCGCTTGCCTAGCATGTGCGAGGCACCAGGTTCAAACCTTAGCACCACATAACGATGAAACAAATAAAGGCATGCTATTCATCTACAGCTACAAAAAAAAAAAAAGTACCAAAGGAATCATTTTAACTATTCACGTTTAATACACATGTGAAATCTTATATAATAAAGAAGTTGGAGAAGGGGAAAAAAACTTCAAAAAGCTACCCAGAAAAAACACTTCAAATGAGTCAAAGGTATACATTCAATAAGTGTATATATCCCAATAAAGCTGTTTTAAAAAATAATAATAATCCTTGGCTGTATGAAAAAAAAGATCTGGCCAGAGGTGGCAGCTCCTGCTATAACCTCAGCAACTTGGGAGACCAAGGCAGGATTGCGAATTCGAGGCCAGGTTCAGCAACTTAGTGAGACTCTCCTCAAAATCAAAAGGATAAAAATAAAAAAGGGCTGGGTATTGTAGTTCAGTAGTAAAGCATCCTGAGTTCAATCCCCAATACCCCACTCAATCACAAAAAAGAGAGAGATGAGTGGTTACTTGGAACAGTTGGGGAATAACTACAAAGGGACATAAAGAAACTTTAGGGGACTAGGATTGTAGCTCACCGGTGGAGCGCTTGCCTCGCATGCGTGGGGCACTGGGTTCGATCCTCAGCACCACATAAAAATTAAGATACTGTGTCCATCTACAACTAAAAAAGTATTTAAACAAAAGGAAACTTTAGGATGGTAGAAATGTTCTGTATCTTGATTGAATATAGGCTCCAAGATGTGAATCTATATGTCAAAGTTCATTAATCAAATATTTATAATATGTGCATATTATTGTATAAAACTTCAATAAAGTTATCTAATTTGGGAAGCATTTAGAAATAGGTTCCTGGACCCCCTCCCCAGAGACTAGGAATCAGTGTGTCTGCGGTAGAAACTAGTTAATTTGCATTTTTAGCACAAGGCCATGACGGATCCTTCATGTGTGAGGGTCATCAGTTATACTTTGGGAAACACTAGCCTAGCATAATGTTGAATGTCCAGTAATTACTGATAACATTTTACAAAATAAATAAATAAATAACTGCATTAATGATTCAATTACAAAAAATGAAAACAATTTTGGAAAACACTAAGAATATCACATTGTTGGAGTTCTAGAAGAATTATGAACTAAGGTGGTTAAGAAAGAGTTCTTCCCCATCTCCTACAATCCTTCAATGGCTCTCCATCACCTAGTGCAGTGGTTTTCATTTAAGACAATTCTGCAACCCCCCTGCCCACCAACATGGCATTTGACAATGTCTGCATAAATTTTTTTTCATTGTCACAAGTTAGGAAGGGCATTGTGCTACTGGCATCCTAGTGAACAGAGGCTAAGGAGCCTAGTAAATATCCTACAATGCACAGTATAGCACCCCACAACCAACAAAGAATTAAAACCCTAATGTCAATATTACCAAGAATGAGAAACTGATCTGTAGCCTTACCTCAAATGAAGCTACCAAAATACTCAGCAATGGCCACAGAGTTACACAAAACAACAGAATTAATTATTCTACCTTTAAGCAAGTCCATTTTTACTTCTGGATTAGTAGGGAATGAGGGGTATCATCTTTACATTCTATCTAAAACAAATAAATATAGAATAAAACGCAAATATCACATAAATACCAAAGATTTTAAAAATTTCAAAATACCCTAAGTGGGAGCAGCCTCATGCTATACTCTTAAGCACAGGGTATACTTACTTATTCTTTTCAGCCTGTAAAGTATTTTTGAAGTTAAGAAATACTGGCTTAAAACACAGTACATAACAACTCATCTTAGCTATATGAAATACCTTATCTTAGTTGCCCCCACTTAGATTACTAAGGCTACTGGTTACTGTAGAATAGTCTAACCCAATGCTATTAAAAGTGTAGTCTGTGGACCAGTGAGTCAGTATGCGAAATGTATATCAGTTTATGTCAGAGAAGTACAGAAATGGGAAAAAAAAATTTTCTGGTGTACTGAGGACCACAAATTGAGGATACAGGCCATGTTAGGCAAGCACTCTATCACTGAGCTACATCCCCTACATTCTCAGGTCCCAAAGTGGATATTTATAGCAGAATAATTTTATGTCTAGTGGACCTAATAAAAAGATGGGGCTTTTATTTTGCCTTTCTTATTCCATCTTCATTTAAATTTTTTTTTGCCTTTTTAAAAAAAAACATATTTTACAGTATCAGTCCACAGCGGATTGGAAATGAAAGTGAGAAAGGAAAGAAAAACAGTCCATCAACTGATCCTGAGGCACCAACGTATCCTGACTGACACATCTAGTAAGTTGGCAAGGTCAAGATGACTCCATATCTATCATCAAAGTCCATGTTCTTAATCATTATAGTGTATACTTCCATTATCATTAAGATTTTGAACCCCTATGTGTAATCTCTACTTATGAAAAGCTAGACAAAACCACTATGAGTCACAAAGACTTTCTGTGTGTCTGGCCTAAGGCCTCCAACACTGCAAATGAGCCAGGCATACCCTTTGGTTCTTTTTCTTCAGGCTCAAGCTCAAAACTTAGTCTCCAGATATATGATGATGCAAAACAACAACAGAAAAGAAAAATAACAGGCTGGGGTTGTGGCACAGTGGTAGCGTGCTTGCCTAGCACGCATGAGGCACTGGGTTCGATCCTCAGCACCACATAAAAATAAAGATATTCTGTCCACCTACAACTAAAAAATAAATATTTAAGAAAAGAAAAGAAAAATAACATTTCTCCTCAAAGCCTCGTGAATAGTCACTGAATGCTACTATTTTCTCTCAGGACCCACCTTTCTACCTGGTTTGGGGGGGATGACCTCCTCTCAGGAAGGAATAAGCCAGATATCTTTCTAACATTAGCCACATGGTAAATTAGCCCAAAATAAGAAAAAGCCACATGGACTTAACAGCCATCTATTAAAGTCTTCCTTCCTCATACCAAGACCACCAACCCCTACTGTAAGGATTAAAGTCCTTAGATTTGACCTGTCCATACTGCACTTTTTGACCTCAATCCCAGTTTAAAAAAGAAACAAAAAAAGTTACATTCCAACTCAATACATAATAGTTGTAAAAAAAATTCAACTCCCTTCCAAAAAACCCACAATAAGTACAATGTCCTGATATTTTCTATCTTCTTTTTTAAGAAAAAATATCAGTAGAAATTCACAAATTTGATTTCAAGATTCACTAATGGGTCAAAACCTGCACTGCTGTAGAGTCCACCTGTCTACATTTAACAGTATATTCTCATCCAGCAAACCAAACCCACAAAACACAATTTCTCTACACCAGATTCCACCATACAATAAATCTTGTGTTATCTGCAGTCCAAACTTAGCAGATAAAAATATACAAATACTTTTGTTTCAAAACCTAGTAAAATATGTAAAGTGTGTCATTAAAGTTAAAATAAAAATTTTCAACTTCTAAGAAAAAATTGAAGATAGCTAGATTATGTCAAAATATGAAACATGGGTCTCTGCTGGCAATCAAGTAAATTAACAATGCTCTACCACCAGAATACAGTTTATGGTGAATATGTATACTATAACATGTCTGAAATCAATCTTCTTTCCCACTACCTTCACTGACTGGTCCCTTCATCTGATCATTCCCCATTACTGAGACCTTAAAAACCACAGATCTAACTCTTTCCTTCCTCCCCAAGCTTTGTTGCTGTTATAGCATAACTCTTTAAACTGCCCTAAGTTCTGTAAGAAGTCCTACCTTGTCTCAGACTAGCTAAGATGTTCCCCCAAATCATTCATACAGAAAAATGCACAAATCCAAACAACCAATTTTATAACAAACTTCTGAAACAAAATCTACTGATAACACTACTTTTCATGTAGCTATGTATCAAATATCTTATCTCTAAACCAAAACCAAAAATGTTCAATTATATTAAGAAAACATATCTTTTCTGTAAATTAACATCAACTTAAACACAAAATAAATTGCTTTGAAGTGTTAAAAATAAATAAATAAATTGAAGTGTTAACTTCAATTCTGTAAGCCTAAGACAGACATTTTTAACAACCATTAAGAGGACGTGGCTCCATCACATTGTTCTATCCTAGAATGACACAATGCTATCATGCAAACCATGTATGTAGCTTCCACGTTTATTTCATAGCTCCATTCAACCCTATCTCCTTCAGTCCCACCCACTGAACAGCTGGGCGGGATGAAAGACTGCTTCCTGCTCCCCACCCCCACCCAATACATTACCCCTTGCTCCTTGCTGTTTGGAGAAATAAGGAATCTAGGCAGCAGTAACTGGTTTAGTAATTGTTTATATCCATTCTTCAATCTATCAGGATTCTAAAAATCTCACCACTAAAAAGAGACGAGATTTAAAGCCTAAGAGTTTCCTCTCAACCTGTGTATAATCTTCATGGGGGGGAAAACCTGACTATACCCATCCCCTGCACACACATAATATGTAAAACAAGCGAAATCTTGTGAATCTAGATTACCTATTCATTTGGATTCTCAAGGGCACTCAGAAAGCTATTCTTCATTTCATCAAAAACAAAGTCAAAAGAAATAATTTTTAAAGTGAACTATTTAACAACACGCTTGCAAGAATTTAAGTAATAAGTTATCATTTCAGTAACTGAGCAAACACCTGGACGAATATCACAGATTCTTTCCCTACAGCTATAAAAAGCCAGATCTGAAACAGTGTACTCTAAAAAAGTAACTTAGCAAATGGAAATGTGTTAGTTTAAAAAAAAAAAAATCTCGGTTGCTTATTTCATGCTACACACAGTATGAAATGGAACTCAGGAGTGGAAAATGTGAATGAAACGGCCTGTTCTTTTTCCAATATGTGGGGGAGGAAAGGAAATGAAAGGGCTTCTTAAGAGAATAACTAAAAATTCTGAAATTACTTTCAAAAATTAATTTCTTAACCTTCACCAATCGGTATCTTCACTCCCTCCCTTTTCCAGGGACCCTTCCCACCCTTTCCACCTCCTCCGGGGGGCGCCCTTCCAGATATTCTCTTACCCCTTTTCCTAAAAATTGAGCCCAAACCTGGAGCCAAGCCCCGGATCCTCCGTCCTCAATACTCGCCAGCCATCCACCAGCCTTCTGGGTTGCACCCGGGGAAAGGCAACGCCGAGAGGCGGGGAAGGGGAAGGGAGTAGGCGACGCGGTTGTGGGAGCTGCAGCGGCCACTGCCGCTGCCTCCACCGCAGCCTCAGCCTGGTGCATCCTCCTTCCTCCCTCCTCGCCGCCGCCCTCCCGGGGCCGGCCCACACAGCACCATCGCCCGAGTGCGCACACACATCCCCATCATCCTAGCCAGGCCCACTCCCCACAAGAGGACCTCTGCCCAGGGTGCTACGGCCGGCGACTGGAGAAAGCAGGGCCGCGGGAGCAGTGGGCCCCGGAGGAGGCTGAGGGAAGAGAGGGAAGGAAGGCTAGGCTAGGACGACCTCGCTCGGGCCGCTCCGGCCACGGAGGCCGTGGCTCACGTCTCCTCGCGCCCCGGGCCCGCCCGCCACTGCACAGGAAATGCCGCCGCCTGGCCTCTCCACACATTCAATTCAAACTGTCACGGCCGCCACCTCCCCTCCCCCCGGGCCCGCAGCCGCCGCGCCCCGGGCCCGCCGTCGCTCCCACCTCCCCTCCCCTCGCCATCGCCCCCTGCCTCGCCTCAGGGCGTTCCCCCAGCTCAGGACAGCGGTCGCAGAGGCCCCCGCATCCGGGGCCGCCAACCTCGAGTCGCGGCTGCCCGAAGCTGAGACTCACCCATGGTGCTGCTGTTGACGCTCCTCTCCTCAGCAGCAACGGATCTCGCACTGACCGACATCCCCTCCCCCCTCCGCGACCAGCCCCGGCGCAGCGCAGCCCGCCGATTCTCCAAAGCCGCCTACGCCAATTCCGCGGCGTAGCCTCCCGGCGTCTCTGCCCCGCTTACGCAAGCGACAGCGGGCGGACTCCTCCACTGGCTCTAACCCGACTCCGCTCCCTCCTCCGTCCCCCCCCCCTCCCCGCCCCCAGACGAGGCTTCCGGGCCGAGCCAAGGCTGCCTACAATCTCGCGAGATTACTCCTTCCCCAGTCCCGTCGCCCCACTGCATTTCGAGTATGACTTCATTGGCGTCAGAGTTGTTTCGCTGCTCGGGGTTAGCCGCCATGTTTAAATTGGCTGCATTTGGTACCTCCATGGTTGTGGATAGTCGAGCCTCTTTGTGTGTTTCTTCAACAGTGCCTCTAAGGCTTACTGCCTTATGTTTTTCGGTGAAAATCCTGGAGACATTGCGGGAGTTGTCGGTGGGGCACGAGGGTGGGGTCTTGCCCGGATTAAAGATGGCTGCCTTCAGTGCCGCCCCGCGAAATTTCACGTCAACTTTGTAACAGCGGGAGCCGCCGGGTTGGTCTCAGCTCCTTCTTACGGAATTGGCGTAAAGCAAAAAGAGGCGCCGCTGAAAGAGCCAGACTGGGAAGCTGCCCTCGGGGCGGGGGCTGTGTGAGCCGCTCGGCTCCTGGCTACTGACCTGGCGTCTTTGTAAGTGAAAGTTAAGGGACACTTAGAAGCAGGTGTCCGTGCCCCCATCGATCCCGGCTTCTTTGACTTCTCGGATGCACAGTGAAATTAGGCCATGGTTGCCCCGACTCTTCCCTCAGGCTGTCACCTTCTAGTGGTCTGGCACAGCCAAGAGATTGGCTGCCGCAGCGTTCTTTCCAAACTCCGCGAGCGACGGCTTGCCTTGTTACTGCCTGGTTCGGTCCTCATACAGCTAGCTCATGCTGTAGTTGAGGAAATGAATGGACACACGTGAAACTATTGGGTACCAGTAAAAGAGTAATGAAAGCCTGTGTGATCTTGTACTGTAGCAATTCATATCACTGTTATATGGGAAGCTTCCCCAGTTGCTTCCTACTGAAAGTAGCCTCACTTTGCCCAGAATAACCCATGGTGTTTGGTACCATACTTGAAAATGATGGCTCTTGGTTATAAAGATCATGCACGTGTGTGATCTGCCCTATTCAATTGCATGTTAAAGAATTTTGTGTACATATATATACAAAGTTACCATGAGCATGCTCAAGAATGTTCGTAGCCACATAGTTTATATTAATGAAACAACAAATGTCCACTAATAGAATGGATGAATAAGTTACATTGTTGGAAAAACTGACATACATAGAATACTAAACAATGAAAATCAATGAGCTACAGCTACTAATATTAACATAGAGTGCATTAACTCGATTTTGAAGGGAGGGCAAGTTCCAGAAAGATGTATATATTATACCACAAAGGCTTAAAAATAAAAACTTGAAATCAAACTGTAAAAGTTACAGGGAGAAAGGATACATATCAATTCAGAATAACGGTTACTTCCAGAGAGGAAAAGAAGGGAATGTAACAGGAAGGGTTCAATTGTATCGCTAATGTTTTATTTTCTACTAAAAGTAATCTGCAGGAAACGCAGCAGGCAAAATATTAAGAAATATTTTGAAATATTAAGAGATATTTTTAAAGCAAGGCGAAGGGTACATGTTTGTTCAATTGTAATTATTTTCTATACTTTTCAGTGTGCTTGAAATATTTCCAAGTAAATTTTTTAAGGAAGGATTTTTTAAGAAAACAACTTGTGTCTTGGTGTATGCTGTTTCATGAGTCTACATTTTTACCGAATTGCTCATCTAGTCTGCTGAAATTTATCTGCCCAACCAGTCATTGTGTTAAATTTCTGAAACGTCAAGTGAGCATTTTACTTTGGGAAATTTCTTAAGTTTCTATTTTAAAAAAGCAGTGTAGAGGGGAGGGTAAATGTATGGACTCTGAAATTAGAATGCCTGTTTCAAATCCCAGCTCACTATTTATTAGACATTTGACCAAAGACAAGTGATTTAACCTTTTATGATCCAGTTTCCTTATCTATAAATGAACATAATATTTACCTAATGAGGTTTTTTTTGCGAGAGTTGAATAGACTGATAACATGTGCCCAGTGCATAATAAATGCTGAATAGTATTACCTACACATAGACTGACTTAGAATATAAAATTAAGTACTATTACTGATATAATGTAATAGTCTGTAAAGAAGAAAATGTTTGTTTCCCCCCATCTCTTTGGATGTATTTGAGAAAGATCTCTTAATGGGTATGAGAGAATGAATTGTCATCTTGTGCTCTGAAAAAGGATGCATTTTAAATGTATATATTAATAAGTAGCTCACCTGCAATTTGTTCATGTTATCATACAAACTCCATCCCACACAATAACTTCACGACTTTCCACAAAAATTACATGAAGGATTACAGACAATAAGATAATGATATCCTGTGGAACTTTCTCTATGAGGTTTAATAGCCAATGTTTTGTTGTGTGTGCGTGTGTGTATGCGTATTTGTGTGTGTGATGCAAATTAGGGGTGTACAAAGAATGAGAATTTATTGATTTTATAATCTCTATATTGTACTCTCTACTGGATTATGTTTGTTTAAAAAATATAGCCTAGACCTTAACTTTTTAATTTAGATATAGGTCTATAAGGAAAAAAAACTGAAATTCCAGACAGACCATATAGATTCTGTCCACTACATATTTATAGTGTCCAACATCAAGTGAGCCTTCAACTTTGCCAAACAATGCTTCTTTCCTTAGTTAGCTGTCTTCCCATTTTCTACAACAGCCTTTTTAGATTTTCTTCATTATTCTCATCCTCTTTCCTCATTATTCTCAACAAAAAAATATAAACCATTAAAGAGGAACTCCAACAATACCCTGCCTTCACACTCATAAACCTACCAGCATCCACACTATACTAAGCACTATGGATAAAGGACATCCCCCTATCCCCTGCCATCCTCTGAGGTACATACATCTGTCTCTTTGCATTCTGTCTCCTCCTGCACTCCCTGGAACTTTGCTCAAAGGGTTATTTATTCAGTAAGTTTCTGGATTCTCCCTATGCCACTTGACTGAAATCCTCAACAAGATCATCAGCAACTTATATCAGGTGGACCCTTTTTCTTATTTTGCTGGACCTCTCTGCAGCATTTGATAACCTTAACCTCCTGAATTCACATCCTTTGAAAATATGAAGCCACACTTTCCTACTTTTCTTCCTAGATTTCCAGCCTCTTTATTTTACCTTCCAGGACCTCCTTCTGGCCTGTCACTTAAATGTTGATGTGCCTCAGAGTTGTGGTCTAGTCAAATTGTTCCTATCTCTTTGTACTCTTCTTTTGTGCTCTCCTTAACTTCAGTATGCTATTATATGTGCTAGTGTCTCCTTAACCTAAGTTTCCAGTCCAATTGTCTCTTCTGATTACAAATATGTGTACCTGATTATCTTCAAAATGCCTATCCTGGATGTTCCAGAATATCTTGAAACAATATAATCCAAACCAAAATTCTCATTTTCTTTATACTTGCTTTTATGTTTCCAATCTCTAACTAGTATCATCATCAAAACACTTAGTAAGTCAAAAATTTGAACATTATACTCAGTCCCTTCCCCTCTCTAACCTCTTCCTACAGCCATCAGAAAGTCCTATCATATTTGCCTTCCTGTCTCTATCTACTCTCTCCATTTCTCTCCATCTTCTTTACTATTTTAGTTAGGCCGATAGTGTCACCTGCCTCAATTCTAACCTTTCCGTGGTGCCTATAACTCATTCATGTTATACCTAGAATGCCTTTTCTAAACTTAATCTATTTAGGTCTCCCATTTAATGTCTTCAAACTTTTTTCAGGAAACATACATGATATATTAACTCATCTTTGGCTAACCTACTATGATACTTGTCTCTAAACTATAGCAATCCTTGTTGCTACCTCTATCTGGAACTCCATTCTCCTTTCTATCCTTACATTCCTTACCTCGGTTTTCCTTTAAGTGTCAGCTTAGCCATCATTTCCTCCAAAGCCTTCCTTGATCTCTCAAGTTTCGGCTGGGTATCCTCTAATGTCTAATAGCATCTTTGTATTTACTCCTATAGTGGTACTAAAAGCACAGTTTTATAAATACCTCACTTCCATTGGAGTCTAAATTCCTTAAGGGCAGGGACTCTGTGTAACCCCAGCACAAAGTATGGTATTCATTACTTCATTTGGCAATTGTTTATTGAGTGATAACTGGATACTCTGTACTACAAAAGTAGGTAAAATATGGAAGGGGGAACCCTGGCAGGAGGGTATCTCTGAGATGTGCAGTGTTCCCTACAATTAATATTTTATTATTGATCTTTAATTTAAGGTCAATTTTAATTAGAATATGAGACTTTAAAAAAAGAAAACTTTCATTCTCTTTCCCTCATGAACATATAAAATAGCATTTTCTAGGGACTACATAAAGTATATAATTGCAACAGATCAAATGCAAAGATACAAAACAATAAAGCTATCTTCTATTAAGCTATAGATTAAAAGGATTTGCCCCAAAAAAGGGTAATTAATGATATTTTTCAAACTAATTTTTTTAAATTTTGGAGGATGCAATTATTTTTCATAAAAATATATTCTTTATGTGTGCATATTATATTTAATGAATTGTAATGAATTTGTTTTTAAGTGAATTAGTAAAGAATATTTTAAAACTTTTAATTTCTAAAATATCAATAGTTACATTACACATAAACAAAACTCTCTGCAGTTCTCAATAATTTTTTAAAATGAAAAAGGGTTCTGAGACCAAAAGATTGACAATTGGGCTGAGGTTGTGGCTCAGTGGCAGAGCGCTTGCCTCGCATGTGTGAGGAAGTGGGCTCGATCCTCAGCACCACATAAAAATAAACAAAACAAAATAAAGACACTGTGTCCATGTGTAATAAAAAATATTTAAAAAAAAAAAAAGATTGACAATTACTGCAATGGCACAAATGTGCTCAGTATAGATGTGTTAAATAATTAGTGAATGTCAGTTTGCCAAAATTCTAGCATACAGCTGCTTAAATTTTTATTACCAGATAGAAGGGAAAATTTTAGAGATTGAACCCAGGACCTCACATATGTTAAACATAAATTCTATTTATGTTTAAATAGAATTTATTTATTGTATTCCCACCTATCTTAATGTTTCTTAATACAAATATTTCCTCCAAAATCCTAGAATTCAATTAAAAACAAAAATTAAAACTCAGGGTTAATAACAAAGTATGCATAAATAAAAATATTTTTTAGGTAAATATACTTCATAAACTGTGGAGTGTTACACAAATATTCTTATTTTGGTAATTATGATATGAGTGGACCAACATGCTGTCTTGAGTGGTAGAACCAAGACTACCTATAATAACCTCATAGTTAATATGAAAATGATAATTTTTACAGCCAATCATTTCATAACAATCTAATTAAATCCATATAAATTTTGTGAAATGGGTGTTACTCTCAATTTTTAGTTGAAGAAACCACCAGAGAAGTGAATTGATTTTATTTAAGGTTTTAAAATTTTGTAAGGGCCTACTAACACAAGGTTCAGAGAACTCACGTTTTTCTAATACCCAGATTTCAGATGAAGAGATTTGTTCCTCTGTTGTCTTGAATTCTGTCTTTCATTTGATAGACATTTTGGTGAGAAGGTAAGATGTTTTCAGGTACTTTCTGCCTTTAGTGCCAGAAGAGGAACCTATGAATGATATTTGGTCTATATGAAATTCTCCATAAAGGCCCACTGAAAACGTGACAGCAGAAATGAGATGGCACCTCTCATAGAATAGATCTGTCCCATTTTCCACTTTGCCAAATATCAGCAGACATAGTCAGGTTGGGTGGTGGGGCATGGAGCTTAAGATTTCAAATGTGTATTTTATGAAGTAAAATACTGCAATATGTCCTGTTAAAAGTAATAGCCAAATATCTAAAAATCCCTTGACTGCTTTTTATTCTGCCTTTAAAGAACCCTGGAAGAGATTAAAAAATGATATAGAAAAGAAAAAGTCACTAAATAGAACTTTTTTCTTATAAATATGAAAGACACACAACTTATTCACAAATGCTAAAACTAACTTAGTTTATATGAATGTAGGGGCATTTTTTCAAATCAAATTTTACATATGAAAACTCATAATTAAGATATTACACAAGAGGCTGGGGATGTAGCTCAGTGGTACAGCATGTATTTGGCAGTCATTAGCCCTTGGATTCCAACCTCAGCACCAAATTATTAAAAATAAAAAAGATATTTTTCAAGAGAATATTCTACCATCCACAGAATCTCTTAAGTTCACGAAATATAAATATATAGAATCAGGAAAAGTATGGTTTAAATATTTTTATATTTAATTTTAAAATACTTGGAAACTGTATTCTAATGTTATAGCCATGGTTAAATTATTAGAGAAAAGTTCTGTTGAGATCAGAGAATCTAATTAAAATAATTGACAATGCTCTGCAAATGAAAAGGAATAGATATCGACATGCCCTTTTATAGATTAAGAATCTATACGGTACTGGAAAATGACACTTGCAAGGTTAGGGAACTAATGAACAAATATTAGAAAAAAGTAAAGTTTAATACTTCATCTTTGTAAAAGTCAAACTTCACTGTAGAAAAAACAAAAGACACAGAAATAATAACAAAATAAAATGAGAGAACCATGCAACATGAAGCCCAGAAATTCAAAACAGAAGAAAAATAAGAACAAATAGCTCCCATTCTTAAATTCTTTATCCCAGGAAGGATTTTGTTTGTTTGTTTGTTTGTTTTTCCCCACCAGCCAAGAAAAGAGTCGGGGAGGAAGCAGCACAGAAATAGGGTTTTTGAATGTAGACTGCCCCAGAAGGTGTATTTATTTCAGTTTATCACTGGAGCCTCAAGGAGTTTTCAAGTTCCAGGGCTCAATTGGAAACTTAGTTCTCATGCAGAAGACAGTCCCACTTGCCTCTGAGGACTCCTATCCTTGGTAATAGACTGGCAGCACAGTTGCCTTTGGGTGTGAAGGAAGAGGGAAACCTTTTACCTCCGAGTTTTCTTGCCAATCAGTACTTTCCTGTAGAGCTATCCAGTCTGATTACACAGTAGAAACACCTCTGAAAACAATACTGGAGAAAAATCCAAAGTACATAAAAGAAAGTCTATTATTAGTGGAAAAAGCCATTGCTGCCAACTCCCTTTGGTGTTTCCTACTACTGCATCAGAAACTGACTGAAATAGGAAATAGGGACACATGGTTCTATGGGAAACCAGCTGCCTTCAACAACCAGACTTAATATATTGACTTTGGCAGTGATTGAATATCTCCTGCTATATAAGAGTTTCCTGAAAGTGAATTGAATTGAACTTAAGTAAGTTTATGTAGATGAAATCACTTAGAACTTGGCTATCATTTTAAAAAGCAGTAGAAAAGCAGCCTTCTCCAAATTATCCTTTTCTAGGCCTACATGAGTGACTATTTTCTGAAGGTATACCTCAGAGAACTCATATCCAGGAAAACTGGAAATGCAAAGAGGAAGCAAATCCTTGTGCCAGATTAATATGCTTTCCCTAAGTGAAGGAAATGCATTAGATTACTATGGAGACTGACTGATGGAGGACAAATGCTTAGTAATAGTTAAAATAGTATATCTTATTCCCCTCTTTTATGAGGCTCTTAGCAACACAAAGATTCTTATATTATACCTCTAATCATTTGATATTGATTGGATCCAGTGCTAAAGAGGTACTTAAGCATCTGATAAAAAGTAAAAGAGCACATGGTGCTATTTGTGATTGTTACCCTGACATAATCCATTCCATGGAAGGAATCATGATTGTGTCTTATTTATGGTTTTTGACTGATACTTTTTGCCTTTATTTGCTTCCAGAAATTTGGCAATAAATAATAACATCCTGCCAGTAGAACACTATAAACAGATAAACATTTTATGAAATCAAAATAATGACTATCTTTATCATCCAAGATGGTAGCAATACAGCATTAAACACTAGTGTTCAACTGTTATCTATTTTCCATTGAGTTCTTATTCTAAAAGGCTACATTTGTGTCCTAGAATCTAACATGCAGAGTTAGAAAAGACCTTGTAATTCTAAATCAACTACCTACCAAATCTTCTACTTCCTCAAATATAATTTTTTTCATATCATGTATACAGCCCACCATTGAAGCTAAAAATGTTAGAATTTGAATTTAAATGAAGCAGCTGTATTGCAGATGATATGATATTACTGTGTAGCTCTGTAATTCACATATGGCATGGGTGTAACTCCCCCTTTCATGATTTATGACACACAAGTGAGCAAACTCTTCTGAGTTTGCTTGTTTCTGATAAAAGTGTTCATTATTTCAAAATAAGTTTTTGGTTTGAGCTGAACATCAGTGACAGTTGCTGTCAATGGGCACTAAACAATTTAAATGTTTTCCCTTATGAAATAGCTGTTTTTTTCAAATCTGTCAGCAAACATGACCATGCCCATGAGTTATTTTACTGAGACTGCAGACCCTGAGGCAGACTCTTAGCTGTCTAATGCCAAACTTATATAATGAACCTAAAATAACCTAGCATAATTCCTTGTACATAGTAGGCACTCCTATTTATTGGAAACAATTGCATTTATTTTAGAGATTCATATGTGGCTTAGAAAATTGAATTAAAAAGCATCAAAAAGGCAAAAAAAATAGAACTTGAATATTACAAGATAGGAAGAGATTATTATGGTATCTTCATGTTTGTTCCTTCATTTTTTAAAAAAATACTTTTAGTTGTAGATGGACATAATATCTTTATTTCATTTATTTATGTGGTGCTGAGGATCGCACCCAGTGCTTCACATGTGCTAGGCAAGCATTCTACCACTGAGCCACAACCCTAGCCCTTGTTTCTCATTTCTCCCCAATTTCCATTGTACCCACATAGAAACACATTGAGAGGCTGGGTGTGGTAGCACACATTTGTAATCCCAGCAACTCTGGAGGTTGAGACAGGAGGATCACAAGTTGAAAACCAGCCTCAGCAACTTAGCAAGGCTCTAAGCAACTTAGCAAGACCTATTATGTCTCAAAATAAAAAACAAAAAAAGCTAGGAATGTGACTCAGTGGTTAAGCATCCCTGGGTTCAATCCTCGGTACCAAAAAGAAAAAAAAAAAGAGAAAGAAAGAAAAGAAACACATTGAGGGAAAAAGAAAAAAAAAAGAAAAGGAAACAACAAAACCTTTCCTAAATAATTCCTCCCCAGATTTCAAATGGCAGTTTTTTCTGCCTCCCCCCACCCCATTTCCATTCAGTCAAATGAAAGGTTTAGCTGTCTCTGCCATTGGTGAGGTGGACCAAGGGAACAAGTCTGCCTTTCCTTCTCTTGTTTTAGCCCAGCTGCTTGTAGTCCTTCTCTCTCCTGCCCAGTTCTAGATAAGAGGCAAGCCTGATTCAGCTTCCGAAAGATACATTAACCCATTAATGAAAAGTAAACACAACCCTTCACAGACCTATAGTACTTAAGCAACCGAAGTGAACTCTGAAAAGAGAAGGAGAGGGAAAAAAGTACAGAAGTAAAACCCTTTTTTCCATCCCTGGCAAGTACTCTCCCTCTTTCTCTCCTTTTATCACCAATATGCAATAATCTTCAGCAAAGCAATCTTTCACTTTATGGGTAAAATGAATTGCTAAAGGAAAAAAAATATCAAAAGACCTTGAGACCAATTATTCCAGATACTCTGGCTATAATTCTGGGTGAGTCACTTCTTCAGGAAATCAAAAGAATGTCAAATATGTGAAGGTTACTGAGGATGGCTACAGAGCAGAATGCAGATCCTCAAGTAATTTTAAGTTTCCTTCCTATATCTTTCTCAAAGGAGCACAAACATAAGATTTAAAGGAATGAGGGATGAGAGGTAGTCAGGGAAAAGAAATGTGTTACAATTCAGTTTTTAAGGGTGCATTAACTTTACTTAGCCACTGGGTTATTTAGGATGATTTAATTATGTGAATCAAAAGACTTATTTAATGAACTTAAAATGATCTACCAAAGGTGAGCTATTTACTCTCATCAATCAAAGAAAAAAATGTGGGAGACATTTTGTAATAAAGATTTTCTTCTTACTATTTATAGTTCATATAATGAAAGGTAAGGATAATTGAATTGGAAAATATCTTAATAACGTCTTCCTGTAATCTAATGCCAGAAGGAGGTACATCAAAAAAAAAAAAAAAAAAAAAAATCGTGGGCTGAGGTTGTAACTCAGTGGTAGAGCATTTGCCTCGCTCATATGAGGTACTGGATTTGATCCTTAGCACCACATGAAAAATAGATAAATAAAATAAAAGTGTCCATCTACAACTAAAAATATTTTTTAAAAAATAAATTATTCACAAAACCCCAAAGATCTTTGAGAGTCTCCAAGGTTCATAATAAATACTTTATTAAATAAACTGTAATAAGGAAGGAGGGTAAGGACAATGAAGGGAGGGACAGGGATGGGGGAGCAAGTGACTAGAACAGCTCCCTTCATACCACAGAGGCCTTAACTCAAAGCAAGAGGGCTCCCAAGGCTTTGAGAATAACTCTTAGTTGGCTAGGGCAGCTATAGAAAAATTGCACAAAGTGGGTGGCTTAAACAACCAAAATCTATTTTCTCAGTTCCAGAGACTAAAAGTCCAAGATCAAGGTATTAGTAAGTTTAGTTTCTCCTGAGGCTTTTCTCCTTTGTTTGCAGATGGCCATCTTCTCACTGTGTCCTCTCTGTGCTTGATCATCTTTGGTTCTGTTTGTGCATCCAAATTTGCTTTTCTGACACCAGTCAAACTGGATTAAGACTGGCACTAATGATCACGTTTTGGCTGAATTGCCCTTCTAAGGGCCCCATCTTTAAATCTGGAGTTATACATTGTTGGGGGGGAGTTGTTAAATGGATTGATATATAAATTTATGAGGGACACAATTCAACCCATAACATTCTTCCTGCAAGTTAGTGAAGTCTAATTAATATGTGTACTCTTTGGGCAAATCCTTTTCTAGATATTTATCCTAGAAAAAAGGACTAGTACACATATCAAAGAATGTTTATACAAGGATGTTCACAGTAGCAGTGGTTGAAACAGCAAAAAATAGGAAATAACCTAATGGTCCCTTAATAGGAAAGTTTTGTCATAAATTACAGAGTTCAAATATGTGAAGGGAATACTAGGCCCGAAAAAAATGTTCACAATGCTAAGTGAAAACCTCAAGTTGCAGAACACTGAATAGAGCCCAAACTTGTGTTTTAAAATTATATATTTGTACATACTAGAAAAAGATTTGAAAGGATATATATCAAACTGTTAAGAATGGTTACCTCTAAAGTGTGGGCTGAGCAATGGGATCTATCACTTTTGATTTGTCCACTTATATAATTTGAATTTTTGCAACAGCTGTGTTTGTTTTTGGTAATTGAAAATGAAAATAATAATTCTTAAATTATTCTCTGATGAGCATGGGTAGACAGAAAGTATCTAAAATATGACACACACTAGACTAAATAATCAAAGACACCCTTATTAAGTATTGACTACCTATTCATTCAACAAATATTTTTGAGCCCCTTCACATATATTATAACCAGATTAAACCACAATCTTCTCAAAGCAAGAATTAAGATTTTTTTCTTTTTGCTTGTTTGAAAGCAGAAAGCAAGATTCAGAGAAATAATTTGCAGACGTTGCACAGTTAATAAGCAACAAAGCCAAGTCTTTGATCGGCCTTACCATGCTGCCTTGTAAGATTATTTTCTCCTATTATGTATACAGGATACAAAAAGTTATCATCCAGCTTGACATTATCTTAGGATATCATTTATAGATCATTACCACATTCCCACAGCAAATAAACTACCACCTCTAAATCTGAACAATATATAAATATGTTTGCTGGCAGTCACTAGTCAGAAGTATTTGCTGGGACAGTGTGGAACTCACAAGTGATATTGATAAATTCGTCTTGAACACTCATTGGACTATGTTGGTGGTGAGGTAGGGGGAGCACCACCAGAGTCACTATTGCTTATTATGTTTATCATAGGGTAGGGCAACACTGGCATTTGGAATACTAATAAAGCAGTGTCTGGGTCTATAACTTCAGTTATCCAAAGAAAGAGGCTTTGATGGATTATGACCACTGATGACCTGCCTTTGTGAGAAGTGTACACACGCTTATTGTTCCCTGTGAAAAATGAGGACTTTGTACAAATCTACTTGTACAATGATAGGAAAAGTACTTCAAGAGAATCTTTGAAGCAGTAGAACTCTTGATCATCCCATCTCCTGAAATCTTATCATTTCTCTTCAGATAGCAATAGGATCTGTTTTCAAATGGGTTCCAGCCTATCTACAAGTGTGATTTCAGGGAATTTAGTGTATCTTCCAAATTCTTCTATCCTGATCTTCATGTCCCCTTCATTCCTCTGAGCATATGGTCTTTATTCAAATGCAGAGGGTCCCCAAACACAACACTTTCATTTGTCATCAGACATGTATTATTTGAGGTGAATGGAAGTAAAGATCATGAGGACAGCAAGTAGGCCCCTCCCAAGGGATTAGGGAAGAAACAGGTAAAATCCAGGGGGCAGTGGGCACAAAGACAAACTCTAATTTCCCTGTGTTGCCTGGACATGATGCTGGAAATAATGAGAACCCTGACAGTCAGGAGTCACTGAAAGTTTACTTTACCCTTGAGTGAATGGAGTGTGGATACAGCCATCTGCCAGATGCCTCCTCATACTTGAATGGTCTCGCTAGCTATCCCCTGGGTGAGCCCAACAAGCCTTTTCCCATCTTTGCAGACACTATGGAGAGGCAGAGAGAGCAGGGCCTTTGCAATTAGAATGGAGTTAAGCTCGATTCACAGCTCTGACACTCGCTGACTTAGGGCAAATCCACAAGTTTCACAGATTGTCACAAAGATTAAATGAGATTATACAAGCAAAGGATTTTGCACAGTGCTACACAAAAGGGACAAAATATATAATTGATCTTTTCAGGGTCCCTGCTTAGTATTCCACCAGGAACAAAGCCCAGTCTTTAAACTATGCCCCATAAACTCTGAGTTCTGACCCATTGCCTATATCCTGCTGACTCCTTCCTCTCGGCCTTAGCCCTATTTTCATACTCCTTCTAGCACCAGGATGCACTTTCCAACACCTATCCTGCCTACACCTACCAACTACACTCCAAGTTGAAGGCCATGCCAGCTTCAGTCAAACTGGGGTCTGCTGGGCCCCTCAGACTTGATGACTAAGACTAGTGGTTTGCAACCTTTCCTGGGACCACCACAGACTTAAACCCTCCTGTGGGTGGGAACCTGGAATCAGCATTTTAAAAGCCTCCCCTCTTTCATATAGAAGGGCCACTTCACTATTCTTCACTTACTCTTGCTTCTCTGCAGAAGTTCCTAGCATGTCAAAGCCTTGGAATCCACTTTGCAGATAGTACATGTTTACTAGATACTTAATGAGTGATTAAAAGCTTTCTATT
The DNA here is from genome assembly GCA_004024805.1 of Geosciurus inauris. Taxonomy (NCBI): domain Eukaryota; kingdom Metazoa; phylum Chordata; class Mammalia; order Rodentia; family Sciuridae; genus Geosciurus; species Geosciurus inauris. Next base: position 91,908 of record PVHX01000666.1, read on the forward strand.
AGATGCTATTTTTTTCCTTACAAATACATGTAGCCATGGCATTTATAAAATCATTTTACAATAATGGCACATGCTAAGTGCTCAATAAATATTAGTTCCTGAATGACAAACCTGTTTCATTCATGATGAATGGACTGTTGGGGTGAATACCTATGAGTACAGAGGTTCCACAGAAGTAAATGATTTGATGGTACATCCATCGAAGAGTTTTATAAAGCATGAAGGACTATGAGGAATAGTAATGATGTTATTCTATCCAAATCTTAGTTTTAGTGCACTCAAGTTCTAGAGAAAAAGGAACTGGAGGAAGCAACTTCTCAAAGGTTATAGCATGTGTCAACAGGAAGGAGAAACCTAAGAAAGAAGCCTCATTACTTCCAGCTATACAAGCACAATAAAGAGACTTATCCCCTCCCTTTTAAATTTTTTATTATGGAAAATTTCAAATATACACAAAAGAAGAAAGAAGAGCATAATAAACCTTCATATTCACCACTGAGCTTAGCAATTATCAACATTTGTCTATATTGGACTCACCTAAGTAATGCAAACGTGGGAGGTTTACTTTAAAGATATTTTGAAAGAATGTGTAAATAGATGCTCTGGGACTAGGTCAACATTCTTTGGGAACATTTAGAGATAACATGTACTCCCAGAGCCTATTTACATATATTTTCAACATCTGGCTAACAATTCCTCTTTGAGTTGGATGATTACAACATCCCAAACTCTGCACAATCTCCTGATGAGTGTATATAATAGAGTCACTGTACTTGTCTCTAAAAATAACAACTTATTTATTTTGCAAACTTGAGAAAATTGTGGCTGTGGCCCTATACAAAGGACCAGTGAGGCCAGTTTGTTGTGGTCCTGCATTCAATGGCTCCAGATGTGCCACCACCAAGCTAGTCTTATGACAATCCAGAAGGAGTGTTGGTGAGACAAGCTGCATTTCTGGGTTCATTGATTATAGAGTCTCTGAGCGTGAATGTTTATACTCTACAGCAAAACATTAGGGAGTGATTAGCAGTTTCATAATGAATATGAGTAATTTTTTGGGAATCAGTATTATTTACTTGGTTTGACTATTTATTTCCATATAGAATGATGTTTCATAATTATTGGATTTAGCTTCCTTGTCTTTTCCTGCCTTTTCTCCTTCAAAGAAATCAGTTTGTATTTTCTACTCTTAGTGCAAAGTCATCCATCAGGTGCTAAACTGTACTCTGATAGTGGGAACTAAAATCTTAGAAGTTAATTAAACCACCACTTAAAGTAAGAATCCACTATATCGTGCTTTTTCTTTTGGTAGTGCAAACATTTTATCTATCTATCTATTTATTTATTTTTAACTGGTTTTTTATAGTTGTAGATGGACAGCATACTTTCATTTTATTTGTTTCATTTTTATGTGGTGCTAAGAATTGAACCCAGTGACTCACACATGCTAGGCAAGCACTCCGCCACTGAGCCAAAGCCCCAGACCCAAACATTTTATTTTTTTACTTCTTGTTTTTAGATGTACATGACAGTAGGATGTATTTTGACATATTATATATACATGGAGTGCAACCCATTACAATTTTGATCCCATTCTTGTGGTTGAACATGATGTGGAGTTACACTAGTTGTGTATTCATATGTATTCATATGTTGAATATAGGAAAGTTATGTCAAATTCAATCTACTTTCTTTCCTATTCCTATCCTCTCCTCCCTTCCCTTCATTCCCCTTTGTCTAATCTGATGAACTTCTATACTTGCCCTCCCTACCCTCCCTTGTTACGGGTTAGCATTCACATATCAGAACATTTAGCCCTTGGTTTTTTAGGACTGGCTAGCTTATTTCACTTAGCATGATATTCTTCAGTTCCATCCATTTACCATTGAATGCCATCACTTTGTTCTTCTTTATGGCTGAATAATATTTCATTGTGTGTATATTCCACATTTTCTTTATCCAGTCATCTGTTGAAGGGCACCTAGGTTGGTTCCATAGCTTGGCTATTGTGAATTGAGTTGTTATAAACATTGATGTGGTTGCATCACTGTAGTATATAAAGAACTCAAAAACTTAACACTAATAATAATAATAATAACAACAACCCAATCAATAAATGAGCAAAGGAAGTGAATGGGTACTTCACAGAAGAAGAAATACGAATGGTCAAAAAATATATGAAAAAATGTTCAACATCTCTAGCAATCAGAGAAATGAAAATTAAAACTATACTGGGATTTCATCTCACTCCAGTCAGAATGTCAATAATCAAGAATACAAGTAACAATAAATATTGGTGAGGATGGGAAAAAATGTTCACTCATACATTGCTGGTGGGACTGGAAATTGGTACAGCCAATCTGGAAATCAGTATGGAGATTCCTTAGAAAACTTGGGATAAAACTACCATTTGACCCAGTTATCCTGCTCCTCAGCTTATATCCAAAGGACTTAAAATCAGTACACTATAGTGACGCAACCATATAATGCATATTGAATGTAGTTTCACACTGAAGACATCATAGCACTCAATATACATTTACTGAGTGAACAGGTTGAGTGTATTTTTCTAGTCACTCATTTTAATACCATATTAGTGCAATTTTTGTAATACCCCCCCCCAAAAAAAGAACCTCAACTATAACCAGAGTATTTGGGGGGACTCAAAGTCCTTTCTAATTCTCTGACCTATCAGTTTCTTAATGTGGCTTTTGGGACTTTCACATAATTCTACCTTAGCTCCTCTTTTGTGAAGCCGGCAACACCCTAGTTTTCACCATCACCCACAACTTCTCCACATTGGAGATTCTCAAGCTTTACATTTCCTTTGATCACTACCTCTCTTTACCTATTACCTCACTCCTCCTGACCCACTCTTCACACTTTTTTAAAAATTAGAGTATTGTAGTTATACATAGTAGTTGGGTTCATCCCAACAAAATCATACATGCATGGAATTTGATTTCAGTTCGCATTCCTCACCACCCCTCTTGTCTCCCATATTGTCTTTCCTTGACTCTACTGGTCTTCCTTTTATTTATTTATTTGTAATTGGTTCTTTCTGTGTATATATAAATGACTTTTCACACTTTTTGATGCAGTCCCTTTCCTGATCCACCTGGTTTCCTGGCCTTACAGGACATCATAAGGCCCCTCCCGAATCTCAGGGACAATCCTTTCCACTGTGTTCTCATCTGCATCTTGATGACATAACTCACCCCTATTACCCCTGTTCTTCCCTGGTTAAAGCATCCATTTATATCTTCTTTCTAGGCAGATGGATGTTTCAGGCTGACTGGATGCCCTAAAATGTATTCCATCCAATTTGCCTGAACTCATCTGACACTGATCCACTCTGTGTATGTGTGTGTATGTGTGTGGTATTGGGGACTGAGCCTAGGGGTGCTCTACCACTGAGCTACATCCTCAGCCCTTTTAATTTTATTTTGAGACAGAGTCTAACTAAGTTGCTGAAGCTGGCCTTGAACTTGTGAACTTCCTTTCTCAGTCTCCCGGGTTGCTGGGATTACAGGTGTGTGCCACGGTACCTGGCTATTTCATGATTTACTTTCATAATAATCATATCTATTGTTTCAGTCTTCTGGCTTCTCATTAAATTTCTACACTTACCTCCACCCTCTTTTGCCATCTATTTTATGAGAAGCTGGAGGTCATTTGATATGAATATTTATAAATTTCTTTTTGTCCAAATGATCTCCCATTCCCTTTGTCTTCCCTCTAGTGTTAGAATTTTCCTATTTCCTTGTAAAGCCAGTGTTTTTATTTTTAATCTGTCCTTTTGCTCACTTTTTTTCTCATGTCCTTCATGACTTTGCTCTATTAATCTACTCCCCATATATTTTTGGGACCATCCTCCCTTCTAATCCCTCCCTTGATACATGCAACCTTTTGCTCTTCTGCATAAGGAGAGTCTTCCATGAGTCTAATTTTCATCATGGTATTCTGTCTCCTTCTTTATCCACACACCTCATCCATTTTGGTTTCTTCTTCTACTTGATTCTCAGCACCATCAGTCTATGGAAAGTCCTAAGGTGGAACATTTTCTAGGCCTTCGGCTTAAATTCTGTTTTTAGCAGATTTTGACAACAGTGGCCATCCTTTCCTTACTAGAACTCTTATCTCCACTGATGTCCATGTTACATTCTTCTGGCTCTCCTGCTTTGTGCACTGCTTCTGTTTAGTTTCCTTCCAGGATTCTGCTTTTCCTCTGAAAAGGGAAAAAAAAAAAAAGAACCTCTGAAGATTCAGTTGCTCAGTCCTCTCTGTTTTAACTCTCAACAATCCCTTGGGAATTTCATCCTATTTCTGGCTCAATCTATCTACCTATCACATTTGTAAGAATGACTCCAGCTCTGTACCTTATGCTCTCATCCGTCTTCCCCTAATCAGACCCTATTTCTAACTAAATGCTGAGCATCCCACACTGATGTATTGCAGACACCTTAAACTCTGATCTAAATTCAATGCATCTCTTTTTACTCCTGTGGTTTTTATCTTGGCTAATCAATCCAATGAAGTATCCTTCCACCATTATCTTTCAAATCAATCTACTCTGTTCACTATCCTTCAAAATCCCATTAACTCTTGGTGTGGACTATTGCAATAGCTTTCCTCCCCTTGCTTTCAGTTTGTCTTTCCTCCAGTGAGTGAAATCACATGTTAAGTGGTTTTGCATATTAGAAAGCACTTCACTATTCTTTGGCTTATTTAATTATCTTTCTTCACCAATACCTTACATGTTGCTTTTTAAAACACTGCTTCTGGATTAATCTTCCTAAGGATCAGATATGAGCATGTCAGGCTTTCAGCTCAAAGATTTTCATGTCTGACTCATTGAGCTCTATATAATCAAAGCCCTCCGTGATTTGGTCTGAATTCATCTGTCTCTATTCTTACCTCCTTTCTCATTCTTGCAGCCTAATCTGTGAAAGTCCCCCAAACAGATCTTGTACTTAGTTGCCTTTTCTTAAACTATTGCCTCTGTCTAATAGTCTTCCCAGATCAGTTTTTGTAAGACCCAAGGAAGATCAAAGTAAGATCCTTAATATTCAGGCCCCAGGGTCAGGGACCTTCCAAGCCAGATTCAAACCATTCTCCAAAATATTTTGTTCCCATCAACAAAGTCAGAACAGGAGCTTTCCCACATTATCAAAAACTTGGTTGACATCTGGAACAAAAATCTTACCACAATCTGTCTTGGCACCCAAATGTTTCTTCATTAAAGCACACATCCTTGAAGAGAGGGACAGAGTAATTCATTTTTGTACCCAATCCAATGAAAGTGAAACATTCTCATAGTAGGTGTTTATTGCTTATTGAAATGTTGAATTCTATATCAAGGGTTGCCTTGATTTAATCTGTAAAATTAAGGATGAATTTTATTTATTTTTGAGGAGAAAGATTTTTTATCTTTTTTTCATCAATAATTTGGTCTTCATTGTAATATTGTTTTCCACTCAAATTTCTAATAATAAGAATTGTTTAGTGGACAAAAATTTATGATATTCATCATATCAAAACAAGTCATTGGCTAATATAACAAATAGTAGCATGTTAAAAGGAAGACAATGCAGGTGAAAGAATATGCATTTATTAGGGGAGGTTCTGTTAATAATTAAAAGAGAGGATGTACTTTATATCTTGTACAGAATAAGCTGTTAGTGAATGTTACTTAGTATTATTATATAGTAAATAAAAAATGTCTGGAGAAAATAATTTCCTTTTTCCTCTGTAGTCTACATAATTTTGTGTGACAGCTGATATTAACCTTGAACTGCATTCACGTTTTGAGTCAGAGTCAGATGTCTTTTTATAATATTTTCAAGTACAAGTAACAAAGAATAAGGCATGTGAGGAGATACATGATGTAATTAACCACGTGCACTATTGATGAGGACTTGGCTTCCCTCAGTACCACTTGATATTCAGTGAAATAAATAATGGCGATAATTGTCACATTCCTAACAAAGACATCTGCTAAACCAGGCAACTCAGGGAAAGCTGTTTGCTACTGACAGATTGCTTCAAATGTGAATGTTGCCATTAAGAAAAAATAGAGTTTCTGTATTTATTACATTACCTAATATGTTATGTTGGCAATGTTTCATCTGGGGATGAAAAGACTATGCCCAATAAATAAATGCAAAGTTCTAACCTTTATATTTGCTAAAGGGTACTATTATAAGATATTGATTGTGTGTGTGTGTGTGTGTGTGTGTGTGTGTGTGTGTGTATGTGTTATGGAAAATGCAATATATCTACATTATAAAAGGAAAAAACCCCACAGTTCAGAATAGTGTTAACTGATGAATAAATCTCCGTTTCCATTCTTCCTTTCCCTTTATTCCTTCTCTCTAGAGAGCATCTTTTGAATCATATTCTGTGTAAAAAACACACAAAACAATAATAAAAGTCAGCTAAAACCACCTTAATGTATTTTACATATGACCTTGAATTTTAGAAAATCCAAATATTGCATGATGCCAAAAGACAAATCACTACATTTTTTATTTATCTCTATTTGTCAATTCTCCAATAAAAAAATCTCTGTTCCAAAGCAATATTCCAAAGGACCTAGGTGAGTAAAAGCTTTATTCTCTATTCCTTTATTTGGAAAAGAGAATTTGGTGATTGATCACCAAGAAGTATCTGAAATAGTATCATCCTTAGGGCAGGGTGAGAAAAGTCCCTGATCTGGAGTCTTGAAATTTTGAGGGTCTTACTTTGGCCTTCTTGGGTCTGCTCCTTCCCCATGAAGGTCTGGTCTGTGTTGCTGAGGGGTTGTACCCACTCGGAGCCTATGTAGCCTTACCAGGTTACATTCAGAGGAATTCCCAGCTCACATAGCCTGAGGGGCTTTCATGGCTTCCTTCCCACCTTCTTTCCTCCCTAGGATGGATAGGCTACAGGCTGGGGACTTGGGGCCAGTTCTTTCCTCTTTCCCTAGTATGGAGCACTGAAGAGTCTGAGAAATCTAAATTCAATTCTGATCTTTCAGATGCCTATGAATGTGTCAAGGTAGGAGGATGTAAATATTTAACAATTTGTTTTGCTTGATTCATCATTTTAAAATATTTAGATAAACAGACTTTTGACTTCAATATGTACTGTTGACCAAGATCTCCCAAATATTTGGGAAGGTGGACCTGATCTGAAGATAATATCATTGTAAAGCTCATATAATCGAATACCTTTCTATTTGAATTGTATTTCTAATTGCTCTTTGAAACAAAGGCAAATAAATCTTATTATTTAAATCACTATATAGTACTTTAAAAAATGAATAATTTCAGATTTCAAATTATTCTGTCCCTCTTATACGTATACTATTAAAATATCCTGTGAAGGAATATTATACTGGAGGTAGACCAGAGCTTGATTTTGCTGATCTTTTTTTTTTAAATAACAAATTTTTGTAGCTTGTTCTTCATTTCGAAAACTGTTTTATGAGTCTACCATTCTGTATTCACTCCTCTTTTTTTCTTTTATCTATAAATTCTTTCTCTTTTAGTAGACAACAAGAATTTTTCAGAATAGAAATTTTTTTATATATAAATATATGTAAATATTTATTTATTTATACACACACGCATACACACATACGCACTAAGGCCATATCTTGGAGCTCATCTTCTAAAATGATCTTTTCCACATTTTCAAAGATACTAAAAAGGGTCTATTGCAACACTGTGTTTAGAGCAGTAATAGGTGGATATTGATACACCTTGATCAGTGGCTCCAAATAGCACTGCTAACAACCCATAGCACAGGCCTCCTGGATTTCAAAGCCATTGTCCTGCAGATGTGCAGTCTCTGTAGACATGGAATATAACACTGCTTCCCTCTTGGGAATCAAGTTTGTCTTATCAAATGTGCTACTAACCAACTTCTTTAAATATGACTTCCAAAGCTGTAGAGTTCTCCAACTGTGATGTGTGTTTAATGCGGGAATTTTCTTTTTCTTTTTTTCTTTTCTTTATAGAAATGTGAATCACTTTATTTCAGATCTCATGTGTTTCCATCTTTATTATTTTCCATTTTTTTAAAAATAGGGAAAGCTATTTTCCTCCATCCAAGAAATTATTTTCAATATGGAAGTCATTAGTGCACTTGAATATGGAACCAGAAATGGAAAAAAATAAGATTAATAACCTGAAGCTGAAAAACAACTTGATTTTGTTCCTCATAAAATGAACACATACTAGTGTGTGTATGTATTAATTCTCACAGTCATGTAATAGTTGGAGTTCATATGGCCATTCACTGTTCAGCTTTTTTTCCCTATTTATTTATTTATTTTTAAATGCATTTCAAGTCATAGTGCACATATAGAGCTCAATTTTCCATCTCTCTGGTTGCAAACAAGATAGAGTCACACCATTTGTGTCTTCATACATGTACCTAGGATAGTGATGTCCATCTCATTCAACCATTTTTGCTACTCCCATAGAATAGAAAATTTTATTTAGGTTTACCTTTATTTTACAGAAAAAGAACCTGAAGATACTGTGGAAGGGTAGCATTATCTTTTGGGCAGTCATTTAGGAGTTTTGGTTGTAGAAGATGAGTTCATACAGGTTTGGCAGAATCAAATTAGCTGGCTTTTAACTTCCTACATGTTTTTTAAATTCCTCTGTAGGGATTCAGGAATAGAAGATTGATCACTTGAGGATGGGAATTCCTTCTCAGCCATGACCTTGATTTACCCAGGGGTCCATCTCAGTACTTATTTATAGAGTTCTATAGGCAGGAATTAACACGGTTTGTGTGTGTGTGCGTGCACGTGCATGCCTGTGTCTGTGTGTGTGTGTTTCTGCTCATTCTCTTTTCCATCCACTTTGTTTTCTCCACTCTTCCCTTGACAGATGACCACTGCTATTAGGTACCTGTATGTACATGCAGGGTTTATTTAGGCAAATAGAAGCTCTTACGCAACTGCTTTTCTTACTTAACAACCTTGAAGATCTTTCCTTATCAGTTCTAGAAGAGCTTCCTTATTCTTTCTTGAGTATTGCTTAGAATATATGGCTATGCTATATTTATTTATTTTATTAATCACTTTCATTTTTTAAAAATATTTATTTTTTAGTTGTAGGTGGACACAGTATGTTTATTTTATTTTTATGTGGTGCTGAGGATCGAACCCAGTGCCTCATGCATGCTAGGCGAGCGGTCTACCACTGAGCCATAACCCCAGCCCAATCACTTTCCTTTTTAAGAAGTTTTATATTTGCAAAGAAAGTGAAGGTAGTGCATAGAATTCCCATGCTTCCTGTGTCATTTCCTCTATTATGAACATCTTAGTTTAGTATGCTGTGCTTATTATAATTATTGAGCAAATATTGATATATTATTATTAACTAAAGCCTACAAATTATTCATATGCCCTCATTACCTTTTCCTGTTCTAGGACATCATACTAAATTTAGTTATGAATCTATCAATGGGTTAATCCATTGATGAGATTAGAACACTCTTGATCCAATCATCTTCTAAAGGCCCCACCTCTGAACATGCTGCACTGGGGAGAAAAACTTCAACACATGGCCTTTTGTGAGACATTTTAAGATACGAACCATGACACATTTATTCTAATTATTCAGGTCTCACCTTGAGCAAAGCTTTCTTTGATTACACTGTTTAAAATAGTCCCCATCTATTCTGTCTTTCTCTACATATCACTCTCTTGTCCCCTTCATAGCATTAATTTTCCTGGAAGAACTCTCGTTCATTTATTTGTTGACTGATTTCTACTACCTGAATATAAGCACCCTTTCTTTTCCATTGCTATTATCTCTGGCAGATGCCACACTGCCTCATGCATAGGAAGCACTCTAATCAATATTTGTTGAATGGGAAAATTTATATTTATTCTGAATAACCAGAAAAATGTTCCTAGACTTCTGTTTGTAACAATATAACCTAGTAATCAAAACTAATATTTTGTTGTTTTCCAGATATCTCAGATTTTCCTTACCATGATCTGTATCATAGGATAATAAATCCAATTTGTATTTTGATGGTAGGCCATGGACACAGCTCCTTTTCATTGTCTTTAATGTAGACTATAAAATTACATATAATTTGATTAGTCTGTCTGTGCTTTAATGTACTGTCACATGACCATTGTGAATTGTGTTGTTCTATCTTCTTTCTCAAAACACCAATCTAGAAATGTCTAAGAGTAACCTCAAGGGTATTCTGTCATATTTCTACTTGTCATAAGTAGAACTATGAATAGTTATTAATAATATAAAATATTTTTTAAAAAACATAAAATCCTAAGGGAGATTAACTTTGGACTTTTATAGACAATGGAGTTTCTTTTGTTAGGAATGTCCCCTTGATTAGGAGTAATTTCTTTACGGACCAGATCAGCCCTACTGAGGCTGCCTGAGATAACACAGGCTTGTGGTGCATAGCTAACTTAATGAATTTTCCTCTGGAAGTTACTTCAAATCTTTATTTTTCAAATAAAGACACTTTTTCACAATTGAATCTATGCCACACATTCTCGGCTTCATCACTTAATTCAATAGCAATTCAAAAAATCTTCCAAGATTTATAAGTTTGATCTTTAGGTTAAGGATAAATATATATGCTTTTCTTCTTTCTGGCTAGGCCTACTTTGGCAGCTAAGCAACAGAGCATATGTCTTACATTAGAGACCCTTATCAGGCTCAGAAGATGTACTCCCATTTCCTGTTCATACCACACTTACGTGATGGGGAGCTAAATTATAATCATAGCTGCTAAGCTATTTTTAAAATGCAGTTACAGTTCAAGTTCCTGGCTGCCTTTTAGAACTGTGACCATACTGCCACTCTCCTTAAAAGTGCTATTTTACTGTATTTGTATGGCCAAGAGACATCTTTATGCTAACATCATTCTGGAAACAAACAAATCTTGCTACCTTGCTGGGAAGTTTATTTGGTAAATGAAGTATATAAGATTTTTTGGAAATTGAATAAAGCAACTGACTGGTATAAATTACATTTATTTGTTTAGTAGAGAGATGAGAGGGAGTTAATTTGAAAGCTAATAAAACAACCTTGTTTTAGAATTAAATAACATTTAATTCTATATTTACATATTTAAATCAAGTAAGGCAGAGATTTGACAGATATTCATTACCTATTTAATCTTAAATAAAGTAGCTTGCAAAGCAGAATTTACTTATTTATTGTTGGTGGGAGTTAGTGTTTATTGGTTTTTGTTTGCTTACTTGCAATGTCTGTCTTGGCTGTGTTCAACTATTAAATTAGCTAGAAAATTCTGTATCATATATATATGTAATATATTGTATGTAATAGTTATTATTACATATACATCTTCATATTGTAAAAGTTTGAGGTAAATAATGTTCAGAAGGATCCTTCTCCTGATTCATACATAATTCATTTAGAGCTACAGTGCTCAAAGAAGAGAGGAGATTGAAGTCAGACCTAGAAAAGAGACTTGGGTTTTATTTATTAATATTCCCATTTGACAAAAATTTTTATCACTTTGAAAATAAATGGGTACAGATAAAAGGGTAGGTCAGCAAGCGGTGGAATAAATCTCTTTGAACTGTTTGCCTGGAGAAGAGTTACTGAAGTTATTCTTCATAAGTTATGTTCCTCTTCAGAGCCCTAATTTTGGCATCAAAAAGTTAGATCATTTGGGTTCAAACATCTGTTGTTTCTGGATGGCTTTAAAATTCCTCTGCAAGCTCAAAAATGCTCAAATTGCAAAGCATGTCCTTATGCAAAGTATCAACTTGGTGTATATTTGCCCCTCTCTCACAAATCTTCCAAGAACACTCCATTTGGGCCTACTATTTGTTTTGTTTCTCTCCATATATCAATAACATAATGTATTTCTTCTACTCAGATCCCAGCTTAAAAGACAATTTTGGGCATGGAATGCCTTTCCCTGCTAAGTTTCTTCTTTATGTGTTTGGAATGCTCTGGAATGTATGTAAATACTTTCAAAGTCAGGACTTGCTGTGTTTTTTCCCCCTCTTGTATTTGCCATTGCTTGACTGCTCCATACCAATTTCTGTTAGAACTTTGCAAGTTCTAGCAAGATTTTTTGGAAAAAGATAATTGTAATCAGATAACCATTAAAGGGCAAATATAGTACAAATGAACTTTTCTTTTTTCCTGAGAACTCTTCACATTAGCATAAAATTTCATGGAGCACATGGCTAAGAGATGAGATTAAAAGTAGCAAATGAATTGTCAAAATACGGTCTTTAGGGGGCTGGGGTTATGGCGCAGTGGTAGCGTGCTCGCCTAGCACGCGGGAGGCACTGGGTTCGATCCTCAGCACCACATAAAAAATAAAATATTCTGTCCACCTACAACTAAAAAAAATAAATATTTAAAAAAAAATACGGTCTTTAGTTTGAAGATAGAATCTTTGATGAATAAATATCAAAGGGGGTCAAATTCTTAGAACTCTCCCACCAAGCTACTGAACTCCCTAGTTCTGCGTTCTTCCAATTTTTAATTTTTTTCCATTTTTTAAATAATTTAAAAGTAAAAATGAATAGACATTTATGAAAAGTAGAATTTTGGTGGAGACCACTTCACTGCCAAATTGGAGTTGGAAGTCATTTAGAAGCTGGTGGTGCTTAAACAGCAATATAGTGATTCCCACCCTTCAAAAATGAGTCTTGGCATTGATTTTCCCCACAGAGTCACATATCAAAAGAAAACAGTTTGGGAAGTTTTTTTGTTTTATTGTTTTTTGTTTTTTTCTTTTTATGCATAAATTTTGTGTTTTCTTTCTCAGTCCAGTGATGATCATAAATTACTAGTGTATACTGTCCTAAAAACTGTAGTGTATTAAGTAAATGATTTATAGCAAAACAAAATAAACCAAGAAAAGGTCTTGGCCTCCAAGAGCCCTTCAGTGCTAGTGGTTAATTTTTGGGTTCTTCAAGTCTGTGCTATCTTGATAGTAGCAGACACCCCTCTGGTATCAGGGGTTACTGCTGGAGGATTTCAAGTCCTGTGGGTCATTAGCTCTAATCTTCCTTCGGCCCCCTGACCTCTTTATCTCCAGATGCACATACAAGTTTTAAGCCCATCCCAGCCACTAACTTTCTGGACTTTTCCCCTCAGTCTTTGCTCTGCTTTTCCACAGAGGTAATTGTAATGTTTGGGAGTCTGCCCATCTCAGAGCGTGCTCTGTGGTTTCTTCTTTCTAAGTTTTTTTTTTTAAAAAGCATCACACACAAATTAAAGGTTTTCTTTTTTAAAGAAATAATCACTATTCCTTATCTGCTGGACAAAGAGGGCAGTTTATGATTACATTTGTGTAGCTTTCAAAACATCTGAAACAAATCTCTGATGCAAATAATTTATATCAATAGCACATGTTTATACAACCTAGTTGACCAAAATTGAATTTCTCATTCTTTGAGGGAAACATTGCTTCTTGTCTCCTACAGGGATGGCCTAGACAAGTCACTGAGAGTGGAAGGGCTGGTAGGCCCTGAACTAGGACCTACCTTTACAGGATAACTGGCTCTGCCAGTGACTAGTAAGTTACAACTGGGTTGACGTTCAATCCTTATAAGCCTTGAATAAGATAATGCATATGAACTACTGAGTGTTGTTTTATAGTTATAACTCAAAAATGTTATAGACTAGAAATATGCTTCTCTGCATTAAATCAAAAGAAAAAGCATAATTGCAACCTGGATAGTGTTTGGATCTTTATAATGTCTGGAATGTGAAGTGTTTCTATGGAAGAACCCAAACAAATCTCTGATGCAAATAATTTATATCAATAACACATGTTTATACAACCTAGTTGACCAAAATTGAAGTAGCAGTCATTTCTAAATACTATTTTTATAATTAATTATTGCCATCATTATATCCAAGTGAAACATGTGAATGGTCCCAGCCCAGGCAGTTTGTGAGTTTGGGATGAGCCCAATAGGTGGACTGGTGGCTGAGATATCGAACACCCTGCTTTGTGTTTGAATCTAGGACTGGCAAGTCTCTCTGGCAGTGGAAATTTGGGGTATCATGGAAACCTTGCAGACGGTGAAGAAAGTTATGCATAGATCAGCATGTATGGAGTAAGAGAGAAAGAATGAAAGATAGAGAGAGGAAAATAGGAGAGAGGAGGGCTGGATGGGGAATAGAGAGGAGAGAAGAGAGAAGAAAGCAAGGAGAGGAGGCAAGAAGCCAGAGTACAGAGAGAGGCAGTAAGATATTCTTTCTGGATTCAAACTGATTTGATTTGGAATCTTCATTTGTGAGCTGTGTGATTCTGGGAAAGTTACTCAATCTAAGTGTTCCCTTATCTGTAAAAAGGAATAAAAAGAATACTTACCTAATAAGGTTCTTTGAAGATCAAAGGAGATAGTACATTTAAAATCACTTGGCCCAATGAATGTACTGTTTTGACTTTCTCCTTCATAACACACATTATTTATCCTTTCCTCATACATGGTATTTTTTTACTGTTTATTTGCTTATTTATACTTAGGTCTTCATTTTATTAGGAAGAGGCACTACTAGACCCGGATGTATGTGGTCCCTTGTCAATCTGGAAGCATTCTTCCTGGTGTTTTTGTAGGAGCAGTGACAGATAGGTAATGCTAGGGCCTCTTTTTTCTTCTGATGGTACCATTTTAGAAAACATTAATTTAATGGTTCACACACCAAAATGGGAGCCACATGGCCTTCATTCATTTGTTCTTGCATTTGATTTGAGTTCACCAATGCTGAACCAGGTGCTGAGTTGGGTAGGCACTGGGTATGTGGGTTAGAGGTATGTCTACAGTGGTGAACAAAACAGAATCCCTGCTCTAAGTAAGTCCAGTTATTTGGCTCTTTGCCCCTTCTAATGGACAGGGGAGATTTTTCTTAGTATGCCATAGTGCAATGCCAGAGGTTCCTAGGTTATTATATAGTCAAAGTGGCAAGGAAAAAAAAAACAACAAGCCGGGCGCGGTGGCTCAAGCCTGTAATCCCAGCACTTAGGGAGGCTGAGACAGGAGAATCGTGAGTTCAAAGCCAGCCTCAGCAATGGCGAGGTGCTAAGCAACTCAGTGAGACCCTGTCTCTACATAAAACACAAAATAGGGCTGAGGATGTGGCTCAGTGGTCGAGTGCCCCTGAGTTCAATCCCCAGTACCAAAAAAAAAAACAACAAAGTGGCAAGGAGATAGAAAAGGAACCCATTGTAGATTCTGGGCAATAATTTTGCTCCCTCTGTTCCACCTCACATCATGCTAATCTGACTGACATGCAGACTCATCCCAGGTTACATCTGTAAAATGAGAGGATGACAATTGTCATTTCCCTTTCATCAGGGACTGTTATATCTTGGAAACATTAATGAGCTATACTTGGAAAGCATTTTACTTTCATAACTGAAAAGCAGAGAAGTGGCTTAAGATATAGTTTATGTATCTATTGCATTGATAATTTCCTTTCAGATAATTTTATTCAAAATGGGCATGAATCTAATAAGCTAAATCAACTATATTTGTGAGCACTTATTACGAAAAAAGATAGGAAAATAAATAAGACTCTATCTTTGTCCCTCTGTTGGTAGATTCAGCTGTTTCAGATTTTACTTGGGTACCCCATAATGACTTGTTTATCTGGTAGAACATATAAATTTAACATTTATATCACTATTGGCTCCTTACTTGTTCTCTCATATATACCTACAGATAGGTCAGAAAGAAGTTTTGATTTTTATTGCCTAGTCTCCTAGTAAAGATTTCTGAACACAAAGCCTATCCAACAAGGAGAGGGATGTTCATTTATCCTATTTGCTAGTTTTAAACTAGGTAAAATGGTAGAGGAAGAAAGGAGTGGGCAGAGAGAGCTGTCGTTGACACTTGGAAACCTATTGTCATTAGCAGCATGTGAGATCCTCCTTCTGTGGAAAGGAAAAAGGAAGCATTTGCTGAAATTTGAAACGTTTCCAATCTTTTTTACTTAAAGATTGAAATCCAGATATGAGGATGGGCATCAGGTTTACTTTCAGCCTCAGTCTCTGTATTGGTAAGTTTTCTGTGAGACGGACAAAAGAGCTGAGACAAACAACTTAAATGAGGAAAAGTTTATTTTGGTTCACAGTTCCAGAGGTTTTAGTCTGTGGGCACTTGGACCTGCAGCTTTAGGACTGTGGTGAAGCAGCACATTATGGCGGGAGTGTGTGGAAGAGGAAGTCTGCTCAACCTCATGGCAGCTGGGAAGCAAAGACAGAGAGGAAGGGGCCAGGGTCCCAATGTACCCTGCAAGAGCACACCTCCAAGGTCCTAACTTCCTCCCACTAGGTCCCACCTGCTAAAGGTTTCACCACTTCCCAATAGCTCCAAGCTGGGGACTAAACCATGAACACATGAGCCTTTGGGGGACATTCTAGATTCAAGTGGAAGCAGTCTCTGCTAGGGTTTAAGCCATTTAACTAGAGATAGTCTTCAATTTGACACCCTCTCAACATTTCACTAGTATATGCTGAATCTCCATGCTGGGTTACAGACCCATTTTAGTTGCTCCTGTTTCCTCCAGAACAGATCAAGCTGATTGCAACATTAGAAGCAGTTCAACCAATCATCATGTATAAACCCCAGCCAGCCCATTTGTATAATGCAGTCCTCTGATAGTAATGACATGAAGGAGGCAAATAGCAAAGATCACATGCCTGTCAGAGTCCCAAGTCATCTGTGTCACTAGGGTTAGAGAATATTTCTCCATTAAGAAATAAAATAGTTGCCCTCTTTCAGGACAGTATTTCAAGAAGGAGGAATGTATACATCTTATACAAACATACGTAATCCCTGTATAACATAATCATCAATATCATGCACAGAACACACACACAAAATTTAAGTACTATAGAGATCATGCCACTAATGTCAGGAGAAGCAGTAAGTGTCCAGGGGCTAGGATCCCTTATCCTGGCCACGAGATTGCACAGCCCATGTGAAGAAAGGACTGGCTGGTTTTCCAGCATAACATGGTATTTTATTTCACCATAATAGACTGCTGGGAAATCTCTGGAGGCCCCAGCAGCTGCGTCTTGTCTTTAATATGAAGCCTGGGGGAAAAGAGAGGGAGACTCATAACTCACAAGAGGCACGGGCCTAACAAGGCCATTCTGAGCATCTGAATCAGACACTGAGGAGGAGCTGCTATTCCATTCCTAAGTCAAGAATGCTTTTTGTCTTTCTCTCCTTATCGGCTGTGTCCTCAATGAAAAGATCACTTATGGATGGTGGAATAACTGCATTAGAGCCAGCTTCTGTTTCTCTCTTTTCTTCTCCAACTGCTGTTGTCCTATAAAAAGACGCTTTGTTAAAGACTGAAACAGCAGATGCTGCTTAGATAGTATCTTAAATAATTTTGGGGAGGGAGTGTTTTATCTTGAATCAGTATTACATTATTTTTGTGTTGAAAGTAGCTCTACTGCTAATCCAAATATTCTAGAAGCTTGAAAGAATTATATGGCAAAGAAGTACTTTATATAATCTTTTTAAAGTCTTGCAGGGTATAAGAAGAACTGATAAAGTCAATTAAATGAAATGGACACAACTGGGCATCACAGGCTGAGAGAGGGAGAGGAGGCATTGTGGAAGAGGTAGGAGTTATAGAAAGTGCTTGGTAAATATGAGTAAAGCCACAAAATTAGGAATGAACTTGGTGGAGGCAAAGGTAACATATGTTTAATTGGGTACATAGAATTAGAAGTAGGTCATATCCTGTAGAAACTAAAAACCAGGCTTGAGATTTTTAACTGGTATCAATTAGTTGCTATATACTTTCATTGTGGAAAATGTTCAAACTATAGATAGCAAGAAGGATACTAACTTACAGTCACATCAATTATAAAATAATGATAGTGAACATTCTGGTGCATATCCTTTCACAATATTTCTTTGCAAATTTATTGTTGTAGTTTAGGTTCCCTGGAGGCAGATCCTGAGAAGAGGAGTTGAATGCAAGTAGTTTACTCAGAAGGTGGTTCTAGGAAACACTGTCAAGGGAGTGGGGAAGTAAGATAAGAAAAAAAAAAATAAAGCAGAAAAAAGAAAGGGCATATTATCGATCAAAGGCATCAATCAAGAGTACAGCCATGCTGGGGAACTCTGGAAGAGTGTTTAGAAGAGGTCTCAAAGTGATTCTAGGGACAAGGAAGCTGGGATATCTATCCACTAATTCCTATCCATATGTATCCACTAACTCCAAATAACTCCCTGTGCCAGAAAAGGAATCCCAAACAGTGCGTAGCAGTTATTTGCAGCAGACAGTCCTCAGTGTGCAGTGGAAGAATGGCTGCTATATGAATGCATGCAATTTTTTTATTTATAAAAATAGCTTCCTGTGCAGGCATTGTACCAAGTGTTCACTTGCATTAGCTCATATAGTCCCCCCAGAAGCCCAATGAGGTAGATGCTGTTCTTATCCCCTGAGGGTTAGAGGCTGGTAGAAGAAGATAAAGAGAACTATACACATAGATGATGCACTCTCCAAGAGTTTTGATGACAACCTATTCACTTAGCTCCTCTTTTCTTTACACTTTCTCTTCTTTCTATCAACAAGGACTTTTTCCTTTATATGGTAAATGTCCTCTCTGTTTTTGGAAATCTTGAGACATAAAAATCTGTAATGAACACTTGTCAATTGTGTCTGTTCAAAATTCTGCCCCTTCCCCTTCTTCTGGTCCAATACCGTATTTCACTGGGGAGAAATGACCCATCTTTTCTCCTTGTGACTATAGAGGGTTGCCAAACAAGTCTTCCATCTGCAGATTGTGCATGAGTGCAGGCTTGGCCAACCATAATCAAATCCACTTGGCTACATCAAACTGAGTCAGTTAGAGCTTTTTCCTGGGAATTTATGTGCACATTTTGGGAAGAAGGATGTTTTCTCTTGTGGCATCACTTGAATTAGATGATATAACCAGGGTTTATATGAATCGTGTTCCACTACCCATCCACAGCAAGGTGAGTAAACTCAGCTGTAGTAGGAGAAAATGTAGTCCCTGCATAGACAGAAACAGAGAAGAGAGAGAGAGAATTGCTAAAGCCCTGCTATTTCTTCCCAGATTACCCATCACTTGAGCCAAATAAAAAATAAGCCTCTTTCCTCCTTCCTTCCTTTTATAATTCTTTCTTGTTTACTTGTTTGTTTATAGCTAGTTTGACTTAAATTTCTGTTTCTTGCAACCACAGTCTTGATTAAGTTGGGACCATCAAGTCCATTTTGTGGACATTAAGTTATATATTGGCATAAGAGAGCAAGGAATGGTAAGGGAAAACATGAGACAGGGCAAGAGTGACTTTTTTCTGTCCTTCACAAATTTATTTGCCTCTATGATTCCTAGGTCGATCCCAACTCTCTGAGGCATGAAGAACCATGAAGGAGGCATCTGCCTTCAGGAAATACTGTATTGCAATAGCAGCACGAAGCTTGATTTCCTATTGACCACTATCTTCTGCCTGCAGCTATTGCTGACATATGTCTATCAGAAGCTAACCAATTGGGACTTGGGTTTTGCACCCATACACTTACAAGGACATGAAGAACTCTGGTTTTAGGGAATATAAGCTGATGGTTCTGTGAGTTCTAATCTCTAGCTTAACTGGACTTTGGCTTGTGTGATTCTCCAAAGTTCAGTGGATCCAAGATGTCAACATGATTATAGCAACAAGGCTATAAATTTAATCCTGAAATCCCAAGAAAAAACTTTCAGAATGCCTGTCTGGCCCTTTATTATTTGTCTGGCCAGTGGTCCTTAAACTAGGTTTGAAGACCACTATTAGATGGATTTATGTGTCAGGTCAGCTAAGCTGAAGCCATGTCTTCCAGAATTCCCTTCCCTAGGTTAGTGTGGGCTTCAAGAGATATTTCATGTGAAATCTGGGAAGCTAAAGTAAAGCAGTGAAGCAGAAGCAATATTCTTTTCGTATCCAGAAGCTTGGTGCAAGTCACATGTGTGGCTCATTCGTGTTGTCATCCACCCACCAGCTGGCACTGCTAGGTGGAACGGCAGCCAGACTTGCTGCTTCTCCAATTTCTGTGACTCTCAGAGCAGATATGTGTTTAGCACTCCAATGACGGACAACAACTTCTTCTACAGAGTACATGATTATGTTGGTGACTTGGGGGCTGAGAGATACCAATGCCAAATCGAATTGATCCTTGACGACTCCAGTTTGCTCTTGTTTCCCCCATTTCACAGCCATTTTTCTTTTACAAATGACTTCTTTGAGCATTTCAAGCTTTCAGCACCAGACATAGAATAGACCACGTAACCAGTTCTCCCAGCTGAGTAGATCAAATCCCTAGAATATATTTAATATGATTTTTATTATAGAGATTTGATCTTTGTGTGTGTGTGTGTGTGTGTGTGTGTGTGTGTGTGTTTGCTAGCATTCTGCTTCTCTAATTGAACCTGGACTGGTTCCTTACACTTTTGGTAGGTGAAGACCTCAAGATTACACATAATTTTAAGGGGATCATTTCCCAGATCTTTAACTGCCTGTCTACTCTTTTCTAAAACTGACCTCTGATCTTGGGTTTGCCTTTACTGTTCCAGTTTGTTTCTCCAGGAGAAAAGTGCTAAGAGAGTCAGGAATGCAAATATTTTATCAGGGAGTAACATTTGTGGAAGAAAAAGAGAGGAAGCAGTTTGGGCAGCAGGAATCATCAACTTCTAATGCAGACCCCCACAAAATCTCTGTGAGCTCGGCAGGGGAGCTTCTCAGCTAAGACTCCTCTATGAAGTTCTCATGTTAGTGGAAATGGCCAGGCCCAGGTATATCAGTCTTGTTCACTCATAGGCTGGGACCACCCCAAGAAGGGCATGCCCGGGTTGGAAAGCTGGGCAGACGGAGGAATCAAAACAGCTGGAGGGTTCCACAGTTTAGCTATTGTGAACTGAGCTGCTGTAAACATTGATGTGGCTGTGTCTCTATAGTATGCTGATTTTGAGTCCTTTGGGTATAGAATGAGGAGAAGGATAGCTGTGTCAAATGGTAGTTCCATTCCAAGATTTCTAAGGAATCTCCATACCG
Source organism: Geosciurus inauris (assembly GCA_004024805.1). Classification (NCBI taxonomy): domain Eukaryota; kingdom Metazoa; phylum Chordata; class Mammalia; order Rodentia; family Sciuridae; genus Geosciurus; species Geosciurus inauris. Next base: position 112,969 of record PVHX01000666.1, read on the forward strand.
CTTTCCAGATTGGTTGCACCAATTTGCAGTCCCACCAGCAATGTATGACTGTGCCTTTTCCCACACATCCTTGCCAACACTTATTATTGCTTGTATTCTTGATAAATGCCATTCTGACTGGAGTAAAATTAGCTAAACTTGGGAACCTAGATGCCCTTCAATAGATGAATGGATAAAGAAATTGTGTTTTATATACACAATGGAATATTACTCAGCAATAAAAGAGAATAAAATTATGGCATTTGCAGGTCAATGGATGGAGTTGGAGAATATCATGCTAAGTGAAATAAGTCAATCCCAAAAAACCAAAGACTTAATGTTCTCTCTCATAAGTGGATGCTGATCCATTTGGGGGTGGGGCATGGGAAGAATGGAGGAAATTTGGGCAAAGGGGAGGGAGGGAAGGGGAGGAATTATGGGTGTAGGAAAGATGGTGGAATGAGATGGACATCATTACCCTAGGTACATGTATAACTGCACATATGATGGGACTCTACATTGATGTACAACCCAGAGAAATGAAAAGTTGTACTCCATTTGTGTACAACGAATAGAAATGCATTCTACTGTCATGTGTAACTATTTAGAACAAATAAATAAAATTTAAAAAAACAACAACAGCTGGAGGGTGTCCGCTAGCCTCACTTCTCACAGCTGGGAGTGAGCCCCTTCTTACAGGGGTTCGGAGCAGCATGTTGCTACCTGTACCAATGTTCTCATCCCAAATCTTACAATGGGACATTGCCCTGAGCTATTAAAACGTTCCCTATGAATCAAACAAGAGGATGCATTGAAGTGTAGTGTTATGAAAAAGGGATTGTTTTAGACTTATATTTTTCCATTTTCTTCCATTCCCTACCTCCCAAAGGACCCTTTTTAGACATTTTCCCCTAATTATACCCCCACCATGAACACACTCCAGGTACTCTGTGTAGATATTTGTGAAATGCATGTGTATCTGAGTTTTGCATATGAAAACTGTAAGTTTTTTTTTTTTAAATTTCCCGATAACTAATTTTCCCTCTCTCAGGGAAAATATCACCCACACTAAGAATGCCTGTTCTAGATTAAAAGAGACTTAAGAGATATAGCAACCAGACACAATATAATCCAATCCAGGATTGGATCCTGGATTAATAAAACCAGCCATGAAAGGTATTTGGGGGATATGTGAGATTTTAATATGGACTGAATATTTTGTTAGGTGTGACAGTGTTGTTTCACTATTTAGGAAACATTTTTTTATTTTTTTGTAGATGTGTATAGAAGTAAAAATAAAAAAAGAAATACTGATATGGTGAAGACACCTTAATCTATTATTAATCAAGTTGCTTTACACCCAGCTATTTGCTTGTCTTATACGTGTTCTGTTGAAGGGTAAAGTTGGCATTGGAGGTAAAATAATTGGCCTTTGTGGGAGAAGCTCTGAATATGCAGCAGCTGAAGCATACAAGTGAGTGATGTCAATCCTCTTAAAGTGAACCGGAATGTCTTATAGGACAAGCAAAGTTTTTGAGAAACATTAAATAAAACTGGCTCATAAAATGTGTACACAATTTATTTCAGATTTGAGATGTTTTAGTCCTTCGGAAGTTAAAACCTGTTATAAAAATTTTTTATCATGAAATATTTATCCCAATTATAGTCTATCATCTTATTTTGCCCTATAATGAATAATTTTAGTTGTAAACTTAAACTATGGGAAGAGTTATATAGCTTTAGAAAATTATTCTGGGGGTTATGTAAACAAAATATTTGAAGAAAAAAAGACTTATTTTATTTATTTATTTATTTTTTGTGGTGCTTGGGATTGAACCCTATGGGCCTTGTGCAAATTGGGCAAGACCTCTACCACAGAGCTACCCTCTTTTTGACTTTCTTTAGTCTCTTGCCTTCTCAGGAGCCAACAGCTAACTACAGGCATATGATACACCTGCTTGGAATTCCAGGCAAAATGGGAGCCCTTTGCTTTTTTTGAGGGGGTGGGTGGGATTGGGGATCGAACTGAGGGCCTTGTGAATGCTAGGCAAGTATGCTACCACTGAGCTACGTCTCCAACTCCCAGCCCTTTGCCTTTGTCAGTGAGAACCACATTTATACCAATAACATTTACTTTTCTCTTTTTCAGCGGTAGATTTTCACTGTTACACAGCCACCAGCACATAAGTAGGGCTTAAGAATCTTACATAAAGATGCAGCTGCTTCCTGCATCTTTTCTCTCTTCAGTTTATAAAACCCCACATCTTTGTTTTGTAGCACTCAAAGATATCCCTTTGTGCTTGTTAGAGGGTAAATGAGAAATCATTTCAAAGTGCAAAAGGAGAATTTTGTTTCTTCTTTGATACATCCAGTCATATTAGATTGAAAAGTCAGATGTCAGGGGCTGTATGTTTTTGTAGACAGGATGAATCATTGGCATGCTGTATTTTGAAGGGTGTCTAAATCATTTCACGTAGCACACTTTTAAACAAAAGCCCTCCCATAGGGCTCAAACATCTGGTATGATATATATTCTTACAGATTTCTCCTGAGTCCAAGCTTCCAAGGCACATTGTGCCCCACTTTTCAGGGTCTCTTAGTTACACAGGACTTAATTTGCTGGTGCGTCTCCCTGTCAGGTCCTGCATATCATTCTCATTACTGCTGACTGTGGTTGTCTTGTTTTGGCTTATGCTTGGAAAATTCCAAAGAGGAATGTTCTGCTAGTTCTTAGGCCAGAAGTAAAATTCTAACAAGGTCTATGTTACTCCACAGAGTCAGCAGCTCTTGGAAAATGATTACAATCAACTGTCAGGATTCAGATGAACTATACCCTCAAATCTCAAGCCTTCTTCTCTCTTAAATTGCAGGTCTGTATTTCCAACTCTTTGTCAAGCAGGATCTTTTTGTTAACTTATCATGATGTCAAACTCAAGATTTCTAAAATGGGCCAGCCTCAGCAATGGCGAGGCGCTAAGCAACTCAGTGAGACCCTGTCTCTACATAAAATACAAAATAGGGCTGAGGATGTGGCTCAGTGGTCGAGTGCCCCTGAGTTCAATCCCCAGTACCAAAAAAAAAAAAAAAAAAGATTTCTAAAATGGAATTGCTATCCTTTGCCTTTAATACTCCCTGCATGAGCTGTTTTATCATATTAATCTTTTTGTCACCCTTTCTTGCCCAAAAGCCTTCAGTAGTTTACTATGGTTTGCAAGGTAAAATGCAGATTCTTTTCCTGATGTTCTAAGTCCCAGCACTCCAGATAGTCTAGTCCATTTAACATTGCTCATGCAAGCCTTCATGTAAGGCTTCTACTTAATTCCACTAAGTGTTTTGTCAAATGTTCTCACCACATGAATGAGGCTTTTCTTTAACATCCAAATTATGCAAAAAGTTACCCCTGTTTTTCCCTTTATACTTTCTATACCTATTCCCTTCCTTTTTTTCTTTGTAGCACTTTTCACCATAATCTTTTTTTTCCTGTGCTGGGAATTGAACCCAGGGACTTGAGCATGGTAAGCAAGCACTCTACCACTGAGCTATACCTGCAGCCCAAGGGTGGGAAGTTTTATTAATTGGGGTACCCCCAGCAGTTGGAAAGGATTCTAGCATATAACAGGCACACACTGAGTATTTATGGATTCAACAAGTGAATAAATGTACTCTGAAAGTATTTAAGGGCACTTAAAATGTGTCAAGCACTCTCCTGAGCTCTGGAGAGGTGGATATGAACCAAACAGAGTTTTTACCATCTCTTTGGGGAAAAATCTGAAGTGTGAGAATGAAGTGTTTGCCAAGTTCAAGTGGAGCATGGCAGAGGGGAGAGAAAAGAACCAATGTTATTCTTACTATGTGCCAGGTTCATACTGATTTTGCAGATAAGAAAATTGAGGTGCAGGTAAGTTACATACTCTCTTTTATGCCAGCAGTTGGTTAAAATCAGAAGGGATATAAACTCAGTTTTCCTGATGAGAAAACTCATATGCTTTGTAACCATACTAGATTACCTCTCAAGTCATTAAGGAGCAAATGTATTTGGCTTAATCTGAAGAAGGCATTATGGAGTGAATGATATTTGATTGACTTATGGGAAATTCATCGAAACAAAGAAAAAATGGCAGAATAGTCACCCCTGTAAAAACTTAGCAGCCCACTACAACCCACAGGGTTCTTGGGTTCTCTCTCTTCTGACCTCCCATTCACTTCTATAGTATGATATTCATTTCTTCAATAAATATCAAATATCTACTACATGCCAAGCAATGTTCAATGCTCTGGTGCTACAGGAGTAACTAAAACCAAGTTCTTGTTTCCATGGAGTTTTTATTCTATAAATATTTTGTGTGACATTGAAACAAAATAGTGTATTTAGAGTTAGGGCTTCATCATATTCTAGCTGAGGACTTCAGAGAGGTCACTTAACCTCTCTGAATCTCAATTCTTATATTTGGAATAGGAATAACTACCAATCTCACCTATACATGATGTTGTGAGTCTCAAATTAAATGAAAATACTTTGAACTGTAAGACGCTAGATATTGTTTTCATAAATATAAGATGCCCTTGATTTTAAGAAACAATCATTTTATGTTCCATTAAGAAAAAAAAGTTTTCCAGTTATGATATACCGTTGATTATAAGTCCTATCCTAATTTCAGAGATGTCAAAATGTGAAAAAAAATATGCATCTTGGAATTGTTGAAATGTGGCATAAGAAAGCTATTATTATCATTGCCTGTGGTACCCAACATATGGTACATGTTCAGAGAGGAATGAATTTAGCAGCATACCTTGGAGTAAGTAGATGAATGAGATAAGTGATAGAATCTATTTCTTAAAGATTTTCAAGGATTTTTCTATCTTCTGATGTAATTTTTTTCTAGCTAAATTATTGCAGTCATTTTATATTATATTGTAGAACTTTGGAGCTCCCTTCACCTGTTTTCCCTCATAACCTCTTGAATTGAGGCACATATTATGCAAGAGCTTATCTATTGTTCATTATGTAAAAGAAAAATTAATTTTTTGCTTGTTTAATAAACAAGATATCTGTGTTAAGCCTATACTCTAAGAAAACCATATTGCAGCCTCCTCTTTGTGCTTTACTTAAAAATGAGGTGCAAAACTGGGTGTGCTGCCTGCTGCCTGTAGGCCCAGCTAATTGGGAGGTTGAAACAAGAGGATTGCCTGAGCTCAGAAGTTCAAGGCCAGCCTGGGCAACAGCAAGACCCTGTCTTTGCCAGGAATGGTGGTGCATGCCTGTAATCCCAGCAACCTGGGAAGCTGAGGCAGGAAGATCATGAGTTCAAAGCCAGGCTCAGTGACTTAGCAAGGCCCTAACCAACTCAGCAAGACCCTGTCTCTAAATAAAATATTCACAAAGGGCTAGGGATTTAGCTCAATGATTAAGTGCTCCAGGGTACAATCCCTGGAGATATATATATCATTATATGTATTTTTTAAATTAACACCATATACCTACCATCTGGAGTTTACAATTTACTACACTTGCTTTATTATATATCTATCCATATTTCTGTCCCTCTATGTAAAATAAGTCTTACATATTTTTTTATATATTTCAATGGAAGTTGCAAACATCTACACACTTCACACCTAAACACCTTGGTATGCATATAATTAACTAGAGTCTGATATTTGCTTACATACAGTTCTTTTTGTTTGCTTTAATGAGGACAAACTAAAATACAGCAAAGTACATACATCTTGAGTGAACCATTCAATAATTTTTGACAAATGGAAGCATTTGTGTAACACAAATCCTTACCAGGATACAGAATATTCATATCATTCCAGAAAGTTCTCTTATGACCCCTTTTGTCTTTGCAACCTCAGAGGCAACTGTTTTTTCCCTACCATATATTTATTTTGCATTTTAAATGCTTCATATAAATACAATACACAGTAGTCATTTTTATTTCTTATTTCATGTGTTAAAGCTTCATTCATGCTTTTATGTATTTCAGATTTTCTTTTTTCATATTACTGAGTAGTATCCCATTGTATGAATACTCATTAGTTTTGTCTGGCAATTAAAGCTGCTATGAATGTTTTTGTATAAGTCTTTGTGGAAATGGTTTCATAACTCTTGGCTACATACTCAGGAATGAAATTGCTGGGTCATAAGCTAAGTGTATATTTAGTTTCACAAGAAATTGTCAGACCTTTTTCCAAGTGGTTGTACCACAAACTGTGTATGAGAAGTCAGGTTGGTCCATGTTCTCTCAACATTTAGTGTTGCCAGTTTTCTTTTACTTTAGTCATTCATGTGTGTAGTAGTATCACATTGTGGCTTTAATTTGCATTTTACCAATGATTAATGATGCTGAGTATCGTTTAAAGTGCTTATGTACCATTTATGTATCTTCCTTTGTGAAGTGTCTGTTTGAGTCAATTCAATTTTTTTTTTGATATAGGAACACTTTACATATTCTAGATACTAATTCTTTGTCAGGTATGTCTTTATCTCAGTCTATGGACTGCTTCTGTACTCAAAGAAGACCTGTACTTTGATCTGTGGTCCCTTTGGCTTTGACCTCATTATGCATTTTCCTGCCTCACCAGGAAAGGCTGCCATGCATTCACTTGCCCATGATGATGATCTCTTTGTTCCTGCCTGGTCTTTTGGAGATGTGGAATGAGATGGGAAGATGCTTAGGAAAATTATGTGTGGGTCCAGAGTGGTTTCAGAGAGCTTCACAGGCCTCTGGGGTTGCTCTTCACTTTAGAAGGTCATTTATGCTAGAAAAATTTGAAGGTGAAAATAGTACAGTGTAATGCGATCTAGAGAGCATGGAGCTGTGATATAGTTCTTTTGGTAAATTTAATTCTGCTTTTCTTTTATCCTCTTTTGAACATTCACCTCTAAAGAGCATAGACTTGGGAATCAGACTTTGCATGTATAGAGTATGTATTCATATATTTATTTACAAATATATGAATATTTTCTGGTTGTAAAAGTAATATAAGCTAAAAATTAAAATTAAAAATAAAAGTAATATGAGCTAATTGCTGAAACTTTGATAATATGAAAGATTATAGAAGAAAATGCAAATCAGCCATATTCTTTTTTTTAAAAATATTTTGTTTAGTTGTAGATGAACACAATATCTTTATTTATTTTATGTGGTGCTGAGGATCGAACCCAGTGCCTCACGTATGCGAGGCAAGCGCTCAACCGCTGAGCCGTAGCCCCAGCTCCCAGCCATATTCTAATACCTAGAAATAAGCTACAATAACATTTTTCTCAACTTTGATTTTTAAACTCTGCATCTTACCATCTTGATAACTCTTTTAGTCTCAGGTCTCATCTAGGAAATGAAGAAAATACATGGTTCGTAGATAAGGTGACCATAAAGGATCTATCTTTGGCAAATGATAGATCCTTAATAAATACAAGGTCACTAAATGATGCTATTAAATGATTTCAGAAGTGAGTAGGTGGCAAGGGTGGGGAGAGAATTTAAAGTTCTGTTATTTCTGATTAAACTGCACCCCTCTCCCAGTGCTGGGGACTGAACATGTCAGGGAAGTGCTCTACCACTGAGTTACCCCTGAAGTCGCTTAAATTCCTTTTAAGCAAGCAAGCCTAAAAGGATAGAAAACAGATCAGAGTTGATAGGTGCTAAGGGCAAGGGAGGGCTTGGTTACGAAGGGGCATGAGAAAATTTTGAGATGATGAAACAGTTCTGTATCTTGGCTGTGATGGTAAAAACATAACTGTATGTGATGATTAAAACTCACAGAACTATAGGATGAAAGGGTAAATTTTATGGCAATAGATTATACTTTAACAAACCTGACTTTTACAAATATTCCTTTAAAATAAAATCTTGACTTTCTTTATTGATTTTAAGCTGATCCTTCCAGTTCCTCTCAATTTCTCCCTCCAGTTTATCTCTTTTAGAGTCTTGAGGTCTTTTACTTTCTTGATGCTATTTTGAGTGCTTGTTTAGCTCTCCTGTAAATTGTCATACTAGATTCTTTGTTCTCAGTCTCCCAACTTTGCTGCATATATTATTTCCCTTTTGAATTGACACTGTTAAGCTAGGCTCAGCTGTGCTTGAAAAACAAAATGTATGGCTGTTCCACTTGCTCTTTTTGTGCCAGTAGAGGTTTGATCAAGGCAACTCATTATAGTGAATGAGATAAAAGCTGATCCTGAGTCCTTGTGACAGTGGTTAGACAGAAGTCCTTTAAAATCTTCTAGATTGTTCCTTCTCTATGAACAAAGGATTTGGAACAGTTTTTATGCTGAAAAATGAGACTAGGGCTGGGGTTGTGGCTCAGTGGCAGAGTGCTTGCCTAGCATGCATGAGGCACTGAGTTTAATCCCCAGCACCACATACGAATATTAATAAACAAAATAAAGGTTTTTTTAAAATGACATCATGGAAAAAAAATAAGTGCAACACAAGCCCACAGTGGAACTTGTTATAGCTACTTGTTGTAGCTCCTTTTAAAAGATGTTCATTTTTGAGAATATATGCTGATTGTATACCCTTAACTTTCCAAGGCAGTCTGAAATTCCATACCAAGTTCTAAGACACTCATACTCTGCAGAACAGACGATGTGTATTCATTTTGGTTCATAAAATATAGTTGCTAGACTCATAAGTTAAATTTATTCATTCTTTATTTATTTATTTTTCCACTCTGCAAGTATTTCCTGAGCACCCACCATGGAGACCCAGGCTCCCTAGTAGCACGCACACCAAGAGCCAGGCTCCCAGGCTCCCTAGTAGGTTCTGGAGAAGCTCATAAATAAAATTATTCTTGAGAATCTAATACCATTCAGTCTGAGGGATGGACAGGCTAACAAATGAGTTCAGTTTCTCTGGGGAATAATTACATACAGGAAAAGGCCAAATACAAAGCAACTCATATATAATATAACTTATTGAGAAAACTTGTTAAATTTATTATATATATATATATATGTATGTATATGTATATATTTTAATAACAGAAGTAATATAAACTTGTTTCCCAACACTAGTGTTAGGAAGATCTCATTAGACGACTACCTATAAAAATACGTGGTATTTACATATAATGCATTATATATTAGAAATCTTCCTCTGACTAGCTTGACAACTTGCAATTACTTCCAATAATAGCTGGCAGGTACTGAGCTCTGCCAAATGCCAGGTAATTTACACACACCCTTTCTATTACTCATACAACTTGGTGGAGGAGACATTGTTCTCTCCGTTTTATAGACCATAGGGAAGATGGATGTTAGAGAGGAAAAAATGACCTGCCAGGAGCCACCAGCCAACTAGAATTGGAGGGAGAACTACTCTGTGTCAAGCAGTGTGAGTGTCTTCAAGGCACACAGCCCCTCATTGTTGGCAAGCTTTTAGCTGTTTATCTGGCATGCATTTATTCAAATCTCTGAGGCCACCGGAAAGGAAAATGAGAAAGGGGGAAGTAATTAGGATGCAGTTCCTGCCAAAGCAGTCCTTGTAATCCAGTATTTTTGCTGTAGCCAGAGTGATCAGTTTAAATGCCAGTAGGGTCCTTGCCTTTCCACTGCTCTTAACCTTTATAGGATTCCATCAGTTTTAGGCACAGTAGTCCATTCCTACTGATCTGGGCCCCTGTAGCTATATTCTTTGCTGGAGCCATTCCAGCCAAACAGGTGTCTTTTTATCTTTTTCTCCTTCCCTTGTGCACTGCTCTTGAGCCTTTGCTCCTGCAATTCCCTTTGCCTAAAAAACTCCAAGAAGCCCTCCTGTCTCTCACCTATTCAGTTAGGTCTGTCTCTGGCTCTCAGTGCACTGTGGTCCTCTTCATATCACCCGCATCACCCCTTTAAGGAGGCCATCATCGGGTTGAAATGTATAGATAGGTTTGATCTGATTCTGCCACATCTTATCTTCTCAAGACAGTTCTAGGAATATGGTGGGTGGGTGAGTGGGGAGGCACTCTGCAGCTCTTGCTTTCCATTTTCCTGGCCCTTAGGACTGTGCAGGCAAAGAGTAGACATCTAAAAATAATTGTTGAAGGCTGGGGATACAGCTCAGTTGTAGAGCACCTGCTTAGCATGCACAAGGCTAGTATCATAAAAAATATTGTTGAGGAATGAATCTTTCAGAGCTCACATTTTTTGTTATGCACACTACTTAGGATCTTCTGTCCTACTCTCTGTAGAACCCTGAACTTTTCCTCTCTAGTCTAGTTCTTGGCTATTTGATTCTTTGTCTTCTCTCCTGAGGGGCCCCATGAAGACAGGGTCTGCACTGAGTTTCCTCCCCACGTGAGCTTAGCACAGTGCCCACAAAGAGTATGTCCTCAATAAATTTTTGTTGAATAATTTTGTAGAGTGTTCAAGCATGAGACCTACTGATTTAAAGGGGAATGATTCAGGAGCCAGACAGTAAAATCTACTGAAAGTGGCTTATTATGTACAAATTCAAATTTGCATTCATTTAATAAGCCATCTAGTAGTGTTATTAGCAACTCTTCACTGAGTAAAATATTATCACTGTGAACAACACCCAAGGAAACCCTTCATGCTTGTCTGACTCCCCTTCCTGTGATGGAATTAGCTCTCTGGCCACGAAGGTGAACTATTTCTGTCCTAAGCAGAGGCTGATTTTACATGAGAAGATTAGGTTACAAGAGCCCTCCCTTGTAAGAACTTTTCCAAGGTTTTTGCAATGTGTGTACAGGGTTACGTGGTTTTGTAAAATTGGCAAAAAGAAGATATTTGAAATCACAATTGATTAAAAGTCATTCTCTCATTCTTCTCTGACTTCCCTTCTGTCCCCTGGTTAGAATTAGAGTGGCCTTGGGTTGCTTGAGTCTTGGCTACAGGGAAGTTGAACTGGGCCACACATTTAGTCTGGCCCTGGCGCGATGTATTTATGTGATTTGGACACACTCCTGTATATTGTCAAGTCATTGTTTATAGTTCCAATGTCAGAATTGTTTCTGGGAATACCTCTCCTGTCCACTGTGACAGCTCATCTGGTATTGTGACACCAAGGTGGTGGTCACTATTAACAAGGATCCTTCTGAATCATGAGCTTTGGTAGTGTAGGTGTGGGGTTATGGGTGGTGGCTTCTCTATCATCCTTGTACTTCCTGATTTCCTGAAAATGACCTTTTGATTTCACTCTCTCAGTCCATCTGATGGTGGTGTTAGCCCATGGTCTCCTTCATTATTACCCTTCCAGATATTATCTGAAATATAGTTGTGTACCACATTTTGATGTCTTAATAATGGATATGATGATAATCCCATAAGCTTATAATGGAGCTGAAAATTCTTACCACCTAGTGACATGAGAGCCTTCATAACATCATATGTAGTGCAATACATTACTCCCAAGTTTGTGGTGATGCAGGTATGAGAACTACTGTGCTGCCAGTCATATAAAAACATAGCATATATAATTGTGTATAGCACATAATACTTGATAATAAACAACTATGTCACTGGCTTACATGTATACTATACTTTTTCATTGTTTTGGTGTGCTCCTACTTAAAAAAAGAGTTAACTGTAAACCAGCTTCTGGCATGTCCCATAAGAAGGTACAGTTACAGGAGATGACAGCTGCATGTGTGTTGCTACCTCTGAAGACCTTCTAGTGGGATAAGATGTGAGGGTGGAAGGCAGAGATACTGATGATCCTAACCCTGTGCAGGACTAGGTTAATGTATATATTTGTACCTTAGGGTTTTTTTGTTTTTGTTTTTTTTTGGTAACAGGGATTGAACTTAAGGGCACTCGACCACTGAGCTACATCCTTAACCCTATTTTGTATTTTACTTAGAGACAGGGTCTCACTGAGTTGCTTAGCACCTTGCTTTTACTGAGACTGATTTTGAACTCATGATCCTCCTGCCTCAGTCTCCCAAGCTGCTGGAATTATAGGCATGCACCACTGTACCTGGCTGTACCTTAGTTTTTGACAAAAAAGTTTAAAAAGTAAAAAGCAAAATGTTAAAAATAGTCTAAACACATGACCTAAGTGTGTAGTAGGCTGTACTATCTAAGTTTGTGAAAGCACACTCTATGATGTTTGCACAATGATGAAATTGCCTAACAACGCATTTCTCAGAACTTGTCCCTGTTGTTAAGTGATGCACACTGTACCTGGAGGGGCTTCTCCTCTCCTAGCTGAACTCTGATAGGGAACACAGGCTCTGCCTTTGGCATCAATATGATTTCCATGGAAGGGCCTTCCATCTGGGCACCTTCTGTGTCAGTCACCTCCCTCTGCTTCCTCATCCTTCTGATGTGCCCTGTGGAATAGGGCTCTTGGAGCCAACAGGCCAATAGTCTTACTGCTCTCTCCCCCAGATAAAAGATAAACTCCTAAAACAATTTCCTGGAAAAACAGATTATTCATATTGTAATAAAAGAAAGATACAAAATGAGGGAGGCAGAGAGAATAAAGGGAGGAAATGATTAAGAAAGGAGTGATTAAGGAAGACAATGATGACGGAATGGATAGACGGCTGAGATTGTTGCTGAAAAGAGATTGAGCTTTCCCTTTGCCAGAGATGCCAAGTGAGGATGTTAAGGATGGACAAGGGCACCATTATCCAGAGTTGGTTTCACATCAGGCTCTGGGCTAAGGACATTACATGCGTCATCTCTCACCTGGATCATTGCAGGCATTTCCTAACCGGTTTCCCTGCCTCCTCCACCCTCAGCCTCCTAAGTCTCTTCTAAACCTAGCAGCCAGAGCAGTCCTATTGAAATGCAAGTTAGGTCATGCCACTCCTCTGCTCAAAATCTTCTGGTCTCACAATCTCTGACCTCATTTCCCTCTGCTCACCTTCACCCTCAGTTGGTTTCAGCCAGATTTACTGTTCCTCAGAAATAGCAGGCTTGCTTCTGTCCCAGGACCTCTGTGTAGGCTGTTTCCTCTGCCTAGAAGACTGATGCCCACCTGCTACTGTCACATCCATAGAGTCTCCCCACTCCAACACTTCTTTGTCATTCCATCTACCTCACCAACACTCTCTAGCCTCTTTCCCTTCTAACATAATAATCTATTTACTTAGGACATAAACTCTAGAGCAGGGTCTTTGATAGCTCACTGCTGAATCTCCTTCTTCAAAGACAGTGCCTAGCAACCAGTAAGAGTGTATTAAATATTAAATATTTGTTCAGCACATGACCACTTGAGGTAGGTGCAATTGTTAAGCACATTTTATGATGGTGATGAAATTTGGACTTACAGGTATAAAGTATCTTGCCCAGATTGTGTGTTAAGTGAAAAAACCACGTGTGTCTTATAAGCCTGTGCTCATAAGCACCCACTGCAGTACAGTATTCCTCTTGCTACAAGCTGCTGGGTGCAGCATAAGAACATTATTTTGCACATCTGCATTTCTTTATGGTTAACCAGAACCACTAGACCTTCAGATAGTCCTTCCTGAGTATCTGTTGGCAGAAAGAGATAAAGAACAAAGCCATAATGCATGCACTCTATGGGGAAGTGAAAGAACAACTAAGTACATTTGGTTAAGAATAGGAATATGGAGTTATTGAGGCCAAGCTCATCTGCAGCTTTGGGTGTGGAAAGGGTTGCTTTTCAGAGCAGGACTACCCCCAGGCAGGCTAAGCGCACGCCTGAGCAGCAGCAAGGCAGGGTGACCAAAACACTCAGAATGACATTTGAGGGGTAAGTCATGGCTATTTGATATTTACAAAAACATATCCAACGCATCATTGTAGGACAAATCAGAACTTTGCTGGACTTCCTTACATCCATTTGACTGACATTGTTTAATATTAAATTACATGTGGGAGCACTGTCAACTTTTCAGAGCCCAGAGCCTCTGAAGGTCTTAGTCCATCCCTGCTGGTTTGGTTGATGGGGCAGTGGACTACTTCTCTTCATCAAGAGCTATGTATATGTGGGACTTCCATTAGGTAATGAGAGGTAAATCACACAAGAACAGTTGCTGTGTAAATCTTCGAGGAATAATAGTGGTGTTTGGGCGAGTTGGTCTAATCTTATTTTAACATTGGAGCTGAAGATCAAAAAAGCTCCTATTTTTACTTCAATACCTTCTCCTGTGACATCTTTGGAAGTCTTCTCTGTCTACCTCCTTGTGCTTGCCTCCCCCAGCAATGATTCACTCCCTTTACTGTGCTACAGATATTATGTTTATCACATTGCATCATGATCATCTGTATTCACCTCTCATTCCTGTGAGGCTTAGATCTCTTGGAGTATCTTATTCATCTTTATGTCTAGCATAGTGCTTGGGACATACTGAAGCCTCCAGAATGGTGCCAATGGCAGTTAAAACCAGACTCTGGAGATTAGGGGAGTTTCTAAGGAAAAATATGGTTTTCAGTGAATTCTTTCATAAGACATGCCAGGTACCTAGCACTGTCTCTCAAGCAGGACATATTGAGCAACTTCTCATTCCTCATGACGTCTTCTCCAATAAGCTACTCAGTGACTCACAACAGGAAGAGGAGGCCTTGGTGATAAACTGTCCCCTAACACCTCCCCCACTACATCTCCAAAAGGAAAAAAAAAATAGAGTCCCTTTGGGCTACCATCATGGCTCTGTGCTTCTGTTCCTCATTCTGTAGGAGTCAAAACTTAAAATGGGAGAACCAAGTTTCCTTTAGGCTGTAAAATCTCTGACTCCTTGGTCCCTTCAGCTAACCTCTGACCTTTTCTTACTCTCTGAAGATCAGGTCAGGACTGGTCCCTGAGGAGCAAGGCCAGCACCCACCCAATCCCCTGAGCTGCTGTTCTGTGACATGATTTTCCTTTCATTAGAGTGTATTTTTTCCACAGAATCAAGGGTACAGCAGGAGAGCACAGAGGTAGGCAGCTGCTGTACCCTTGATTCTGTGGATCAAGCCTGCTCTCAGGGTTCTTTTAAACAGAATTTTATCTCTATAAAATGGTAAGGGATAAATTTAGAACACTACATATGCCATGATGCTATTTATGAATTTTATTTTAAACTACATATGCCAGCCTTTTGTCTGTTTGCTTTCAGATCTGTTCCAGACCATCCTCTATCCTGGGTTTTGCATCCTTGAGAACTACATTTTCCAGGCTCATCTGTAGACTTGACCAAAGAAAGCAAGAGATGGACACTAAAGAATTGGAGGAGGGCAGAAGGCAGGTTATGTCTTTTATTCTTCCCTATTTCATATGGTATCGGGCAGTATCTTGTTCCTGTCTCCAGCTCTTGCCAGACAGCTCCTTCCTCCTTGCTTCTTGCTGTAGCCTGAAAGGGTTACCATGGTTCTAGATGTTTCAGGTCACCCCAGCTCCTGAGCTCTAGTAGCACTGCTTCCTCCTTCAATACTTCCAGTCTCAGGCTCAAGTGACTTCCTAACATTCTCTATTTGGCCTCTCAATTCTTTAATTACCTGTGTTAAATTTCCTCTGCAGTATTTAGCATAGCTTCTGCTTTCTGATAGCATGCAGATGAAAACACTCTGAATATATGTATGTGCCAGATATGTGCCTGAAAACACAGATATGTGAATATTTATCTGTGAATTCACATATTCATAAATATGTGAAAATTTTTTATCTGTGTGAAAACACCTAGAAGAAAATCTGGAAATTTGCACATGAAACAGTTAAGAGTGGTTTCTTGACCAGGAAAAAGAATGGAACTATGCTCGTATGGAATTGTGACAGGGGACCACAGCTTTTTTTAAAAAATAGCTTTATTGTTAGGCACGGTGGTGCATACCTGTGATCCTATGGACTGGGGAAGCTGAGGCAGGAAGACTGCAAGTTTAAGGCCAGCCTCAGCAATTTAGTGAGGCCCTAAGCAACTTAGCAAGACCCTGTCTCAAAACAAAACAAAAACAAATGACAAAAAAAAAAAAAAAAACAATGGCTTGGGATCTGTGGTAAAGTGCCCCTGGATTCACGCCCCAATACCTAACAGCTTTATTGTGGCATAATTTACTTATATAAGACCATAACTTTGATATGTGCACACGTGTGCTAAAATTTTTTACAATGACTATATATTCATGTATTGCTCATATAATATTAAAAAGTAGTTAAAAAAATTTAATGGCAGGAGTGGTTAACACATCAAGTGCTTTAGCCTAAACCTTAAGCCACACAGGGAAAGCTCTGCAGAAATGCTAATATTCATTCATTCAGTAAATTTTATAACTTACCAAGTGCCTGAAACTGTGTTAGGTCCTGAGGGTACATCAGTGAACAACACAGGCATGATCCCTGCCCATATTATTTACAATAATGAAATGCGTAATTATGTTAATATTTATTCATCATATGTGAACAATTCATACTAATAATATGAGGAAGTGAAGAGGGCAATGAGAGGCATAGCCTAGTAAAAGAAGCCTTTTCTGAGGAAGTGGCTTACCAGCTGAGACCCAAAGGATGAGCCAATGAAGCTTTATTAGTGGAGGGAACTGGAAAGACAGACGGGATTGTCAAGGCCACTGATTGCTGCGGTAAAATGTAGTTCCTTTAAAGTGTAGTGTAGTTCCTGGTCTCAGAGAAGCTGCTTTAACAAGAGAGAGAGTTTGCTCGGAAGTGTTTTTCATTGGAATCCATAGTGGCATACCAGCCAGAGATGTTAGGCATATGTCCCACGGTGCTGGACCCATTGTCTGTATGCCAGGTGACTCACCAGGGGATAGCAACCCACGCTGCGTGTCTTTTGTTTTGTTTTGTTTTGTTTTGTTTTGTGATACTAAGGATCAAACCCAGGGCTTCATGTATGCTAAGAGTGTGTTCTATCACTGATCTGCATCTCTTGCCCTAGGGTTATGTGTCTTACAGTCATTCACAGGGCTGAATTACAAGTGGGTCAAAAGCTAAGGATACTCTGGAATCAAGGGTAGTGTCTGGGCCGGAGATATAACTCAGTGGTAAAGCATTAGCCTACTGTGCACAGAGCCCTGAGTTTGATCCCTATTATAACACACACACACACACACACACACACACACACACACACACACACGTTCAAAAACCAATAGTACCGAAAGTGCTGATATCTGTCAACTCCTTCATCCTTTGATAAGGATAATTAACACTTTCTTAGTCTTTAGTAGAGCAATATGCAAATGTTCAAGACAAGTGCTTGGTCCATCTCCCATCCTTATTTCTATTCCTAAGATATTCTTGAAAGAAATTCTGGAACTTGTAGTAAAGAGCTACCCACGGGCAAGTTTCAATCTTCCCAAGCTTTGTATTTTTCCCTTTCTGCATAGCTAATTCAATTTTTTTGTCTTTCAATTTCTCCAATTCATAGACAATCAGTGGCTACAGTCTTTTATTGCAAATGACCAATTTCTCCATGAAATTAGGTTACTTATAAAGTAGCCCATTAATTGCAATTACAGCTTAATTACAGCATGTCTAGGTCTCTTCAGACTACATAAAAGCAGGTTACATTTTCTTTTGATGTCCAAATTACAAATGTAACAGCATGCTCTTAGCTTGACCTCAGTGTCCTCCAGCTATTCCTGGGCATCCCCCAAAAGGTGTGTCATTCATGTTTTCAAACCAGCAACCATAACTACAGGATCCACCTAGCCCTTTCTTTTCTGCTCTGGCTCCTCCAGGTCTACCTCCTGCAGGGCCACTTGGAAATCCTCAGTGTTTCCCCTGCCCATAATGAAAGCAAGGCTGCTTGAGCCAAGGACCTGGTCCCTTCCACAGCTGCCAATCCTGCCAAGCTTGCCAACCCTTGAATTGTCAGGACAGAATGGGGTTTTATGTGTAAGCAATAGAAATGACCTCTTCTTCCCAGCTCTGACCTAGGTCTTGTCACCAGGGATCTGAAGCAATGATGCTTAGAACTGAGTATCAAAATTTTTTCTTGTAGATAATTTCATCACTTCCTGATCCTCACTTGTCTAACCATTGGGGTTTAAAACCAAGTCCAAAGATCTAGGTGGGAAGAGACTCCATACCCTTATTCAAACCTCCCCCTCATGGGTCTTAGCAATTCCAGCAACTACACTTGGCTCTACTTCCTAAGTCACAAACTTCCTAACCATATCCATACAGGCGCAGGTGGTCTTGTGTTCGCGGGACTGGTAATTGTTTTGATGAGTGTCTGTGCTAACAGTCTATAATTAGGCTCAGACAGCCAAATTATATTTTATGTAGTACTTAATAGTTTTAATTCATTCTATTAACTGAAGTGCCTAATTTAAAACAGATTATGGGGAGGAATGCCCCACACCAAAATGTTTTCCTCTAAAAAAAAGGAACTGAGCCTGGCGCAGTGGCGAAGCCTGTAATCCCAGCACTTTGGGAGGCTGAGACAGGAGAATCGCGAGTTCAAAGCCACCCTCAGCAACAGCAAGGTGCTAAGCAACTCAGTGAGATCCTGTCTCTACATAAAACACAAAATAGGGCCGGGGATATGGCTCAGTGGTCGAGTGCCCCTGAGTTCAATCCCCGGTACCAAAAAACAAAACAAAACAAAACAAAACGGAATCGACAATCACATTTATCATAATTCACAAGAACTGCACAGGTGAGAATGTGTTTGTTGTGGGAATCAAGCAAGAGTTCCTCCCCAGGTCCCATGTCACACTGGGGTATGACATGTAGTTGTGGTTTAAAGTCAAAGCCTGTGGTCTAGCAACGTTCTTGCCTGTGTGGGGCCCGGGGGTTTTGCTTAAGAGATGCTTCCACTGTTTCCTGGTGATACTAGTAATAATTGAGAATGAATTGGGGTATGGCACTGACCCCTCTTGACATTTACCATTCCTTCTTTTGGCATTCTTTTGTGCCCCATTCTGTTAGGGACTTTGGGGAACAATAATAGTTATATTTAAGTATTAAAAAATTCTTTTCTGGAATTTGCAATAAAAGGTTGGAGTGAGCTCTTAGCTAGGCACTATTTAACTTACATTTAATAAGAATTCTCTCACTCAATCCTCACATAAAGTAGATGTTATTAGTAACTTTATTTTACTAATGAGGAGGCTGAAACTTAGGTTGAACAACTTGCTCAAGGACATGTCAGATTCAGGATTCAGGCCCAGATATCCAGATTCTAGAATCTTTGCTCTTATCCACTGCACTGTTCCCCTCACCTCCTACCATTAAAAATCTGGGACTGTTGTAAACCAATTAGATTCTCCTCAGTACATATTTACTTTGAACACAGTTAAGTCTTCATTCAGTAGCGAAAATTGTAAGCATGATATCACCAAGTTACAATGCTTTCATTTACTGAGTAAAAAGTTGGGTTATAAAAGCTTTAAATCATTCAAGAGAGCCTTTAGAAAATCTATCACTGCTTATATTTTTAACCACCAGAGGTAAATATAGAAACTTGTTTTGTAAGAAACCACTAGTCTTTCAGAGTGACTATACTGTCTTGTATTCCTACCATCAATGAACCAATTAACCAAGGCCTTGTTCATGCTAAATGCTTTACCACTGAGCTACATTCCCAGCCCTTTTTATTATTATTATTTTTTAATTTGAGATAGGTTCTACATTGTTTATTTTCTTACTGTGAGTTTTAGAAATTCATAGAGACTTAGAAATAGATAGAATTTTATTAGCATTTTAAAAGTTAGATTGTAGTAACTATAAGTTATTTTTAATTTAATAATATAAAAATTTACTTCTAATAAAATAATAATGGTAAGGGATCATTTTCTTATAGAAAAATCTTTTAAAATGCATGACAAATCTCTAATAATTCTATGACTGGTTTAAAGTTTGGCTAAGCATTGGGGGCATTGGATTGCTAATATTAATGAGTTGTTAGATGATAGGTCAACACTTATGCTAGGTGAAGAGACAGGGTATACCACAGTGGTTAAGAATATGGGTATTTGAGTTCAGATCTAGTGTTGCCATTTATCAGCTAGACGACCTTGAGCAAATTATTCAACCTGTTTAGGTCTACGTTTCCCAATCTGAAAAAGGGGGGGAACAATATTACTTACTGTTATGGACTAAATGTTTGCATCCTCCAAAATTCATATTTTGAAGCATAACTTCCAGTGTGGCTATATTTGGATGTGGTCTTCTAAGGAAATAATTAAGATTAAATGAGGAACTTAGAGAAGAGCCCTCATCCCATAGGATTAGTGTCCTTATGGGAAGAAAATGCACTCTTACTTTCTCTCTGAGGAGCACAGTGGATAGTCATGTGAACACACAGTGAGAAGGCAGCCATCTGCCACCCGAGTAAAGAGCCCACACCCATATCAACCTCCCAAGCACCATGATCTTAACTTCCAGTGTTCAGATTATGAGAAAACAAGTCTGTTGTTTAAGCCACCCAGTCTATGATGTTTTGTAGTGGTAGCCCAAGCTGAATAAAACATTTACTTTGTAGGATTGTTAAATGAATCCACCCTGTTTGGTTTGTATCTTAAATATCCCCTAATAGCTCATGTATTGAAGGCTTGGTTCTCAACTCATGGTGCTTCTGGGAGGTGGTGAAAACTATAGGAGGTGGAGCCTGGTGGAAGGAATTTAGGTGATTGGAAGCATGCCACTGAAGGGGATATCAGGACCTTGGCACCTTCCTTTTTTGTTCTTTGTTTCCTGGCCACCAAGAGGTGAACAACTTTGCTCCATCATGTGCTCCCCACCATGGTATTCTTCCTTGCCACAGGCCCCAAAACAATAGGACCAGTCAACCGGAGTAAAAGCTCTAAAACCATGAGCCAAAATAAACCTTCCCTCCTTTTAAATGATTTTCCCAGGCATTTGATTAACATACATAAATGTACACTCATGTGCACACACGTGCACACACACACACACACACACACGTACACTAAGCACTTCATGCAATGCCTGGCACATGGAAAGTTCTATATAAGGATTACCTGGTGTTGCTGAACTCAGATCTGGATTTGGGATATTGCACAGTGTGGCATAAATAATTTTATATGGGTACACTGAATCTTGATAAACATATTTGAGACACTATTTTAAAATTAATTAAGTGGGTAGATATTTTTGTTATAAAGTCAATTCAGTCAGACAAAAGCAAACATATCAACCTAGGTTAGGGTCAACATCTCATGACTTCTGCCCTTTCCCCACCTCTTCAAATGTCTAGATTCATATTTATTTTTAAAAAGGCACCCTATTCCCCCTGCTAAATAAAACCTCACACCAACAATAAGTAAGTTCTAATGAGTCTCAGGGGAAATAGAAGACAGAGCAGGAAATATCTGTACAGATAAAGGAAGTCTGTAAAACACAGATGATAGTTGTAATTTTAGGGACTACGATATGAATGACTTCAAGTTGAATTTTAATTTTAAAATAGTAGAGGCCAGAATGAGTAAATGTTAGTCTTGAAATAACTTTTCTCCTCTTCATGTATTCAACTTATACATATTTGGATCCTTGTGTTTTTAGATAATTATTATGAAAGTCAATTTAAGTTGGAAGAACAGTTTCCTATGAAGGGTCAAGAACCTTGGGAAAAGAAACAATAAATATTAAATATAAAATATATTTTTGCTTTAATATTTAGTAAATATTAAGACACATCTTTGGTTCCAAAGTATCACATTTATGGGGGAGGAGGAAGAGTTGGAGAGGCAGGAGAGAAAAGAAGAACCTAAAGAAACAGAGAAAGAGAAGAAAATAGAAACAAGTGAAAAAAAACAGAGTGATAGGCTGGGGATATAGCTTGGTAGTAGAGCACTGGTCTAGAGCAAGACCCTTTGTTTGATCCCCAGTATCACAACAAAACAAAACAAGACAGCAGAGTTGTAAAACAAAACAAAACAAAACATTGGTTCTATAGATTTTGAAGGACTTTTTGACAAGGTCATTAGTAACATTCTTTTGGAGGATAGGAACAATTTTCTCCATACTTTTGAACCTTTAATGTGCTCATCAGTCAGTGCTTAAACCCTTTTCACTGCCAAGACCCTGGAAAGAGCAACCTTTGGCCTGTGATACAGACCTGATAGTCCTCTAGGGACTGTCCAGTCCTCTAGGTTTAGAACTGTAGCACTTGGTCCAGTTCTAGTCATAGG
Organism: Geosciurus inauris; assembly: GCA_004024805.1. Taxonomy (NCBI): domain Eukaryota; kingdom Metazoa; phylum Chordata; class Mammalia; order Rodentia; family Sciuridae; genus Geosciurus; species Geosciurus inauris. The sequence continues at coordinate 134,957 of PVHX01000666.1, forward strand.
ATTTAGACTGGTAAATAATAGTGCAGTGTCCTTTTTCCTCAAGGATGGGGAAGGCCATACCTGAGTTGAGTGATTCCATCTTGCCCACCATTTGCTGCCCCTGAATTGAAACTCTGTAAGCTATTGTCTCCAAGGGATTAGGTCACGATAGAGGCCACACAAGAGACTGTGGCATTTACGATCACATATGTGGGGCATATGTCACACAAGAATGACAGATATCCTCAGCTTCCCTCCTTTCATGTTCAGGCTATCCTCCAGTAAGTGTATATCACTCCATGTTTTTATAGTTTGGAAGTAGAGAAGGAAAGTTCTAATTTATCCAGCCAGTATTTTTTTGAATATGTACTATGTGACAGGCATTGGGGATACAGATAGGAACTGGGGAAGGTATCAGAGTCTCTGCCTCCTTGAATCTGCAGTCAGGAGGCAGTAAATATCCTACATCTCATCATATATTTTGTACTTCTCTACCTTTTACCAAATGTGGTCACATCTTCCAAGCTTGTATGTCAGAAAGCTGAAGCAAATAAAAAGGAAATGTTTCAGAGCCGGGCGTGGTGGCGCAAGCCTGTAATCCCAGCACTTAGGGAGGCTGAGACAGGAGAATCACGAGTTCAAAGCCAGCCTCAGCAATGGCAAGGCGCTAAGCAACTCATTGAGACCCTGTCTCTGCATAAAACACAAAATAGGGCTGGGGATGTGGCTCAGAGGTCGAGTGCCCCTGAGTTCAATCCCTAGTACCAAAAACAAAAACAAAAACAAAAACAAAAATTTTGATAATTAGGAAATAAATGATTTGAAAGGCAACTGTTGCGTTTTCTCATTTTAAACAGATTATTTTACCTTAGCTTGACCCTCATTCAAACAAAGCAAAACAAAACAAAACCTTTGCTCATTTTGTAACCCAGTATAGAATTTTACAAGGACAGCCACAGCAGCCTCCTGCTAGAAAGTTCATTCTTTGGGTTTCCATGATGGTAGCCTCTCTCCATTGCACCTTACCTACTTCTTATTCCCCAGGCCTAATCGGAAAGCTGGTCCCATCATCTTCAATAGCATGGGATCAGGAATAGGCTGTAAAAGTACATTCCTTCCAGTTGTTCTGGTTATTTTAGTGTTCACTCCCTCTTCATCATCTGAGCTGTCCTGAAACTTTACCATGATCCCTTGGCAATGGAATGCCTACCCATCTTTAGATCCTTGCTCTTATTCAGCAGCAGAGCACTAATTTTTTTTTTTTCTAGGCACTACCCGCTTCCTAGTGACTAGGTCATAAGGATAGTGGCAATCCCATCCCCCTAGCTAGGAATCCATTTAGGGAGCTACTTGTGACTTGATCATGGTCAATAAAATAAGTAGGCAAAGAGAAGAGTATAAGGACTTACAAACATTTTCTTGCTCATAAAATGAGACTTGTGAAAAAGAGAAAACATTTGCAGCTATATGTGGAACATGGCATGATAGCAGTCATCTATCTACCAACCAGAACCAGACTAGCTAGAGAGCAAAACTGACTTGATGAAAAAGGTAGGCTAGAAAGTTGGAAAGAATTTTAATCTTCAATTATGAATGTTAAGCTGCTGTAATCACCCAGGTCTACCCTACCCAATAATACACCACATTTTCCTTATTGTTTACATCAGTTGAGTCAGCATCTTCTGTTATACCCGAAGGCCTCCTGATACACTGCCTATGTCCATAAATATGGAAGCCAAAGAATCACAACTGGGAGTGCTGGGCTGGTTTTTGTTTTTGTTTTCTTTTTTATTCTATTTGTTTTTGTTACTCTACAATTCCAGGAGGAAGAAAATGACAGGATAAGAAATTCATGGATTTATTTGCTTATTTGTGTTTAGTTAAATTTTTTTTTTTTTTTTTTTGGTACCGGGGATTGAACTCAGGGGCACTCGACCCCTGAGCCACATCCCCAGCCCTATTTTGTGTTTTATGTAGAGACAGGGTCTCACTGAGTTGCTTAGTGCCTCGCCATTGCTGAGGCTGGCTTTGAACTCGCGATTGTCCTGTCTCAGCCTCCCTAAGTGCTGGGATTACAAGCGTGAGCCACTGCGCCCGGCTTAGTTAAATTTTTTTATTTTGAGATAATTAGAGATTCACACAGTTGTGAGAAATAAGATAGATCCTGTGTATCATCACCCAGTTCCCCCCAGTAGTACCATTTAGCAAAGCTACAGTAGACTATCTTTCATGATCATCATCTATTATACAACAAGGTTTGTGATGTGGGATAAATTCCATGAAGTATCATGGGTTATATTAGGGAGGAATTTATAAAGCAAGAATCAACAAGAAAAGAGAAGAGATGGGCCAAGATTCCCTGTTGGACAGATGGTGGATGGGCATTCCAGGGGAGGAATGACTCCCCCTTATAGGGAGGGAAGCTCATCAGAGTTTGTTTTTTTTTTTTGGTACCGGGGATTGAACTCAGGGGTACTGGACCACTGAGCCACATCCCCAGCCCTATTTTGTGTTTTATGTAGAGACAGGGTCTCACTGAGTTGCTTAGCTCCTGCCATTGCTGAGGCTGGCTTTGAACTCGTGATTCTCCTGTCTCAGCCTCCCAAAGTGCTGGAATTACAGGCCTGCACCACCATGCCTGGCTCATCAGACTTTCTGAATAACATCCAGTCTGGGGTTAGATATCACTTTTTTATAGGAATTGCCAAGAGAAGTCAGCTTTCTAGCACTTGATGACCTGGTCTTGGGAATAGTTTGGGTGCAACCCCTCCTGTGGGGAAAATGGTGGGGACACAGGTCTAGGCAACTCAGATAAGCCACCTAGGTCAGTTGTTGACAATCCTGATTATGGCACTGTGAGTCTTATTCATCTTTATATTCCCAGCACTTGGCACAGATCCTGACATATGATAGGTGTATGAGCAATGTCTGATGACTTAATGAACAAATACGCTTTGTGTCAATTAAAAACAATTGCTGCTGGACAAGAGAAAGACTAATCATAAACATTGTTGTCTACATTTCTTGAATCCATGGAAGTCTATACACATTGTGCCTTTACTTTGGTAAAGTGTCTCAGAAGAATCTACAACTCTATGAGAAGCCTCCCCTGTCTCAAGTGAGATCGCATTCTATTGAATTTCAGCCATTTCCTTGAAGTTCTGGCAAATCAAGCCAGTGTCTGGGATTTGTTACACCAGTCCCGAGGCTCTCCATAAAGTAAAGCTCTGCAGGCAACAGCCACTCTGGAATTTCCCACAGCCGCTCCTAGAACAATCTTTTAAAAAAGTTTCAGGAGGTTAAAATAGATAAGGAGTCTAATGGGAAGTTAGCCACTGTTTGTAAAAACATTTTTTTTTTTAAATGAAAACAGTTTGAAAAACGACATCCTTTACACAATTTTCTTAGGACAGGTTTCTAATCTCATCACTCCTGAAAATTCCTTTCAGATATTTCTCCCAATGAAGTCCCTGTCTTGGGAGATTTTTTTTTTTAAACAAACATCTATGTTAAATAATAATGAATTTATCTTCCCAAGAGGAAATCAAGGAATGAAGATACTTTTGTTTTTCTAACTAAAATTCATTCTTGAGGCTGTATTTTGAGTAAACTAACAACTACTTTTAAAGTTCCTGAAAAATGGAAAATAACTGGAGGAATTCTCATCCTGTCTATGCCACCCCCTCAACTGCTAGGGTTCTGGGTATTCTAGCTTTGAAACTAGTGCTCCAGGAGTAGAAATAGAATTAACTCTGCTAGGTCTTCTGCTATTTATTTGCCCTCCTTAATGGAAATGGATGTTCTTCTGTGGCAATTATTCCTGACTCAAGCTCTCCACGCCTAGGAGACTACCAGTACCAGCTCTGTTAAGATGACATAGACAGATGTAACAAGTGAGCTGGCATAGCCACATCTCTCACCTAAGAAACATTCCTTTAAGGTGTGGACTAAAAGTACTTGTCTCCTGTAAATGAATCTTACCACTATGGTTTTGCTTGCTTTGTGGTATGAAGTTTTCACTTCAGGATGGGGGAACGAATTCTCAAGCAAGAGCACAGCAAAACAATAAATAACTTTTGATATTTACTAAGAGAAAAAAATATTTTTATGACTTTCACACATTGCTACAATACTTTTTGGGGGCGAAAGATTCAAATATATGGGAGCTTGGAAATCTGACCTTGGCCAATACAACAATAGAGAGAATCTGGTACTTCTTAATTTCTCATTCAGGTTCTCAGTGTTCCAGGAAGCAGTTTGCTCAAGTTTCTTTTCTCTATTTAGCTCTCCTGAATGCCCAGCTTCAGTGCCCGGGTATCACTGCCAAGGATCCTGCTGGCACATTCAGCTGCCATTCAAAGAAACAGCCCTCCACATCGCCTCGCACTTGGAAGTCTGTCTTACAGCATAAAACAGGTGGAAGGACATTCTGCCTTTAGAGTTCCGCTGGCATGCTCACTACTTCTATTGCCCAATGCCAAGAATGACAAAAATCTTTTGTGTATGTTTGGGGGTGGGAAAGACCAGATATTACTGTGAACAGCAGTTAACTTGGCTGTTCAGACAAGATTCCCAGGGCAGCTGTTATAACTCAGACAGCAATAGCTCTAACACTTGGCTCTGTTGCTAGGATGGATTGATAGAAACTTTGGAAAAATCATTTAAAAACTTAGGCCCTCATGATACCATTGGATATAGTATGGATCAACTTATAGATAACTGAATATTTGCTAGTATCATAACATGCAAGTACATAAGCAAACTACTCGACTAGGATAGTGTTTATACTTCCATTTTAGACATCTGCTTTCAGTAAAGTCATTAGTTATCTGTTGGCAAAAATTTGAACTGACATATGATTTGCAATCTGTAGCCACATTTGAGATTGGGTTATCTTTTTATGTGTTGTCACAATCCTACTTAAAATAACAAATTAGTTAACTTCACAATGGAATTATACATTCCAATTTGTGAAACTGCCAATTGTTTGTTAGCCAAAGACTAACTCGCTTAATTTTTAGTCTTGACACGTACATGTACACACACACAACCTTTTAAATTTTTTTGTATGAAGAAAATATTATCTTAGTGCTCAATAGTAGTTATTTACATGAAAATAACTTTGTACTTCAGTGGAAGATAAAAATACTGACTGAAATAAATTATTCCTGGAAAGTAAATTATCAACAATTACATGAATTTCGATATTATTGTTTAAATCTCCTCATGACTTCCTAGATCTTATTGGTGTTTGTTAGTTTAAAAAACAAAGTTCCATGATTTTTCCTTGAACATATCCAAACCAAATTGAAGAGATACAATTGTCCCCATTCTAGAATGAGCTTGGACGGGCATTATTATTGACACAGTTAATGATTCTACATTACCAGCAAAGCATAGAAATAAAGTTGACATTGGCTTCTGTTGACTTACATTTTCATTTGGTTATTTGATTGCTGCTGGAAAATTGGACACACTGACACAGCCATCTGGCTTTCCCTGTCTGTCCTTTAGCTGATCATTCCCTTGCCTGGCTTACTGTGTCGCTTCCAGTTTCTCTCTAATAATTGCCTCCACCTTCCTGAGTCAAAGTCCAGCATGGCCTCTGCTGCTGTACTGGCCAATCTGGTCTATCCTGCCCAGCAGCTACCACTACCTGTGCAAGTCTTTTCTGTCATTTTTGTGCCCTAATAGGCCCAGTAGTCTCTGCCAGTTCTGCCATCTACTTCCTAACCAATTCCTCAACTCCTGTGGTATCTTCTTCTTCCTACTTCTTCCTACATTTTTCCCCTACTGGGGCCCACAGCTCTAATACACCTACTTTCTTCATCTCCTGACAGCTTTCAGCTCATCTGCTGGCACTTTCATTTGCCCACATATTGATAAAGCCAAACCACAAGTTAAACTCTTGTCCCTATCACACTAATCTTGGTCCTTTTTCTGATCCTTGTATATGGCACTGATACTTGATCTTACTTGGATTCTACTCTTGGCTTTCTCATTTGCATTCTTTCTGGGAGAAATTTTCCCCCTTGCTGCTTTGTGGTGGGGAACAACTTCCCCATTCCTGCTTTTGAACTTATAGCAACAGCCATGCTCCCTGCCCAGTGTTGCCTTCTTGTTACTGCCTCTGAGCCAGGCCTGCCCAGCAGGTTCCCAGGCTGGCCCAGATTCACTTGGATGCTCTTGTTACCACCTGCTTATCTACCCTCCACAATTGCAGTACTTTTTGGACAGGTTAACAATGTTGCCTCTGCTCACACTGCTTAGGGCTCAATGAAAACAATGCCTACAGATCAGAGTAGATGCGACTCAACGTAAGTGGAGGAAATTAAACCAACTGTGAGGAAAGAGAAATAGGAAAGGAGATGGGGTTAAAGTATCTAAGTGGAATTATTAGTAGGAGTAAGCAAGAATGAATAGGAGTGAAATGAAAGACTAGTGGGTGTGATAGGTAAGAAAGAGACTGTGAGTTAGGAAATTGTACTTGACCATGAAATCCTACCTACTTATAGCTTTGATGTTTGACTGATCATATGCCCTACACAGTTAAGGCACGGTTTAGTAATCCATTCTATTTAATGAATAAATGCCCTAGAAGAACTAATGAGAATGAATTTAAGAAAAGAAGTTCTCTAATTCCTTAAATATTATTTGTGAAGTCCATGGGGGTAAGGCAGATACATAGAGCAGCAAAGGAAACCTGTAACTTTAATATGAGTTTTTAACATAATTTTATCATATCTACAAGAAAAGAATATAAAAATCTTGAGAGGCAATGTGCTAAAAGGTTACATAGTAAGGATGGTTTTTCACTCTTTCTGAAATAAGGCAAAGTAGGGCAACTCCCTAGTAATAGATTAGGATTATTCTCCATGAAATAGGAGGGGGAAAGGGTGTTTAAAGGCAAATCATCATCACAATCTATTTTTCCATGTAAATTTATATATTTTTTTCAAATAATATTGGTGGAAAAAAGAGATGCTCAGACAATCACCAAGATTTATTTTTACAGCATTAGTGCCTGTGCTGTCCATACTCCTGATCATACTTTAAAATTTACTTCAAGGTAAGTGAGAGTTTAGGAAGGATTCTTTATAGTCTCTTTTGAAATTGTGGACCACAGTTGGCACTTCAGTGGGAGGATGGGGAGGGTGTATTACTATAAAGTTTCCAATGTTATAAGGAAGACTATGTTTTTAATTTATGGTCAATTATTTTCCAGACTGCTAGTAGTTTATATCTATGATTAGCTATCCACTAAATGACTGATTTTAAATAAGTCCCCTAACATGACTGATTTTTATTTTCTGAGAAAGGACTGAGGGAGAATTTCATAGGCTGCAGCTTTAATAATAGAGTCATTATCCTTGCAATTGAAGGATCCAGGAATAGTAAGGGAAACTGCCAAATAATCTCCAGGTGATTCCACCACAATACACCTACAGTGGTACTCCTTATAATTCACCTATGTACGAAGTCCCTACAAATGTGACAATGAAACTGTGTAATGAAGTGGATCCTAAAGGTGGATCTTTTCCCCCGCAAGAGCAATGCTATAATGAGTGCAAGGATTATCACTAAGGACTCAGAAGTAAATAGAGTATGGATGTGAACAAAATGTGTGATAAAGGCAAATACAACTATATGCCTATATAGCAATTTAAATGTTTAAATATGCTGTGTTCTAAAAAATGAGCATTCATACACTGTGCACTTTCCTTATCAAAGTATTATAATAAAAATTTATTTCACACAGAAAATGAATTTCTGCTGAAGTATATGACCTAAAATAAATTTTTTGGCCTTCAAATATATTTTTTTAATATATTTTTAGTTGTAGATGGACACAATGTCTTTATTTTATTGCTTTGTATGTGGTACTGAGGATCGAACCCAGGGCCTCACGCATGTGAGGCAAGCGCTCTGCCACTAAGCTACAATCCCAGCCCCTGGCCTTCGTATATTTTAATTGTTTCATGAGTCATTGAAAATTAGCACCAAGAGCATCTGGTCCAAGTGATTCATTTTAGAGACAAGAAAAAATATCAGTTAAGTTAAATAAATTGCCAAAGGTAGGAGAGTCAGGACGAGACTATAGGACCACTGAATCTTAGTGCAAGATCTAGCCCTATTATCTCACAGCCTAGCAGCTCAGTAATGCGTTCATTGATCTTCATCACATGTGGAAGAACCTAGGGGGGAGTTATTTCCATAGCTTGAATCATCTTTAAAAAGTGTACAATAGCTGGGTGTGATGGCTCACACCATAATCCCAGAGACTTGGAAGGTTGAGACAGGAGGATTGCAAGTTTGAGGCCAGGCTCAGCAACTAAACAAGGCTCCAAGTAACTCGGTGAGGCCCTGCCTCAAAATAAAAAAATAAAAAGGACTGGGGATGTGGGATGATAAAGTGCCTCTGGGTTCAATCCAAAAATAAATTTAAAAATAGTAAAAATAAAAAATAAAAACTGTACAATAAAGTCTAAAATGTGTCTTTTTTCTTAGCCAGTTTCTTCTTGTAAAGAGATGAAATTAAAATCATAGCTATTTCAAATGATTATCTATAATCCTTCATTCTCTCCACTAGATGGTAAATTTTTATGTGGTCAAACTGTCCAGTGAAGAACCAAAAGTAGGGAAAATTGAGCTTAAGTCAAAACAAATGAATATAGCAGATGAATGTAGTAAAATGGACGAATCTTAAAAATATTAAGTTAAAAAAGCAAATTGCAGAGTATGGTGCAATTTTTATCAAAAACTGAAACAGTGAGTTGGGTATATAGTTTAATGGTACAGCATGTGCTTAGCATGTGCAAGGTACTGGGTTCAGTCCCCAGCAAACACCTCTCAAAGTTAAAATATTCATGTGGAGCCCAGCACGGTGGTATGCGCCGGTAATCCCAGCACTTTAGGAGGCTGAGACAGGAGAATTGTGAGTTCAAAGCCAGCCTCAGCAAAGGCAAGGAGCTAAGTAACTCAGTGAGACCCTGTCTCCAAATAAAACACAAAATAGGGCTGGGGATGTGGCTCAGAGGTCGAGTATCCCTGAATTCAATCTCTGGTACCCCCCCCCCCCCAAAATCATGTGCATGTATTTTTTTTAGGAATGCATGCATGTGTGGTCAAAATATCAAACATGCATGGGATGATAAACACCAAATTCGTGGTAGTGATACTACTAGGGAAGGATATTGGAGACAGGGGCTGGGAGAGAAGATAAAAGAGGTTTCATCTGAATCTGAAATATATCAAAAGTTTTTTAAATACCCCAAGTGAAGAGCTCTAGGAAATATGAAAAATATTGATTTGACCTGGCCTCATGACGAGCACCCAAGAAGTTTATTATATTATTCTTGATGCTTTTGGTATTCTGGAAACATTTCATTTTTAAAATAAAAAGAAACAAAGAATGGTGGAATCGCGTTGTAATGGGAGGGAACTGCATATTTGCAAAGATACATTAGACCTTTAGGAATATTTAATTTGTGTGTGTGTGTGTGTGTGTGTGTGTGTGTGGTGCTGGGGATTGAACCCGGGGCCTCACAAATGCTAAGCAAGCACTCTGCCACTGAACAGCCTTAAATACATATTTTATTTAAAATTTTATCGACATAATTCTATTTATGAATGAAGAACATTACACATTTAGACTCATTCAAGATTTAAGTAACCCAAGTGCAAGCTGATGTCCTGACACTTTGCGGGTGTGCCACTGCACAAAACTTCATTCCAGAAAACAAGTCTGATTACAGAAGCTTTTGGAGATAATGAAGCTCTGAGGTGAATGTGGCTGCGGCCATTTGGCTCACACACTCTGGAAATCTCCTTGTTACTAGTATTGTTGACATATGTGATAGGAAAGGAATCTGATCTACCCCAAGGCTATACGAAAGGGTTATGTTGGATTTATCTTTTCTTGGTAGAATGGTAGCTGTGATTCACAGTCTCTTTCTCTCCCTCCCTACTTCCTTCTCCCTCCCTCCCCACTGCCTCTCTCTCTCTCTCTCCTTCTCTTTTTTCTCTCCCTCTGTTCAGCCTGTTAGTCCTCTTTCCTTGTCCAGAGAACTCTGTAAATTACAGAATATTCAATTATACCCAAACCTGGTATCCAAAATTCTGCATTACTTCCTCTTCCTCATCTATTTGAATGTATTTAAAACTATGTATTCTTTCCCAACAGGATGAATTTGATATTTAAATTCTAGTTCTTACTTAGAGTTCTGTTATCTACACCAAATTCTGTTTAGTTACTCTATTTATAGTTCATAAAATCAGAAATATGTTCTCTAATTTCACTGCTGTTTCAATTCAAATTCCTTTCATCTAATTCCACCATTCATTAGTTTCTTTGAACAGATAAGTAAACTAGTTCTATAGCCAACATTAAATTAAGTGAATATTAAGTTCAAGTTTTCCATTGCATTCATATTTAGGGGCCATCAAACTCTGAACCATTTATGTTAAATTTCTAGAATTCCTTTTCTCTGATGGAACGATGCTGGACTCAAGAAGAATTTTTTTTTTAAACAATGACTTCCATTCAAAAATTATTTACTCCACTTAGCAAATTAGAGGGGGCAGCAAAATAAATTAATAAATAAAAATAGGGATGGGAGATTACAAAAGAAACCAAGAACACAGAAGAAAGTGATGGATTTGCAGTAGGGAAATCAAATTAGAAGAAGGCAGGATGGAGAAAAATTCATCCTAACAAATTGCAAATTTAATGGCATCCAGAAATGCAAATTGAGGCCAAGTTTCTAAATTATGGTTGTTTCCAAGGTTTAGATCTGTGATCTTAGAGCCCATTAGCTTTAAATGCCCCTACCCCAGGGGCCAGTTCTACATCTTTGTGGGGAATTCTTTTTCTTCTCTTACCAGACACAACGACATTACTTGCTATCAGCAATGCAGTTTTCTACTTTTCCAAAGGGAGAATGTACTATGTCCCTGTCTCAAGGTGGCTTTTCTTGTTTTTTTTTTCTTGAGTTATTTTGTTATAGTCCTCTAAAAATGGTAACTATGAAAATAGCCAGCAAGTACAAGTGAAAAAAAATCCTGATTTAAAAATTAGCAGAGGAAATGATGGGATGGTAAGAAATAAACAAAGATTTCTCCTCCTCTCCTTGTCAAATCGAATGTCCAATTATCGAAGAATGCAAGAAAATATTGCACACATGGGCAGAACTGTTTCTAAATAAAATGTCCTGCATGTAAGAGCTGCATCCGTTCCTAATTAAGCATTCTGTAATAAAAGCTTTGCTCTTCATGTCTTGTTTTCCTTGGAAACTTCCATCAGATATAGTGACTGGTGTGAAGCAGTGGAGACACCCAGCGGCTAGTGTGGTTAACCACAGCAACAGAATATGGTAGCCAGGCACGGTGGCGCAATCCTGTGATCCCAGCACTTAAGGAGGCTGAGACGGGAGAGTCATGAGTTCAAAGCCAGCCTCAGCAATGGCGAGGCACTAAGCAACTCAGTGAGACCCTGTCTCTACATAAAACACCAACAATAGGGCTGGGGATGTGGCTCAGTGGTCAAGTGCCCCTGAGTTCAATCTCTAGCACCAAAAAAAAAAAAAAAAGGAAGTAAAGGCCAGGCATGGTGATCCATGCCTATAATCCCAGCAGCTCAGGAGGCTGAGGCAGGAGGATTGCAAGTTCAAAGCCAGCCTCAGCCTCTTAGCAAGGCCCTAAGCAACTCAGTGAGACTGTGTCTCTAAATAAGATACAAAAAAGGCTGGAGATGTGGCTCAGTGGTATAGTGTCCCTGGTACCAGAAAAAAAAAAAAGAAAAAAAAAACAAAGGAAGTCAAGTCAAATGCTTACTACAATCTCACTCTTAATACTTTGGTTCATATATTTCCAGAAATTTTTCTCATACCCAAATAATTTTTCAAGTAAAAAGGGATTTACCTGAATGAATGTTATAGTTTTGATTATGGTTCCAAAGCCCGTGTGTTAAAAATGTGTTCCTCAGCTGGTTGCTATTGGAAAGGTGCTGGAAACATTTAAGAGATGAAGCCTACTGGGAGACTTTAAGTCATTATGGGCATGTTTGTGAAGAGTATCATCGGGAGCAGGGTCTCTTTCTCTCTTTTACATGAGGTAAATGGTCTTCCTCTATCACATACTCCCACTATAATATATTGCGCTGCCACAGGCCCAGAGGAATGGGGCCAATCATATGGAGTGAAATGTCCAAAACTGTAAGCCAAAGCAAACCTTTTCTCTTTTCAAGTTGATTTCCTCAAGTATTTTATTGTAGTAATGAAAAGTTGACAAATAAAACATAGTTTTTGCATTGCTTTTTTTCTCCTTATGTTATGAACAATCAATATATAATCAATATACATTCATCAGTACATAATTTAAAAATACCTACAGTATTTCATTTCATTATATGGCTGTGCTATACTTAATTCAACAAAATCTTTACTGTTAAATCCTTCCTCTCTCCCTCCCTGTACCCTCCTACCTTTCTTTTCTTCTTTTTCTTTTTTTGCAGTACTGGTATCAAATCCAGGAGTATTCTACCACTGAGCTATAGCCTCAGTCCTTTTTATTTCCTTATTTTTAAATTTTGAGACCAGGTCTTACTAAGTTGCTAAGTCTGTGCTCCTCCTGCATCAGCCCCACAAATAGCTGGGATTATAAATATGTGCCATCTTGTCTAGTATGTACATTTTAAGGATAGCATGTACCTTTTAAGGATAGCATATACCTTTTAAGGATAGTTTAAAAATGATAAACTATAATATGACATAGAGAAAAGTACACATAATTTTACATTTACATTTTAACAAACAGTATAAAACAGTGTAACCACTACCCAGGTCATGAAACAGAACATTGTGATCTCCTAGGATACATCTAGTTCCCTCCTGATTGTAGTCCTCCTTTGGGGAATTTGATATCCATTACCAAATTGCTTCCCCAAAAATGTATTCATTAACACTCCCGCAAGCACTATATCAGGTGTCTTTTGTGGTTTTTTTTTGTTTTTTTTCGGGGGGTACAGGGGATTGAACTCAGGAGTACTCTGACCACTGAGCAACATCTCCAGCCCTATTTTGTGTTTTATGTAGAGACAGGGTCTCACTGAGTTGCTTAGTGCCTCACTGTTGCTGAGGCTGGCTTTGAACTCACGATTCTCCTGCCTCAGCCTCCCAAAGTGCTGGGATTACAGGCGTGTGCCACCGCGCCCAGTGCTCAGGTGTCCATCTTATAGAATGAATGACTGTGAAATAACTACAATCCATTGCCATCAATAGTAAGAAAAAAAGTTATATTGGGTGTCACATTTCATTGTTACAATTGTACCTTTATTTCTAAACAGTATTTGAAAATATAATTTAGTTGTAAATTTTAGTTGATTGCACTTGCCTATGATATGTAGCACAGTAGTAGGCATTCTTGGCTTATACTGACCTGAATGGGAAGCTCCCCCTACCAAGTAATAGTCTAATGCAAGAGGGTCAAACCTAAAGGCACCCTATGAGTCTTATTAGAAAATGAGTGGAATGCAGTTCACAAAGCATTCTCCCAATTTCTTGCTTTTTTCCTTAGGGTGTTCACTTCTCAGAGTCAGACTGAGGCAATGCTGGAATTTGACATGGGTTTAAGAGGAAAGGTGCCCTAGAGTCAAAGAGCAGATCTTTTATTGATGTGGGCCTATAGATATATCATGTATGTATGTATGTGTGTTTTTGTGTATATGGAGATATATGATGTATGTGGGTGTGTACATATTTATGTTCTATACAGTTAGGATTCATTTCCCTTCATATATATATATATATATATATATATATATATATATACACACACACACATACACATACATACACACATACACATACATACACACATACACATATGTGTGTGTGTATATATATATATATATATATATATATATATATATATATATATAAGTTAAAAAGGAAGTTAGTGGGCTGCGGATGAGACTTAGTGGTAGAGTGCCGCTTAGCATGCATTAAGCCCTGGGTTCAATCCCTAGCACTGGAAAAAAAAAGAAGTTAGTCATATCTCTACAGAAAAAGTCTGATTTCTGTGTTTGGCTTGACAAACAAGGACAGTCAGAATTCTTCAATGAGATCTGATATACGGAAACCTTAAGTCTTAAAGATGTAGGTTTGAGATCACCAGTGGTTATTTTTCCTGTTATGGAGAAGCCCTTCAAGGAACAATACCAATATATCATTTGAAGGTAGAGCAAATTGGGAAGTTGGGGAAAAGGAATTTCTGCATCTAGTCATGTCTTTTTGACATGTCTTTTTCACTAGCTTACTGTTTCTTGCAATGAAATGAAATAAATGACATATTTTCAGCAAATTTCAAAATTTTAGATGACCACATATTTTTATATTAACAGCTTGACTAAAGCAAGTTAAAATAAATGATACCAAATTCTTATGGTTATTTCAAGCTAAATTTCAATTTGATTAAAAAATGTAATGACTAAGGTGTAATGAATGATAAAATGTTCAGATACTTTGACTTACTAATTTTTCCAGTAATATATTTCAATAATAAGGACTACTAATAAATGAATCCAGCAAAACAGCAGGATATAAAATCAATACCCATGAATCGAATGCATGTCTGTACATCGGTGATGAATCCTCTGAAAGAGACACTAGGAAAACTACTCCATTCACAATAGCCTAAAAAAATGTTAGAAATTAAATTAACAAAAGAGGTGAAATATTCCTACAATGAAAACTACAGAAAGCTAAAGAAAGAAATTAAAGAAGACCTTAGAAGATGGATAGATCTCTCTTTTCTTGGATAGGCAGAATTAATATTGTCAAAATGGCCATAATACCAAAAGCACTATACAGATTTAATGCAATTCCAATCAAAATACCAATGACATTCCTCATAGAAATAGAAAATGCAGAGGCTGGGATTGTAGCTCAGTGGTAGAGCGCTTGCCTTGCATGTGTGAGGCACTGGGTTCGATCCTCAGCACCACATAAAAATAAATAAATAAATAAAGATATTGTGTCCATCTACAACTAAAAAACAATAAAAAAAAAGTAATAGAAAATGCAATCATGAAATTCATCTGGAAAAATAAGAACCCAGAACAGCCAAAGCAATCCTTAGCAAGAAGAATGAAGCAGGTGGCATCACAACACCAGACCTTAAACTTTACTACAGAGCAATAGTAACAAAAATGGCATGATATTGGCACCAAAATAGACTGGTAGACCAATGGTACAGAATATAGGACACAGAGACAAACCCACATAAATACAATTATCTTATATTAGACAAAGGTGCCGAAAACATACATTGGAGAAAAGAACCTCTTCAACAAATGATGCTGAGAAAACTGGAAATCCATATACGGCAAAATGAAATTAAGCCCCTATCTCTCACCATGCACAAAACTCAACTCAAAGAGGATCCAGGACCTAGGAATCAGACCAGAGACTCTGTGCCTAATAGAAGAAAAAGTAGGCCCAAATCTTCATTATGTTGGATTAGGCACCGACTTCCCAAACAAGACTCCTAAAGTGCAAGAAATAAAATCAAGAATCAATAAATGAAATGGATTCAAACTAAAAAGCTGCTTCTCAGCAAAAGAAACAATCAATGAGGTGAAGAGAGCCTACAGAATGGCAGCAAATTTTTACCACGTCTATCAGATAGAGCACTAATCTCCAGCATATATAAAGAACTCAAAAAACTTAACACCAAAAAAACAAATTACCCAATCAATAAAGGGGCTAAGGAATTGAACAGACAGACACTTCTCAGAAGATAATATACAATTGATCAACAAATATATGAAAAGATGTTCAACATCTCTAGCAATTAGAGAAATGCAAATCAAAACTATTTTAAGATTTTATCTCACTCCAGTCAGAATGGCTGGAGTTATTAAGAATACAAACAGCCGGGTGTGGTGGCTTATGCTTGTAATCCCAATGGCTTGGGAGGCTGAGACAGGAGAATCCTGAGTTCAAAGCAAGCCTCAGCAACTCACTAAGCATCTCAGTGAGTCCTTGTCTCTAAATAAAATACAAAATAGGGCCGGGGATGAGGCTCAGTGGTCAAGTACCCCTGAGTTCAATCCCTGGTACCAAAAAAAAAAAAAAAAGAATATAAGCATATATTAAAAAAAAAGAATATAAGCATAATATAAGTGTTGGTGAGTTGGTGAGGATGTGGGGGAAAAGGCACACTCTTACATTGCTGGTGGGACTGCAAATTAGTATAACCAATCTAGAAAACACTATAGAGATTCCTTAGAAAACTTGGAATGGAGCCACCATTGTGCTCAGCTATCCCACTCCTCGGTTTATACCCAAAGGACTTAAAAACAGCATATTACATTGACACAGCCACATTAATGTTTATAGTTAAATTGTGGAACCAACTTGTATGCTCTTCAATAGATGAATGGATAAAGAAACAGTGATATATATACACAATGGAATATTACTCAGGATTAAAAGAGAATAAAATCATGGCATTTGCAAGTACATGGATGGAGTGGGAGAATATTATGCTAAGTAAGCCTATCCCAAGAAACCAAAGGCTGAATGTTTTCTCTGATTAGTGGATGCTGATCCATAATGGGGGCGGGGGAGAGCATGGGAAGAATGGAGGAACTTAGGATAGGGCAAAGGGGAGGGAAGTCAAGGGAGGAAGCATAAGGGTAGGAAAAATGGTGGAATGAGATGGAAATCATTACCCGAGGTACGTATATGAAGACGTGAATGGTGTGACTCTACCTTGTGTACAACCAGAGAAATGAAAAATTGGGCTTTATATGTGTACTATGAATTGAAATGCATTCTGCTGTCATGTATAAAAAATTGGAACAAATAAATAATTAATTTTAAAAAGTAATAAGGGCTAAACATACCAAGATGTTTATACGAACATTATTTTTAATAATGAAAATCTGTGAACCCACAAATCTAATACTTGAGAAAGTAATAAAAAAGTTATGGCATATTGATTATATTTTGAAACTCTGGTTCTAACAAATATGACTATATAGAAATTCAATAGAAATAAAAAGATTTACAAATTTGCTTTTAAGTGAAAAAAAGAATTTCTAAAATTATGTATGTATTCTATTATTACAACTTTATAAAACTCTCTATATGCATGAATTGATTAAATATATACACATATCTAATGGAAATTGGAAGATATGAAGAAATAAGAATAGTCGTTGCAGCCGGGTGCGGTGGCGCAAGCCTGTAATCCCAGCACTTAGGGAGGCTGAGACAGGAGAATCGCGAGTTCAAAGCCAGCCTCAGCAATGGCGAGGCACTAAGCAACTCAGTGAGACCCTGTCTCTACATAAAACACAAAACAGGGTTGGGGATGTGGCTCAGTGGTCGAGTGCCACTGAGTTCAATTTCCAGTACCAAAAAAAAAAAAATAGTTGTTGCCTTAGGTCAATGAGATTATACAATTAGACTAAAATTCTATAAATTTAAAAATGTTTGAAATAAAAGAAAATTATAGCTGATACAACAATCTCTTAAAATATTCTAAAACTGGTTTCTGTTGATCAGTCAAAATGAGATCATATCTCCACAATGGAGGTTTCTAAAGGAATTTTGAAAAAACTGGAGAACCAATGTAAACTTAAACGTTTTCTTTTCTTTCTTTAAGCTTAATTACTGCTGTAGCTTCCTTGGGATCTTCACAAGTGTTGGTGGCTTATCAAGACGAAGCCTCAAAGTTTCCCTTTCCTGAAGTAGTATCCTCTGAGCAGCAGTTAGGGGTAAGAGTGAATGAAAGATGGTTGTGTTAACCAAAGAGTGACTTTAATAGGTACCAAAGAAAAGACAAGGGGCATATCATAATTATAAGAGATTCTAGCCACATGTGTAATAACAATGACTAGATTAAAATTCTGAGTTTGTCAGAGAAGGAACTGGCAGGAAAATGATCTGCATTATGGCTAATTGCTAAATGAGAAAGTGGGTAAAAATAAGAATTAAGCACAATACTGAATCTCACGGCTGTTTATTTTGCTGGGTGAATAACAAGCAAGTTTATAGTTAACCCAGATGCTGCTTTCAGCTTCGTGAATTTCCTAGCAGATGTTTGAAGAGTGGTATCTCCCCATTGCTTCTGATCTTTGTCCCTGTGGCAATTCTGTGGTCTCATTGCTTAGCTCTTTTTGCTAAGTCTCCTCAATATGACCCAGACTCTCCCACTCTAGTATCACACACAAGATAGAGGACATGAAATAGTTACACAAAGCCCCTACAAAACTGTAGCTGGAAGTGATGTTAAATAGAAATACATAGGAAAATACCATAAAATTATAAGACTCTATGTCAATAGCTCTATCAATTACTAACAGGATGACTCTGAGCAAATATTTCTCTACAGCTCATTTTCCTCTCTGTAAAATGAATATCATCATTGGATCAATAATATTTATTGTTACTATCCAAAAAAGGATTGTGTAGAGAAAGGATGGTGAAAAAATAGTTACGGCATAATATCTAACCTCAGGGAGCTCATAGAGTAGTGAGAGAGAGACTTATTGAAGACTTTATTAAAGAAGTAATTATCATACGGTCAATGCAATATTTGATTTTATATGAAAGCACACAGAAAGCATCTAAGGAGGGGGCAGAAGTTTGAAAGTGGCCCTCAGGGTTCATCCTGAAGGGATTCAAAGAGATCATCATGTAACAACACCTAACAAACTCCACATTTGTAATAGGCATTCCACCAATGTTAAGTTGCTTTGTCTTCATCTTGGAGTGGTCTTAGTCACACATTCCTGCAATAGAACTGAGCATTTTTGCACTGGGCAATATCAAAGTTGTGAAACCTAAATCCCTTCAAGGAGATAACTCCAGCGTTCTTTAAGAATGATTGTTCCAAAGACTATGCTCAGGAGAGAAAGCTGTCCTATTACTCTGTATAGCCTGGAATGTAGCAAGTTTTTTTAGTCAAAGCTAGCTTGCTTTTTAAGAGACTCAACCTAGTTTACACACCCTAGGGAGTCATGAAGAGCAATATACAGAGACAGACGTGAAGAAGGGGAAAAATTGTGAACTCAGCCAAGATTTTTCTTTAAGAACTTTGCCATCCCCCTTTTTTGACCAATTATGTAACTATTTAAAAAATCATTATGCATGTTTTTGGAATTTTTTTCAAGACAATAAACAAATATAAAAAAATCTGTATGTGTAGATTGTTGAATGCTTGGAATGAATGGATGAAGTAGGTTTCTGATACATAGTCTTTGACATGCTTGACTTAACTGTCATTTCCCCCTTCCTCACCCTCGTCAGTCCAACTAATCAATTATTCTGAGTCTCAATCTAGCATTAGAATATTAACACAATTAATGAGGAAGTCACTGCCATTATAAAGAGATTGCCATAGCTACTAGAAGTGAGATGAGAGGAAACAGTAGAGAGTGTGGTGAGAAAAGATGAAGTTGTACTCAAGAATGGCACAATGGGAAGCAGGCTTTAGTTGGGGTGCCTAGGAGCATGGCCTCCATCCTGGGTCCCATAGCAAAGCTTGATCTCTTTCCCTACTGGCTGAACTGAGTCTCAACTGGGCCTCCAGAAAGGCAGTGGAGGTGTTAATGAAGATACAATCTGCGGGAAATGTGAGAAAAACTTGGAAAAGACTTGGGAAGGAAGAATCATGTCAAATTACTGTTTACCTTTTTCAAATGGCCCCAGCCCACTTTGAGATATCAGCTTACCTCATTTCCCTTGCTTTCTTTTGCTTTTGGCTGACACATAGGGTAGCTGGGCATGCAGAAGGGCCTGTGGCACATCCCTTACGCTACTTTGTTTTTATAGTCACTGTGTGCTTGTCTCAATATCTCCTACCATATTCAAGCTCCTTGAAGGCAAGTTTATTTTACTATTTCTCATGTCCTCTATAATAGTGACTGGCACAACTATTAATGTAAATTGGAATCCACATGCCTTTCTGCATACCATGGTCTCTGATGGCAAAGCTTATACTACCTCCTATGAAAAAGATCTGCATCTTTTGGGGGTGCTGTCTCCCAACTCTAGACATAATTAAGAGGTCTATCATAATGGCAGCATTCCTTACAGTCATGTCTGATCTATAAAGGAAAGCAACCACTGAGCTTTACAAGGATGTGCGTGTTCCCCTCACTAATGTCCTCTTCAATGCCTTAGAGAGGGGAGTATCTTCTGGGCCTTCTCATAGAATGGTGGAGAGGATGGGAGTCTATGTACTTAACATGTGATATAGTTTAACGTTCCTATCCCCTTAAGCCCTTGGATTCTTTTCTCCACGTCATGCCAGTAAAACTCTGGCATCTCAGATGTGGGCTACCACCGAGTCCAAATTTTAGTGAACTAATCAAGAAATTGTGAGAGCCATTCTCAGCTACATGAGCTAACACATTAAACCTGTAATCTCTAGCAAGTGTACCCATAAGCACAATATAGTGTCGTATTTCACCCTTCTTTTTCTTATGCTCTTAGAATAGACTTTTATGCACATTCCCCAGATTTCTGATAGATATTTGTTAAGTTTTGTGATTCTTTTGGTGCATGAGCTAGTTCTTCCTGAATTGTAGTGTATACCTGTCCCTGTGGAATATTCTGAGATTTAACCCTAGTATTGGTACAGTGGCAATAGCCGGAAGAGTTATGATGGGTCTTGAGAATAAGGAACATCCCCTTTTAAAGAATTTGCTCTGAAGCTGGGTGTGGTGGTGCATGCCAGTAATCCAAGAGGCTTGGGAGGCTGAGGCAGAAGGATTGCAAGTTATTTTTGGGGGGGGGTATATCAGAGATTGAACTCAGGGGTACTCAACCACTAGAAGGATTGCAAGTTTAAAGCTAGTCTCAGCAACTTAGCAAGGCCCTGTCTTAAATTAAAAAATAAAAATGGACTGGAGATATAGCTTAGTTGTTTAGTGCCAATGGGTTCAATACTCTGGCATAGGAAAAAAATTTTTTTGCAGAATGAGGTTATCACTGAGTTTTTGAAGAAAAGAAGGCTTATTTCCAGAGGACAAGCTACTTTCATCAATAGGGAAAGCTTAAGGTGATGTAGAGTTTCAAGATCATTAATTTCATTGAGATCCAAGTAGATGTCCCTATTCTAATTTTCAGCTTCCTATTCTTTACTATTTAATGCCCTGTAACATGAAAACTTTGATAGGATTGTGAATTCAATTGTTTCTATAATTCAGAAATATTTAAAATAAAATTTTGCAGCTCACACATGGAGAATGCTTGTAGTCCCAGTATTTGTGGGGCTGAGGCAAGAGGATCACTTGAGCCCAGGAGTTTGAAGCCAGCTGGGCAACATAGTGTGAACTCATCTCAACACAAACAAAATCAACACACAAAATAAATTTTTATGCTTGATTTTCAATAATAACATCCTGATGTCTTTAAGTACTAAAAGATTCTTTTATTTATTTATTTACTTATTCATTCATTCATTCAATAAGTAGAGGAACTTTGGATTGGCCAAAGGAAAGGGAGGGAAGGGGAAGAGACATGGGGATAGAAAAGATAGTGGAATGAGATGGTCATCATTACCCTAGGCACATGTATGATTGTAGAATCAAAGATGTGAAAAATTGTGCTCCATTTGTGTACAATGAATTGAAGAGCATTCTGCTATCATGTATAACTGATTAGAACAAATAAATGGAACCAGCCTAGAAGCCCTTCAATAAAAGATTCTTTTACAGTTGTCATGGAAGCTTTCTGATCTTAGACTGTGACTTGAGCTGAGAGTTGAAAGATGTGAGTTTAGCATTTTCTTTTTTATAAATGCTCAAGATCATTCACAAGAATCTATCCCATGCCACTGTCCCTACAGTCATATTAACTGCCATAATGATGAAGTGCAGCAAACAGTTACTTTAATTGATACATAATCATAATCAGAAGATAACACCCCTGTAAGCCATCAGTTTCTAGCATCTCATTTGTCACTGGTTGTGGTTGGGGAAGGAAGCTCGGTTGAAACCAATTTTCAAATTCTATCTTTGTATGGCCATTTCCTGGGACCACACCTGATACCAATTCTGTATCAGTCCAGGTCCAATCAAGAGACACGATGGTTTAACACTCAAGGTTAAGTATAAAGAATCATTACTGATAACCAGGAATTAGAGTAATAAGAGGATGACTAGAAAGGAAACAAGAATACTCTAAAGAACATAAGAATAACAGATGAAGGGATCAGCCACAACTCTCAGGGTTAAGATAAGCAGTCACTGAAGAAGCCCAGTGAGTGTGGCTCATCAGATGTCAGAGAAATTCTGGTAGGGTGCCAAGCTACCTACACAATGTGAAGGGATACCATTTATGGAGGTTGTACTCATGGTGTTCAGCTGCAAAGCCATTTGAGGAGATTTCAGAGGAAGCTGTTCATAGGATTTACTTACAAATTTGCACAAGAGGATTGTTGGTTAAGTTGTTCATGGAGTGGTGCTACACATGACTGATCACTGGGCATTGGTGGAACTGAGTTCTGCAGGAGCAAGGAATGCTGCTAGAACTGAATCCACATGCATTTTAGGGGCCTGCCTTAAAGGGCACAGGCTATACTATCCAGATACTATCTAGGTCTCCTCTTCTTCTGGTGCCTCTACTGCCTTCTAATGACAAAGCTTAATTTCACACTAGCTGGAAAGGGAAAAGTATTTATAGGACTAACTCCACAAAGCAAGCAAATAAGGGTGTATGTGGAGAACTGAAGCAATAACTTGGTAATTGGCTCAGTGAAAAGCCCATTCCCTTTAACTGGTAAAAAAATCTCAAAATGATTACTGAGTTTCATTGGAGGCTCTGAAAGGCATTACAAATAGCCTTTTTGAAGAGCTGATAAAAGCCATGGACACTTCCTCTGGATAAATACATTTAGATCAGTGAGATTCTAGAAATTGATGGCATACAGGGATGTTATCTTATGATTATGATTATGGGCCAACTAAAGCAAACATTTGCTGCACTTGACCATATATACACACAGTCCTATAGACAATTCAGAGGCATAAATATTCTGGATGTCTGTCTCTGAAGCCAGATTAAGAACTCCTGGGATTAGGATAGTAACTCTTCTCCAGATTTATTTCATTTTAGTGACACATTCTTAACTCTATTTGAAAGTAGGGCAGGAAATGTAAGATCTCCAAATTCTACTAAACTATGTCTGCTTTTTAGCAATAAAGATAGCAACCATTTGAAAAATATAGCCAATAATTCTAAATTTGGAGGTAGGAAATTGATGAAAAATCTTTGGGAGAAGAGAGGCTGAATGTCAGTGGAAGGACAAACAGTTGTGAAACAATTCAATATTGGCATTGGGATTAGGACAAGAATAGTCATATACAGAAGGAAAGGGTTATCTATTGTCACCTGCCATGCTTCAATAAGGTATGTTGTGGTAGCTTGCCTTCAATATGGGACCAGTGGGCTGGGATTGTAGCTCAGTGGTAGAGTGCTTGCCTTGCATGCGTGAGGCACTGGGTTCGATCCTCAGCACCACATAAAAATGAAGAAATAAAGATATTGTGTCCATCTACAACTAAAAAAAAATTTAAAAAAATATGGGACCAGTGACTCTAATTCCTGTTATTCATACATATTCTCTTCCCACATTGATTCAGGCTGGTCTATGTGACCCAAAGAGCACACTACAGTTGACAATATGTGATTTATGAGATTATGCTATAAACAGCATTGCAGCTCTTACAATGGTCTCTTAGCTCTCTTGTTCTGGGTGAATCCAGATGCTGTGTTGTGAGGACCCTCAAGCAGTCCCATAAAGAGGCCGTGTGGGGCAGAATTGAGGCATCACATAAAAAATCAGCACTAATTTGCCAGTGTTATAAGTGAGCCACCTGGAGAGTAGATTTCTAGTACCAATTCAGTCTTGAAGATGACCCAATATCAACTGGAATCTTGATAGCATCACCATGAGAGATTCAAACTAGAACTACAATTAGGCTGCTCCCCAAATTTATGACCCACAATTTTTGAGGTAATTTATTTTGCAACCAATACATCCTTTCAGGTCAAAATTCTCAAAGAGTGAAAATAGAAGGAATTTGTGTGCTCTCTCACACACACATACACATACACTTGCCTCCAGCCACTTCTTTGGTCACCTAAAGGAGCATCAATGAGATGCTATTTTGCTATAATCTTAGCTTGAAATCACCAGAGAAATTAGAGGGTTCTGTCTTAATCAAATGGTCACTGTAAACACTGACTAGAAATACAATTCCTGAAAAGCACTAAATCCAACGGCCAAACCAGCTTATTCATGTTTCTACTAACATAGAAACTAATTGAAAGGTAGATATGTCATTATGGAAGCTATTCTAGTTCACAACATGTCTGAACTACTGTGCGCACCAAAATTTATGAGAGTTATTATAAACTACTGTATCCAAAGGTGAGTCACTATTCTGAGAGACCTGGAAACCATTCTCAAGGCTGTTTGAAGGATTCAGGGCTGTTTTGTTGAAAAAGGCACACAAAATACTTAATGTTTATTTGAAGGGAATAAGGTGGTAGACATATTTTGGATTGGTCAAGAGGGGAAGAGTAGACCTAAGGACAAATGATTGGAATATGGATTTCAACTCATAATGACTATGGCTGTTTAACAACTGCTCATGCTGCAGTGCTAACTAGGGGGCTTCCTCTCCCTGGAAAAGTTTAAGCCAAGATTGACTTATGGTCCTTCAGAGATATGGGAAGAGAGATTCTGGTAGTATTTGGAAGACTGATCCAGATGATCTCTAAGATGTTTTTCCTGAAAGTCTTCATCTTGAATGTTTCTTACTATCCATGAATATTTTTAAATGAGAAAGTTCAGTGTAATGGAAAGACTGCGTATTATATAGTAGAATCAAAACTCTATTTGAAACTTAATAGTCATGTGACTTTGTGTAAGACACTTACCATTCAGTGTCCTGACTACTTCTCAAGGCTGTTCTGAGAATTCATTCAAAAAGCATATCATTCAAAACACATATTTGGCATTTAACGCCAGCACAGAATTTTTCCCTCCTTCCTCCCGCGTCCCTCCCCCCACTTTAAGAAGGTGTGATCTGTGTTGCTCGGGGCTGGTCTTAAGTTTCTGGGCTCAAGTGAGTCTCTGGTCTTAGCCTCGTGAGTAGCTGAAACTCCAGGCATGAGCCACTGCATGTGGCTCTTCCTTCCATTTTCTACAATATGGTTTAAATCGAACATCTGGGACCAATTAAGATTCTTACAGTGTTGAACTAGTTTTCATAGGATTCCACTGTTGGTTTTCATTTTTTTAAAACAATACACTTGATTGAGATTTGATTAGATGCTTTGTGGCACAGCATCTTAAGAAATGACAAAATGGAGAAAGTAGAAATGAAAGGAATCAGAAGCCAGATGGCCAACATCACCTCTAAAATCTGCAACTGCAAGATCATCACTTGATTAAAGCTTTTTATCCCAAGAAAGCAATCAAACAAACAAATGAAGAAACTCAAATATACCAACATCGTAAGAGTATTTTAGCTTCCTGGAAGGTACTCCAAATTTTAGTAAGAAAATCTCAGTATTAAGCACTTGAGTTTCTTTGAATTTTTAAAAGAATCTGGAATCTCATAGAATGAATCAGTACATGCTTTTCTAGCTTTTTCTATTTCCTACCTTGATGATTAAAAGAATTAGAAGCAAACACTCCATAGACACTAGAAATCACTTTTTATTATTTACAAATAATTTTCATTAAATTTCTCTTTTACTTTGTTAACAAAGAGAGGTACCCAAATAGTCAGAAATTATCCTGAATTAATAAAATACTTTCCATGAACTGCATAATTAATACTGTTTGAGTATATTTATTAACTATCACAAATTTTGTATTATCTATTAGTATTGAATTCTCCTCAGGGGCTATCTTTAGTAACAAATGCTGACTGAGATGTGCAATTATTCTTTCACATTTCCAATCTGTAACATGTACAGTGATTTTTTTTGGTGGGGGGTCTGGTACTGGGGACTGAAGCCAAGGGTCTCTGCCACTGAGCTAAGCCTCTACCCCTTTTTATGTTATATTTTTAGACTGACTGTCCTTGCTAAGTTGCTGATGCTGGTCTCAAACTTTTGATCCTCCTGCCTCAACGTCCCAAGTTATTGGGATTATAGCTGTGTGCTACCATACCTGGCATATTAGTTTATAGCAGCCTCTCACCAACTGTTACTATCTTGTATCCCCCCTCAATAGTGATTATTTCTATCCCAAATTCCAAGTCAAACACTATCAACATTCTATCTTGTATCCCCTCAATAGTGATTATTTCTATCCCAAATTCCAAGTCAAACACTATCAACATTCTGGGGACCACCCTTTCATACATTGTTATATACACATCTATACATACTTTGACAAAAATGGTACATTTATGTACTTTTTATTGTAGCCCAGTTCAACAGCATCAGAAACATTTTTTAGGCACCTACTCAAGTGGCTATAAAGTTAAAATAATTTTTGTCTGATACTAAATGTCCATATATTTCAAATTCTTTCATGTTCATTACCTTTTTTTTTTCTTTTTGTATTGGGGATTGAACCCAGAGGCGCTTTACCACTGAGACATATCACCAGCCTTTTTTGTTTTTTATTTTGAGAAAGGGCCTCACTGAGTTGCTTAGGGCCTTGTTTAGTTGCTGAGGCCAGGCTTGAACTTGTGATCCTTCTGCTTTAGTCTCCCGAGTTGCTGGGATTACAGGTGTGCACCATGGAGCCTGTCATTCATTGTAATTTTAGTTTTTGTTCATACTAGTGAACTTTTGATGGACTCTGCTTCAAATAGTGCCTAACACTGTAAAATGCACTTCTGTCTTAATAATTGTTTTCTATTCATTCATTCATTCATTTATACCACCACATTCTTTGTTATAACTGGAGCAAAGAATTCCTTTTAAAATAATTGCTAATGTACATTTCACTAGTAATGTACATTTCCTAGTGTCAAGTTAAGATGGCCACATCATGTTTAAAGGATTCCTGAAAGTCTGAGTCACAAGCATAAGTGACAGGAGCTATAGGGATGGATGGTGGTGGTGGTTGAGGCTTCCTGGCTTAAATAGGAATTTGACATAAAATGAGTTTTGGAAAAGACAGTCAAGGGTTTGTATGATGACACAATGATGCCACCAAGGACCTAGACTCTGCCATCCCTAGCATGCAGACTTTTAGTTCTTCTGTTTGTTGCTTCATGCATGAACTAAAGTTGCCGCACCTCCAACATAACATGCCTTCAGAAGACAGATGTAGGATAAGGATGAGTTCCAGTCTACAGAGCTTGTCCATCTAAAAGTTTTCCTAGGAACCCCAGTAGCAACTTCAGATTTTATCTCCCTCACTGACCTGTGTCAGACGGTTGCCCCTAGCTGCAAGGAAATGTGAAAAGTTTTTAAAAAATTTTTATTAACCTAGAATGTTAAGGTTCTGTTGGGATGACAGGGTAAACAAACAGCAGAGTCTGCCACAGAAAACCTGAGCCACAGAAAGCTGTGGTCATTCCTTGATTGGCCACAAAGGGGACTTCACTTTTAGTTCAGAAGAGCACTTGGGAGGGCATAGCTAAGATATGTAAAATGTCCTACCATAAAGACCAGGTGGTGTATGTTGGGGAAAGAGGATGGAAGGGATCCTGTTTCATTAGCTGCCGACTGGAAATTCTTCCACTTGGTCAGTAATCCAGTGGTAATTTGAAGTTCTTGTACTGAGAAGGAAAAAGACTAGCTTCTCAAAGTTCCCTGTATTATCAGTTTGCATTCTCCTGTAAATTGAAGTCTGAAGCAGTGAAAATGCACATTAAACAAATTTTAATTTACCGACTCCTAAACCCAGGCAAACAATGCAGAATAAACCAGCAATAGGTGGTGGACTCAGCCTATAGGTTTATAGGCAAACCTATAAAACAGAAAAACAATACTATCATCCCTCTTCATGCACCATTGTACCGAACACACAGTAGTAGGTGTTTGAAAAGCACTTGTCAACTTTTGTTAAGATTAAGGGGAACAGAGATGAATTGACATCTGAGAAACTGCCATACTCCATAATTATATCTTGTTTTACATGGATCGTTCATTTCTTTATCAGCATGCCATTGGGTAGGCAGAACTGTTCCCTCAATGGAGGCTCAGAAAGATTAACTAGGTTCTCACAAAGTAGGGGTATATTTCAGGTGTAACTCAAAGCCCGTACTCCTTACACGATGTACCTCATGGACTCCCCTCCATCGTAGTTCCTGCCACTGTGCTTTGCAGGCAGTCGACACTCAAAAAATTTGGAGCAGTTTGATTCAGCATTAGGGAGGACATTAACTTTTGTAGAGACAACCCATGGGCTGAAGAAGCACTTCCTGCATCTCCACGGTGTGGTCAACAAGACATGCTAGCGTCAGTTAAACTGGGGGTTGGGCCTCAGTGCGGCTAATGGCCAGGACTGCACCAACAGCCACCGCACTCAGGCCTCAGCCTCCAGCTATGCGCTAAGCCTCGTACGTTCCGTCACCCGCAGTGCAAACACCGCGGGAGGCGGCGGGGCTGACCCGGCCACGCGCAGGGGCGTTCCGCGCGTGACGCACTTCCGTTCTGTGCCTTCCGGCTTAAAGGGGAGCCGGACCCTGTTCATAACAACAACAAAATCTGCGTGCTCCGGGCGGGCACCCCGGCCTTCGTCCCGCCCTCCTGCCACCTGCCGCCACCTCCGCCCGAGGGGTCAGTTAGAGATCTGGGCCGCGCCCTTCGGCCAACTTCTCTGACTGCTACCCGCTCCGCCTCGCGAGACCGGGGGTGGGCCGTGCCGGCCGCCGCGGAGCAGCAGGAAGGGAGCGGCCGCCGCGGAGAACGCCCTCCCCGACTGTGTTGCTGGCCGCCCTGCTGGGCGCGGAGGGCGGCGGTGGCGGGCCTCGCTGCCTTGTCTCAGGTACCCCTTTTCCGTCTGGCCGCCCTGCGCTGCCCAGCTACTTCCCCAGCCAGCGCGGCGGGGCGGTCGCGTAGGGGCCTTGTTGCGTTTCAGCTTGGGGGTCGCTGTAGGGGCGGGGCGGTGACCCTGGCGGTCGCGCCCCCACCCTTCCCATCCTGCTTTCTCATCGCTTTCTCTCTCCCCCCCGCCTCCCTCCACAGTCCGGAGCCAGGCGGAGCCCGGACCTGGCGGGGAGAGCTGCACCCACGGCCGGGCACCCAGACCCCGCCGCCGCCGCCGCCACCACCGTCTCTGTCCATCCTTGGTACTGGCAATGGCCTTCGTATCGCCCGATGCACTTGTGACTGACTTGAACACAGAATACTAAGAACTCACTTCCGTCCCCATCCTAGCCACGCCGGCGGTTAAACACTTCTGCTCATTAGGGCTCATTGCTGCTCCTCTTGACCGTCCGACTTTGGGGGCACCATGGACCAAAGTGGGATGGAGATTCCTGTGACCCTCATCATTAAAGCACCGAATCAGAAATACAGTGACCAGACTATTAGCTGCTTCTTGAACTGGACCGTGGGGAAACTAAAAACTCATCTATCTAACGTGTACCCTAGCAAACCAGTAAGTGTGCAAAGCCGGGCACAATTGCTCTGACCTGCTGTGTGTGTGCCATGTACCTTCCTTCTCTTGGCTCATCCCCTCTCCTGAATAGGTCTCTTTTGATAAAGCTCGAAGTAGATTTAGTTCTGAGGCTGTGTCTCCTGAGTGTTTAACCATCGTTAGTATCTTCCTCATGAAGATAAGTTTATTAATAAGCGTGTGCACAAATATCAAGAGACATAAAATTGGCAGGTATGGAAAGGGACTGTTTTCCTTAAAGTCATCGACCTAAAAGGAGAATGACATGCATTCTTTTTTTTTAAAAGATAAAGAAGCACCACAGCCCGTATTGGAGCTTTTATGGCTTTCTACACTAGAATTCCATTTGACTCTAAGCACCTCACCCAGAAATTTGTTCATTGTGAAGATAATGTTTTTTCTTGGAAATAATTATATGATTCCTGTAAAAGTTATACTTTTAAGACTGTTTCAAGGAGCAGAGAGTTACAAGTTATATATTCACTTTATTCCACCACCACCCCTTTCTCATTTTTCTCCTGAAGAAGACACACAAATCTCTTTAATTTAGAATAATCCTTTCATCCCTGTCTCCACTTCCCAACCATTTGGTATGTCTTTTTATTCCTTTCATATGGAGTTTATATCACCTGTTTCCTGAAGATCAGTGTGACTTTGTTTTCCATTCTGAAGCATATGTGGAGATTGCAAAGATAAATACAGATGGACATGTAGATCCATTTGTTCCTAAAGTCAGATTTGAAAGGACTTTAATTGGTAGTTAAGAAGTCTTGAAATAATGAAAGAAGGATAGCATCATGTAGAGTGAGGTTTTCATATTCTCCATTGCATAATTTTTTCATTCTTGAATAGTGTTCATTTACTTAACTTTTGTTTAAATAATGAAAAAGTGTGGATCTTAGGGTGAGAAATATTTTTGCATCAAATTTAAACATGGGTTTACTGGAAGGCACTTATGCCTTCTAGGCTTGTTTTACAGCCTAAGGAAGACACTTGATCTGTAAAGATATTTATGAATTAGGACTGTTTCAGTGTTGCAGCATTAAGTTTGATTAGGCTTTTATATTTCTAGAATAATCACAGAATTAGGACGATTACTGTGAGAACAGGAGGTTTAGAAAAACAACTCAATTGGCATTAGCTGTTTGTTAGTATTTTTGTGATACAAATATTTTTAGTAGAGGGTAAAATCTCCCTGAGGTATGTGAGTACTTGGAACAAACTATCTGGAGCTCTGGTTTATTCAGAGCTGTTGTTTGAAAGTTTTACATGGTAACAATTTGTTAAAAAATTTCTGCTTTACAAAAAATTTTCTATTGCATATGATTAGTTTTACACATTTTTGAAATGAAAAGGAGCCTTTCAGAGTATTCAGAATTGAAAGTCAGATGTCCATAGTACTATTCACAATAGCCCAAATATCATTTAATATTATAATATTAATATTAATAGCCCAAGTACATTCTTGATCATATATGTACTTATGTGATATCTTCATGTTGTACTATTAAAGCAAAAGGGACTTGGTCTGAAGTCTAATAGACTGAGTTATTACTGTTCTATAACTTTTTTTTTTTTTTTAAGTATTAGGGGAATGTGAAACCTGTTTGCCTTATCTGCCTGGGAGAAACCTGTTTTGGCATTTTTCCCTGGGTAGTGCTAATCACTAATGGGGACTGTCCGCGCTGTTGTTTATTAGCTGCTTGAGGAGATCAGTTGCAAAACTTCTTTCTCAATCCTCCTGCCTTTTGTAGACACACTGAGATGTTTTTTGAGGCTTTACCAGATAATATGCATCCTATTAATGACTCAGCCTTGTGGTAAACCTTTTTTATCCTCCAGCAAGTTTTCTCCAAATGGTTGTAATGTCAAGTAATAAAATGTCATTTCCAGGTTAATGAGAGTTGGACATGAGTGCATGTGTTTACTGTTACAAACTTCACTGAAAACTTTGTATGGTTATTAGATTTGGCAGGTTCATATTATGATCATTAGAGATTAATTTGAAGTATCACAGTTGTTGAGCAAATCAATGTTCAGTGGTAGGGGACCCCATTGCTATGGTAGTCATCAACATGGGACTTGGAGTCCTAAAAATTTACCTTAAAAAAAATTTTTTTTTAGTTGTAGATGAACACAATACCTTTATTTTATTTATTTATTTTTATGTGGTTCTGAAGATCGAATCCAGTGCCTCACACGTGTGTGGTGAACGCTCTACCGCTGAGCCACAACCCCAGCCCCCAAATTTACTTTTTAATGTTATTTAAAATTCAGAATATTTTCACAATTAAGCAATAATATAACAGAAGTTATGTTTCTTATGTCCACCCACAATGACAACTTTTCAAGTGCTCTATGGTGGTGTTTTTTTTTGTTTGTTTGTTTTTTTGTTTTGAGACAGGGTCTTGCTATGTTGCCCAGGGTGGCGAATTTGTGGGCTCAAGCAGTCCTCCCACTTCAGCCCCCAAGAAGCTGGGACTACAGGCATGTGCCGCTCTTGGCTGCTGTTTGGTTTTTAAGAGATCGTTTCTTGTGCCTCTTCCTTACATATCTGCCTGGTGGAGGTGGGTGGACTTGGAAGCAGGGGTTCTAGTGTCTTGTAGGAGCAGGAGTTCTCCCAGTAAGGAGAAAAGTTGATGGCTTAGGTTGATACTACTCTAGTTGGATCTGATGCATCAGGGGTAGGTGAAGGGCCTTGGTTCCTGTGGCAGTGGCATCTGGGAAAGTAAATGGGAACTGCTGAGCGGGTTGGGGGGAGGGGGAAGAATAGAGTTTGAAGTTGTCTTTTTAGGGTTCCTGTAAGGATAGGTCACATGTTTACATGCTATTAATGAAATTTTTGCTAAACTCTATAAATGTAATCTTGAAGTCTTAAGAGCTCAGCTTTATGGTCAGATATTGATTTGACTTAATCACAGGTGAATATTTAATCTCCATGTGAATATTTAAAATTCAACTCCCCCTGCCCCGTAAACTCACCACACATGTACCCCTCCCCTCAGAAAGCACACTTTCTTGAGCTTCATTTATTTATTTAACTAGGATTTTATTGACCTGGTATTCAAATATCTATGCAGTGTGAAGGTGATGATGACTGTCCTTTGCTCTTATAAAGCTCAGGTCTAGTGGGGGATAAAGACACGTAAGTAAATAACTACTTTGTGATTAGTGTTGTACAGGAGGGTGTACTGTGTTGTAGGAGCACAGGAAGGGAATGGTCATCTCTTGTGTGGGAGTTAGGGGAATGTGTAGCTATTTGAGGAAAAGGTTCACAGGGATATTTACATTTTCTTAAAGAGTTGATAATAGTTCTAAGGAGAGGAGAGAAATCAGAATCTAATAATTTCTTTTTGTAACTGTTCTTTCATAGTTAATGTTGAACTGATGACTAGATGCTTTATGTTACTTTATTACATAGTAATATAGTCCTTAGTGAAAAATGATAGACCTCTAATGGGCTATGGAGGGGAACATACTTTCTAGGTAAGAATTTAGGCAGTTGCCCTTATGAAAATATTTCCAAATCATTAAAAACTTCAGATGTGGAATTGAGCTCTTTTGCAGTTTAGTTAACTTTGAATGGTATTGATAATTGGTCTAGATTTAATTTAGAAACTGGGAAGTATACCAGCTCATGTTAATGACAGATCCTACTCTAATATGACTTTTTTTTTTTACTTGATGACTTTAGTTTTTTAGGTCCTGAAATTGGACTGTAGTGTGCAATCTGAAATTTAGGTAATTTCTACTAGATGGTGAAGATACCTGACAAGAAAGGCCACTGTTACTTGAGTTTGGGAGCTTGATCTGAGTTTAGACTTGGTTGTCAGAGATGTGGATACCTAAATGGTTGAACTTAATGTTGTTCAGTTAGAATGATCTAAGAAAACTTTTCTTTATCTCTTCTTACTCTCTGTTCTTACATGCAGATGATAACTAAGGTGGACCTGACTCACCTTGAGTTCAGTGTTAAAGGCAGATCTTTCTGGGGCTTGCATTCCTTGGTTTTCATTTTCCATTTCTGACATCAAAGTGCTTCTTGATTGTCTCCTTCTGGGTACGTTCCTTCTGTCTTTGCTGTTCTTGTTGTTAAACTACAGCAGTCAATTTCAATATTTAGGTCTTCTGGCTTTGCTGATGAGCCAATCCTGACTCTGCTACTTTTTCAAATGTTTCTTTTACTCTGAGATTCTGTTGGAATTAAAGAAGCAAGAATAGAACTAGTCATATAGGTTCTATTCTGAGAATATAATAACATTCTATAACCAAATTGCCTACAATCCAGAAGGAAGTCTTCCATTCATTTTCAGAGGAAGTAGCTTGTATTATATCATTTGAAATTTGTATCTATTATTTTTGTAATTCCCTATTACCTTACTTAGGTCATTTTAAAAATCTGCCAGCGTAAACACCTCAGAACTATTGATTTCAAGGGGTTATAATCCATACACACAGATACTTTTTGTTTTTTAAGACTGTTGTCTTATAAATTTAAGAGGGTTTTATGTCACCTAGCAATATAGTTCAAAATTTTAAAACCATTTGTGAACAAAAGTACTATCAAATTGAATGTGAAGGTTGATGAAGAATAGACTAAGTTGAAAACTTCAGTGACTGCTGACTAAAATTTCTTTTATTACTTGAAGTCCTTTGTAGCCTTCTAATGCCTTTTTGGAAAAATAAAAGTACTCTCAAGGTAATGTTTTGTCAAATCATGCATTAATGCTTTTGTAAAATGATTTTTTAAGAATTTTTAGTTTAAGTTTCTCTTCTTTACATCCTACTGATTTGATTGTGTATAATCCTTTTATTGTCTATAATCCTTTTATTCAGCTGCTCTGATTTTTAGACTACCATTTGCTAAATAGTTGCTATTGTATAATTCTACTTGCTATGTTTTATCACATTTATTTCTTATAGACACCTTATGACATAAGGTTTATTATTAGCTCATTTTATAGATGAGAAAACTTCAGTTTGGTGATTTTTTTTTTTTTTGCCGAAGTTCATAAAACTCTCAGTAGAATTGTAATTTGAGTCTAGATTGGTTTGACTTAAAAACCTAGGCCCTTAACCATTCTATTCACATTAGATATGATGACTGTAGAATAGATAAAGAAAGGCATTTAGGGTTGTGGCCATGTCAGTTGTATACCTGTAAACTAAAAAAAAAGTCAGTTCTATAAAAAGAGGTGTGTTTGGATGGTTTGTTGTCTAATGGCTGTGATGAATGGGTACCATAGTCTTACTATTATGCTAACACTTACCAGTCTAGTGTGTAGTTATTTCTGTTTATCCTGATAAATTTATAGGAAAGCTATAAGGAATATAATATCTTAACTCTGCAAAGTACTTTGTTGTGGCCTGTCTTTTCATTGTTTCTGTGTTTGGGTATTCTCTATTGTACATGCATCTGATACATGAATGGCCTGTGAATGGAAACTGCTAAGCAGGAAATGTCCCTTTGCAATTCTAGAATATTATCTTAAGTCTGTGTGTCAGATGTTGCTGCAAGGAACTAACTGGTCAAGGCTTTTTGGGTAACCATGCTTGCATTTACAGTATTTCTGAACTTCTTGGGGCTTTAGATTGGGTGAGTTTAATTGGAAATGGGAGGGAGATGTATTCCAGTACAAAATTCACACAATTCATTTTCCACAGGAATTTTGTGCACTTTCTTGTACTCAGTTCAGTGTTTGACACTTATGACTGAACTATATGAAAATACTGAAATTTTGGTAGTTATTATTTTAAAAGGATTTGAATTATAGTTATTTAAACTGTCTTGTCAGTTGAATATTACTCTGACTGAGCCACTAACGTACTAGATATTTTAAATTTTAAAATTTAACATTTTAAAATTACCAGGTAGAATTTGATTATGCAAAAGTCATATGTAGTAGGAATGTGATTTTTTTTTTTTTTTTTTTTTTTGGGTACTGGGGATTGAACTCAGGGGCACTCGACCACTGAGCCACATCCCCAGCCCTATTTTGTGTTTTATGTAGAGACAGGGTCTCACTGAGTTGCTTAGCGCCTCGCCATTGCTGAGGCTGGCTTTGAACTCGTGATTCTCCTGTCTCAGCCTCCCTAAGTGCTGGAATTACAGGCTTGAGCCACCGCGCCCGGCTAGGAATGTGATTTTTGATTCATACATAATTATGAGACACATTTAGTCTTCACATAAAAAATTTAATCTTCTAATACTGTGAGGTTTTTAAAACATAAAAATATTATTGGTTTTTTAAACTCAAATCTCAGATTCTTGTGAATATTTTAAATGTATTCGAGTTGGACAATATTTTAATGTTTTATTTAAAAATATTTTGTATTGGTGCATTATAATTATAAAGAATAGTGGGATTCATTATTTTCATTTTTTTAAAAATATTTATTTATTTATTTATTTATTTTTTAGTTGTAGGTGGACAGAATATCTTTGTTTTTATGTGGTGCTGAGGATCGAACCCTGTGCCTCACGCGTGCTAGGCGAGCACGCTACCACTGCGCCACAATCCCAGCCCCTATTTTCATTTGTTTTTGATGTCTAGTTAAACATTTACGTTTTTCAATGATGGTGTGTATGTAAACATTTTAAAAAGAAAAAAATCTTCAGTTTGGATTTATTTTTGATAATATATGAGCAGATGAGCTTCCCTTGGCTTTGTTAGTTTGTGATGTCTGTTAAGTGAGTAGGAACTTTTTGGCCCACTGTTTATTAAGGTTAAGCAGTTGTTTATTTTGAATGGAACAGTTCTGTCTCTTTGTTATTCAGAGTACCATTAGGATGGTACCATCTTCATCTTGATCTTGTTTGGCTGACTCTGTTCTACCATATATAACCAGGTTTTGTCTAGGGTAGAACAGTGGAGGTGATAAAAAGTGTGTACCTGACAGGATTTGTCTTTGTTGTAGGACTGAGTGGTAGGAAGAATGATATTGTTGTTAACAGAAATAATTTTAATTATGTTACTCTGTAGTTTTATCAGTAATATCTTTTCATTGACAATTTAGTTAGCGCTTTTTGATTTGCTAATCCTGAGTTTCCTGGATTCTTACATTTAAGGATGCCCTGTAAATTTCTTTTAATTCAGAGAAAAATGATCTTTATCATGTTAAGCTACTAAGAACTTGGGGTTCATTATAGCAGCCAGCATCACTTATCTAAACTAATAAAGAAAAGGATTTTTCAATCAAGCAAAAAGTGTTATTAGCAAATCTGGAGAAATAAAATTATAACAGTTTTGCAAGTTGAATTGAAATTTTTTTCCACATTTTTATTGATGCATTAGTTGTACATATTGATGGGATTTATTGTTACATATTTGTACATGCACACAATATAACAGTATAAAGTTTAATTTTAATTATGATTGAGATCTCAAAATATGTACTTTGCTTGATGCTGTAGCTTATAATACCAAAATAACTGGTTGAAAATTCAGTTGTTAACTGTCATTTGTTATGCCTGACAAGTGTTTCACCTGATACTTACATTTAATTAAACTGATTTTTTAGTGACAGAAACATTTTTAAGTCTAATTTCTTGCCTAATTGAGGCACATAGGAACTTATTTTTCTGTTTTCAGTCACAGTAAAATTAAAGAATTCCTTTTCCTTTTATAATTTCAGATTATCTGAAGGCATTTGAATATTCAGCTGAGAGTAATGATATTTTTCTTATTGAGTTATGATTTACATACTATAAAATTTGCTCTCAAAGTACACAACTCAATGATTTTTACTATTTTCATTAAAAGGGACATGGCGTTTTTGTTCTTGACATTCATGTTTCAGTTAGGGGTGCAAATGTGAACATGATTACAGAAGGTGATTTATGTTAGGACGAAAATAAGCAGAGTGTGTGAAAGGGAATACTGTACTAAGTTTGTAAGTCAGGGAAGACCTGGCTGAGGAGGTTTTTTAAGCTAATATCCAAAAGATGATTAAGAACTAGTTAATAGGGCTGGGGATGTGGCTCAGTGGTCGAGTGCCCCTGAGTTCAATCCCCAGTACCAAAAAAAAAAAAAAAAAAAAAAAAAAAGAGCTAGAAGAGAATAGTGCAGGAAGGATGTGTGAGTTGGGAAAAACTTGGGGATCCAAGTGAATGCCAGTTCTCCTCTCTAGTAAGGAGGAAAGAATACTATCATAAGAGTTTGGAGAGAGACAGAAGCCAGATCTGGCCATAGTTAGGGAATTAGAATTAAATTCAGTACAGAGTGACGAGTGATTTTTGTTTTTAAAAGATCATACCAACTACTGTCTTTAGAGTGGAAGCAAGGAATCAATTAAGAGGCTATTGCGGAAGCCCAGGTAAGTGATAATGATTTGGATTAGGAGATGGTGATGGAAGAATATAGACAGATCTGTGAGGGACTTGTAAATATAATCTATAGGACTTACTGCCAGTCAGATATGGGAGGCAAGATAAAAGAAAGAAGAATGGAGAATTATGCTTAGATAGTCTGCTTAAAAACTAGTGGCAAGTTGCTTTAGGATAGGGAAGAAACAGGAGGAAAGTTTTGAGGAATTGAGAATTGAGATCCATTACAGGTGTTTTGGCTTTGAGTTGCCTGTTAAGACATCCAAAGGTGTCATATGTTGTTGCAGTTGGATATATAAGTCTGGGTCTGAAAGGGAGAGAGAAGGCTTGGATAGAGAGACAGATTTGTAGCTCATATGAAGAAACCCAGCTTTTGGAATTGGATGGAAAATTTAGCAGATGACTCTGTATGGTGAAGAACAGTCATTTGAATGAAGTGTATAATTGCTTCATAACACTTTTTCTGTGCCTTGATCCTTCTTCTAGAGGTGCCAATGGGGAAGACTGGGGTGTCCTTTTTTCTTGCAAATGTCAGGATCTTTTGCTGGGTGCTATTGAGTATTTCCCTTGTCCTGATGAGGGACTTAGCCATTGCCCAGCTTTTCTGTTCAGTAGGTGCAGGCTGTAAGAAGAATTTGGGGATAAGGGATTACCACTCTCTCTCTGGGCTACTAGTAATACTAGTTTAGTCAACTATATTTTGGGTCAAATAAGATTTGTGCTAGCTCTTAAAATTTAATTATTTGTATGTGTTCAAACTGGGACCCATAGTTTTCAAACTAGGGGTACTCAAAATCTTTAATTTTGAGTTTTTATCTTGATTGAAGAATCGTTGATAGTCTGGATGATCACTTTATAGCTATCAAGAGATTCTGTGTTTTTAGCTAAATATCTTCTTAAGTATGTTTAACTGGATTGTAGTTGTTTTTTTTGGGGGGGGTACTAGGGATTGAACCCAGGTGTCCTTAACCACTGAGCCACATCCCCAGCTGTTTAATTGCTGAGACTGGCCTTGAACTTGTGATCCTCTTGCCTCAGCCTCCCAAGCTGTTGGGATTGTAGGCGTGTGCTACCATGCTCGGTGATTGTAGATTTTTCAAGCTTGGGCTTCTGGTGTCTGTAAAGTCTCTTGAGTATTTGTTTCTAGAACCCGTGAAAGTAAACTTTTAAAATTGGATTGCCAGTATACTTAATATTTTTATCCAGTAATCCCAAATACTGAATTTTTATAGCCTATTTTTATTTCTTGTTTGGAAGTGACACTTATGATAAAGCA
Organism: Geosciurus inauris; assembly: GCA_004024805.1. NCBI lineage: Eukaryota > Metazoa > Chordata > Mammalia > Rodentia > Sciuridae > Geosciurus > Geosciurus inauris. Next base: position 174,151 of record PVHX01000666.1, read on the forward strand.
TCTGATTAATTTCACTATTATAGCTTATTAGGAGAATGGAGATAATCCATATAGAAAGCAGATAATGTATAGATCATTTACATTTAGAAGTAGTTGGTAAACTGCATTTTTCAATGAAAATCTGAAACTAACTGACTTATGTTTTGGACATTAACTTCTTTTTTATATATATAGTTTTTAATTGTCAGTGGACCTTTATTTTATTTGTATGTGGTGCTGAGAATCGAACCCAGGGCCTTACACATGCTAGGCAAGCGCTCTACTACTGAGCTACGACCCTGGCCCTGACATGAACTTCTTTTAAAGAACTTTAATTTTTTTCTCTGTGTAGAGAAGATAAAATGAATTAAAAGACTTCCTTTTGTTATTTACAAATGTCATTTTAATCTGAGACTTGGAAGTTGTTTTGATGTTGATTGGGGCTGTCCTTGTTAGTTACTAAAAAGTAATAAAACCATTGTAGTTTAAACCTATTTTTGTGGTGTCTTAATAATGTTCTTAGGCTTAACGAACATATGCAGTCTGATATTAGACATAACTTTTCAATACTTTCACACAATCGCGTTGGATATTGATGAAACCGCATGATGCAGATACTAGAAATTAGTACCTAATGTTCATTGCTCACTAGGCATTGTGCTCTAGGAGGTTGATGTGCATTTTATTGTTAATGAAAATTTAATTCTGTGAGATAGATATTATTATTGGCCTTATTTTACAGATGAGAAAACTGAGCTGTGGGATCTTGTACAAGTTTCTTAATATTTCATCTATAGCTATCATATTCTGTAAGTATTGTATTGTACGCAAATCCTGCATACAATATTGCATCCCTTATTAACCATTCACAAATGTTGCTCTTGAAATTTTTTTCTTTCATCTTGTTTTTTTCCCTTGTATTGGATTATTCCTGTGAGTATACAAACATGTTATTTCTCTCTTCTTAAAAATACCCTCAACACCACAGAAAAATAAAACAGAATTCCAGACCCTCTCTTGATCCCACTTTCCTTCCAGCTATTTTTCTATTTCTTTCCATTCCATTAATGCAAAACTCCTTTTAAGTTGTGTATATTTACTATTTCTTACTATCCTCCTCTCCTTTTCTCTAGAATCCATTGCAATTAGGTTTTTATCTCACCACTCTCAAGATTACTTTCATAATCTTTTTGCAGGATGCTTTGGATAGAATACAGAGACAAATAGAATAATGTGAGGGAAGAACACACTATTTGTAATACCAAAGACCTGGAAATGTTTAAATATTTGTTAGTACACTGTAGTACTTCTATATAACAGATCATTATGTGTTTGTCAAAAAGAATAGGAAAGTATCTCTATACTTTTATGGTACAAATCTCCAGAGTATATTGAGAAAACAAAGACATGGAAGTTAAATATAGTGTACAACACCTTTTATTTAAGAAAGGAGTAGAAATAGAAGGGTATGTATCCAGGTTTGTTATATTGTTAAAAAGAAATGATGGAAAGTAATCTAAAATTATAAGGGGTACAAAGGAACAACTTAAATTTCTCTGTACCTGGTTCTAAAGTTTTAACTTTATTGACATGTATGTCATATATAATTTAAAAAAACCCCAAATTAAATAGAAAATAATTCCTAAGAAGTAATATAAGAATTTAACAATACGAGGATGGTGAAAGCAGTGACAAGAATTATTTTAAATTACTTTGAAATGCAATATTTTGACTGCATATTTCTAGTGGCATATATCCGAAGGACAGAAAAATGCTACAAGAAATCTTAGATTTCATACAATATTGATAGTAACAATTTGTTATTATGGGCTTATATATGGTAGAAAACAAGTACACTACTAATGGCACATTTTTTAATGTCATTAGCAAGCAAGATTTTCAGGGAGAAGATAAAATAAGTAAAAAATGTTTAATTTAAATGGGAAATAAAAAAATCTGAACTCAGGATTTAAGTTTCTCTTTCTAAAAAAATACTTTTCTAGCTTTGCTCATTGAAGAATTCCAGAAGTTGTGACAAGTAAAAATAAGCACTTGTTATCTCTCAGAGTTTGGTCTTCAGACACCATTCCCTGTTAAAAGGAATCAAGGCTCCTGGAGCAATGACTGATTCCAGGTCTATAAGCATAGAGGATGAACCTGGGGTGTTTTGTATCTGAAAAAAAAAGGGAAGCTATTAGAGTAGACACAGGTCATGCCAAAATGACACTAGAGCCAACTTGAAGGGTCTTCTACTGGCCAAAGATGGAATAATTTGTTAAAAATTTATTCATTCTAATTAGGTATACGTGATAGCAGAATGCATTTTGATTCATTGTACACAAATAGAGCACAGCTTTTCATTTCTCTGGTTGTACACGATGTAGAGTTGCACCATATGTGCAGTCATACATGTACCTAGGGTAATGATGTTTATCTCATTCCATCCTCTTTCCTTCTCCCAATTCCCCTCCTCTCCTCTTCCTTCCCTTTGCCCAAAGTTCCTCCATTCTTCCTATGCCTCCTACCCCATTATGGATCAGCATCCACTTATGAGAGAGAACGTTCAGCCTTTGGTTTTTTGGGATTGGCTTACTTCACTTAGCATGATGTTCTTCACCTCTATTCATTTACCTGCAAATGCCATAATTTTATTTTCTTTTAATGCTGAGTAATATTCCATTGTGTATATACACCACAGTTTCTTTATCCGTTCATCTATTGAAGGGCACCTAGCTTGATTCCACAGTTTAGCAATTGTTAATTGAGCTGCTATAAACATTGAAGTGACTGTGTTACTGTAGTATGCTGTTTTTAAGTCCTTTGGGTATAGACCGATGAGTGGGCTAGCTAGGTCCAATGGTGGTTTGGTTCCAAGTTTTCGAAGGAATTGCCATACTACTTACCAGATTGGTTGCACCAGTGTGCAGTCCCACCAGCAATGTATGAGTGTGCCTTCTCCAAGATAGAATGATTTGAGGATAAAAACAGGGGAAAGATGTCTTTACCTTGAAAAATATAAGACTGTGCTTATAAGCTCGTAATGATATAAAAAAATTCATTGGTCACTGTACATGTGGCTTGCACAGTCACCTCAAAACGTGATAAAGGGAATGAGTTCTTTGTACATCTTTGCTACTTATATGGACTGGGTAAAGTTTTTTTTTTTAGAAGAATTGTATCTAATAAATACAGAAGGACTTATAGGATTAAAAAAATAACAGTTCTCTACCCTAATGAAATAATAGAAATAATAGGTAAGTGAATGTGATGAGTGAATGTAAGTGTAAGTGAATGTAATAAGGTTGATGGGATATTTATAAAGGATGGATTAGTTTGACCGTATCTGAACCAATTGATCTCAACTTTACTAAAAGTAGATCACTTAATCCACACGTGCTGATAATGATGTAATGCAGGAAGCACATAGCACTGTTATAAAGTACTCTTGTCAAAGAAAAAGGAATCTGAATATAATCAACCCTCTACAGCTAACTTCTGCAGTGTATATAGTACCAGGAGGATATAGTAAGCCAGAACAGATTAGGAAAGTCTGCAAAACAGATTCCATGATTCCTTCAATAGATACCATGGGAAAAATGAAAAGGAAGCGGAACTGTTAAAAGATTAAGAGATGTGAACCTGTTTTGAATTCTGATTCAGACAAACCATCTCTAAAAAATATTTTTGAATAGGTGGGAAAAATTGAGCTGTATTGTATTACATAATAAGGAATTACTCTTGTTGAATGTGGTAGCATTGTGGTTATTTTAAGAAAACTGGTTACAGATACACACTAAATCTTTGCAGGTAGAAAGAGATAATGTGTGGTGTTTGCTTTAAAATACTTTCTTTGGGTGGAGGAGAGAGAAAAAAGGGGGAATGGAATAAATGAAACAAGAATAGAAGAATGTTGATAGTGGTAGAAGCTGCGTATTCTGAGAGTTCTTGAAGATGGTACCTAGGGGTTTGTTTCATTTCTTCCACTTTGTGTATTTTGAGAATTTTTATAGTAAGGGACAAAGACTCAAAAAAGGTGTCCTTTATGCAGAATAATGATATGACATAGAAGTATCAAGCATAGAAGATTGTTTGTTCTACTGTAAAAGTGATAATTTGATGGCTTTAGTACTTATTAAAGAAACTTATTTAGGTTCCAGTGTAATGTTGCCAGTGTTCGAGGGCGCAAGCCCTGGCTCTTGGGATCTCAGCAGACCAAACTTGGCCACACCTATCCCAATATGCCAAAGAGATGTACGATGGTTAAAGGGCACTAACAGCTTTAATCAGCATGACCACACAGGGAAGAATAGATTAGGAATTCAGTGATCAACAATCTGTCTTTCAGGGGCTAACAGAAAAATTTGAGGTTTTATAGAAAAAAGCAAAGGTTGGGGACTTGGATGGGTGGGGTATTTGCATAGCTGGCATGCCATCTTGGTAAGGCCATGGTCTGGTTGATCATTATTTCAGGACTGGTTCTGTGAAACTCTGGGAAGGTCATTATCACCTTGGGGGGCGGGGAGTTCAGTTCCTAGGTGAGATGATGATTGCTCCTGCATAAGTGGGCAGCCTTGCTTCAATCATGGGGTGCTTCTGTCATGAGGATGAGATGTCTCTTGGGAATAGTATGTTTCTGTCATGGGGTAATTATTCCTGCGTAGTGGGGCAATCTCTTCATAGGATGATCTGTTCTGTGAGGCTTGCCATTGCTTGGGGACAATTTTATTTCCTTATCAGAAAGATGCTTTATTTTTCAGACCTCTGGTCCTGGAACGTAAGACATTTGCAGAAGAAAGTGGCTCTGGAGTTGTAGCTCAGTGGTAGTGTGCTTACCTAACACATGTAAGGCACTGGGTTTGATCCTCAGCACCACATAAAAATAAGTAAATAAAATAAAGGTATTGTGTTTATCTACAACTAAAAAAATTTATAAAAAAGTGACTTAGAAGGAAAACAAGTTAAAAGAGGGAAATGGAATTAGAAAGGGATAAAATTAAATTGGTTAGGTCTGGTCTGTAATTATTGTCCTTCAATAATTACATTATAGAAATTTATAAAGCATTAGATAATTTTTTGCCAAGGGTTAACATCATTCATTATTTACTTAGCTTTTAATTTACATTTCATTGATGGCAAGGATATGGGGGATAACAACAAAAAAGAAAACTCAATTTCTCCTGCCATCCGTAGAACTCAATACAGATACTTCTGTGACCCCTGGTGGAAAAAATGTGAGAATTTCTCCCCATCAGCAAGCAAGCAACTCTGCAGATAATTCTCCAGCAGACACTAGCTGGTTGTTCTCTGATTCAGTTGAGTTCTGATACTATCTGGAGATGGGCTCAGTCCCTGAGGCTTTCCCCCACTTCAGATGCTCAGTATAAGAACAGCTTACGGCTCGTTTCTGACCAACCTGTTATAAATGAGGGTTCTCTAGACTCCCTTTTATGTTTGGTCAGTTTGCTAGAGCAGCTCACAGAACTCAGGGAAACTCTTGACTTAATGTTTACCTGTATACTTTAAAGGATATTACAAAGGATCAGATGAATGACCAGATGGAAGAGATGCATAGGGGAGATATGGGAGAAGGGGTGTTGGAAAGCTTCTGTGTCCTTTCTGATAAACCACCTTCTAGGAACTAGTACTACTGACGTATTCTGCTATGAGCAATTTCTCAGAACTTAGTCCTTTTATGGATGTTTTATTACATAGGCAAGACTGATTAAAAATTATTGACCATTGGTTTGTGAATTCAAACTTTGGCCCCTCTTTTTGGAATTTGGAGGGTGAGACTGAAATTTTTAACTCGTTAATCACATGAACTCTCTAGGGACCCCCAGCCACCAGTCATTCCTTAGCATATAAGAGATACTCTTATCACTGCAGAGTCTAGGGATTTTAGGAACTGTACTGGAAGGAAATGGGATGAAGACCAAAGGCATATTTCACAACATTGCAGTACCCCACTCAGACTTTTTATGTATTGATAAGAACTTTGGAGACTTGTGATATTTATCTAAAAAATCTCATGTCATATTCGATTGTTTACATATGGGGGTGTCTATTTGTATATTTTAGGAATGGTCACTCAAAGGAGAAACTATACTTAACAGTTAAATATCTTGGCTGACAGTGATTTTTCCTTCATCTTTGGGGGGGTATAAGGATACCTGAAGCAGAGATCTTAGTTAGTAGGACAATTTCTATTATGACTTTTTTTTTAATATATATATTTTTTTAGTTGTAGATGGACACAATGTCTTTATTTTATTGCTTTGTATGTGGTGCTGAGGATCGAACCCAGGGCCTCACTCATGCGAGGCAAGCGCTCTACCGCTGAGCTACAATCCCAGCCCTTATGACCGTTTTTAATATGTGACTCTTTTTGTAGTAGCCATGTTGAACATACAGTCTCTTTAAAAATTATTTTAGGTGGGGCTTGGATTTTGATTTTTGGATTTAACAATTGATATAGCTCATATTTGTTTTATTAATAGACTTATTTGCAGGCAAATGTACAAGGCAAATAAGTCTTATGGAGACTAACACAAATGCTTTAATTTTAAGTATGTAAGCAGTATGAACATTAGCAGATTTGTCATTAAGAATAAAATATGACAGAACTAACCAGGATATATTTTGTATCCTGGGTTGCATATTGAGATGGCAACTGAGTTTCCATGTATTTTTGTTAATTTTTTTCAAGTCTTGTGGTTTTGAAAATGTATAAAGCTATTTGTGCACAGTGTCAGGGATAATAAAACTAGAATAGTTAACCAAATTGTAATTAATTTCAAATGGCTCTTGAATTAAAACCAATAAATTGTTCTGTGTTATATTAGTAAAGAAGAAAATAAATCTTATGTATGCATTTTAGATTAAAACCACTGGCAATACAAAATAATTCTGGTGACCTTGAAATTTTATCCTGCTGTTGACTACTTAAATTATTTGTGTGTGTGTGTGTGCTGTGAATTGAATCCACTGAACCACATTCCCAGCCTTTTTAACTTTTTGAGACAATATCTTACTAAGTTGTCCAGGCTGACCATGAACTTGTGATCTCCCTGCTTCATCCCCTAGAGTCTCTGGGATTATAGGTGTGCACTACCATGCCTGGCCCACTATTAAGAAGCCAACCATTTTTCTCATTTATGCAGTATTGAAGGTTTTTAATGATAGTCATATATACATTCTAATTGAAAAGACAGATTTTCAGTTTATCTTTTTTTTGGCCACATTTTAAAAATATGGTAATTATTTGTGTTAGTTTATTATAAGTATGCTGCCAGTTGCTGAGCACTTTAATTATCTTAAACTTAGAAAAACAAAAATTATTAATTTATGTCAGTGTTTTCCTTAATTATCCTGAAAGGGAATTTTATTTGACCTTTTTTTCCACCTATATTTATTCATGTTTTTCCCAACTTAAATTTGTATAACTAGTAAATTTCTTTTCTTTATCCTATAGTTGACGAAGGATCAGAGATTGGTGTATTCAGGCAGACTGCTTCCTGATCATCTGCAGCTGAAAGACATTCTCAGAAAAGTAAGCTTTTCTTTTACTTTTGGAAAATAAATATATTCATTTTGTGAGAGGAGATAAGTTTCTGAGGTTTTATCAAACCAGTTTTTATTTAAAAACAACCCCTTTGGGTTAGCATAATAGGAAAAATAAATTAGAAAGTAAACATTGTGAGAGGTTCAGATTAGTTTGGGTAACAGTTTTATATTTTCATCTGATAGCTAAATTTGAAGTAGGATTATATATTTGTGTTGGTATTTGTCATCTTTTATAGGAAAACACTAATGACATAAATGGTATAGGAGTAGAGTGCTCAGTAGGTGGTGAAAGAGTGGTAACAATCTTTCCTCCAAATCCCCTTAAAACCTAAGTGCATGACAGTTTAATACAGATTGTTTGCGTTGGAAGTTTCATTTTAGAATAGGAAGTAGAATAAAGTCCAGTTCCCATCATCAAACTTTGAATGCTAATAACTAAAATATATTTATTTTAACATATTGTTTTGACAGTTAGCTGGAATACTATTATTATTATTATTTTTTAAATATTTTTTTCATTGTAGATGGATACAATGTCTTTATTTTATTGCCTTGTATGTGGTGCTGAGGATTGAACCCAGGGCCTCACGCATGCGAGGCAAGCGCTCTACCGCTGAGCTACAATCCCAGCCCTGGAATACTATTATTTTAATGGCAACTTTTAGGTCATATTTATTCATAGGATTTATACTTTGAAATTTTACTTTTTGTTTATGACTATAGCAGAGTTGAATAGCTTTATGTTTTGCTTTTGATTTTTGACTTAATTCTTAATATTATTCTGGATAGTCCTGATCTGATTTAGAAGATCTGTATTTTATTCTGATGTTTATTGTGATGTTTACGTATTCTGATGTTTCTTACATGCCACTGTATTCCTTCTGTTTAGTTGACATTTTAGCTTTGCCAGTGTGATTTGGTACAGTCATTTCCATTATATAGTTTCAAATAGATAAAGTGGTTTAATATTTGCCCCCTCAAAAATAGTGGAATTTTGTGACAGTCTCTCTTTTTCTCTTTTTATAATAGACTTTATTTTGGGGGCCAGTTTTAGGCTTATAGCAAAATTGAATGGAAGGTACAGAGATTTCCCTTCATATACAAAGCCCATCCCAATGCTAACATCCTGCGTAAGAGTAGTACACTTGTTATCAATGCACCTACATTGACACATTATCTCTCAAAGTCCATAGTTTACATTAGAGTTCACTCTTGTTGGTGTACATTCATTCTGTGGGTTTTGACAAATGCATAATGACATGTCTTCATTATAGCATCATGCTGAATAATCCAAAAAACCTCTGTGTCTGCCTTTTTTTTTTTTTCTGTTTAAAAGTATTTCTGCTATCTGCTTTGAAATGTAGATATCTTTACTATTTTATCTTAAGGATAACTTGAACCTACACATGAATACTTTTTAAAAGACTTTTGCTGCCAGAAATAGTTTTAGAGAAGAAGATTTAAACTTAAAACTGCTTATGCCCCTTTATCAAGCATTTTGAGCAGTATGTTTACATTTTGAATAGACCATTGAACTGGTTTTGTTAAAGGCATTGTTAAATTTTGCCATTAGCTTTACCTGTTTAGTTATAAAATATTTTGTAGAAACGTTCCCCTAAAGTGAATGAATACTGAGTTGTGATTAGTATGAAAATTTGGACCTTGGTTTCTAAGGGTAAACATTTTATACTTGAATAATTTTTTTTTTTTTTTGGTACCGGGGATTGAACTCAGGGGCACTTGACCACTGACTGAGCCACATCCCCAACCCTGTTTTGTATTTTATTTAGAGATGAGTTTCACTGAGTTGCTTAGTGCCTCGCTTTTGCTGAGGTTGGCTTTTAACTCTTGATACCCCTGCCTCAGCCTCCTGAGCCTCTAGGATTACAGGCATGCGCCACTGTGCCTGGCCTATACTTGAATACTTTTTGATATTCTATACTCAGAAGCTGAGAGGACATTGTAAATTAGAAACACCTTCAAGCATATTTCATGTTATACAGTCTGTGATGTCTTTTCTTAGCATTCTAACTCCATTAACTTCTTTCTCTGAACTCCTAAAGCAGTTACAGTTTGTGCTTCTCGATTTTATGCAAAAGACTTTTTTATGTTTCTCTAACTATGCTCTAATGCACTTGTCTGATCTTGTAACAAATGTCTTGAGGCTTTTTAAGGGCTGATCTTACCTTTCTTGGATTCATCTCAGAATTAAGCATGATTCTAGGTTTATGAAATCATATGATTAGTTTCTAATTCTTAGTTTCTAATAGCTTTTCTTCCCTTTGTTGTCGTTTTTCATCCTCTTTTTAAAAAATTGCCGATGCATCACTTTTCTTTGTCTTTCTTAATTTTTTCTCCATCTTATACTAGCTTTGTCTGAGTATAAAATATGCATGATTTAACTAAGTTAAAATGCCATGATTAATCATTGTTTATCATGTTTCCCTTTAGTTGTAGGTTTGTGGAAACACATGGTATATTTATAGAACACAGTTTAAACATATGTTTTATATCTTTGTATAAATGTTCAGATAAAATGTTTTTGACTTAAAAATTGGGCAAACAGCAACAACAGCTAAAATTAAGACAAATGATACTATGATGAAGTTATTTGAGTTTCTGTTATGGGTGCTAACTCTCAAGTAATTGAAATAGTGTCACTATTCAAAGTTGGTGAGCCTAAGCTTCATGATGACTCTTAACAGAACGATATTAAGGTGCTGCTTGTTTTATATATTGATATAATAGATTGTGTTCACCCAACTTTGCAGCATTGTTTGCTTCAGGACTCTTTGGAATGCAAAGTAATAATTTTTTAATATAGCACTTACTTAGACCATTTTTCAAGCATGGAGAGAAAATAAGGAATTCAGAAGGCCCCCAAACATTAAAATGGTAAACTTACCTTCAGATGACAACAGTTGATTACTAATAACTAGCTAGACTAGAGAAGGATGTAAGTCTTAAGTATTTCAGGTTAGCTACTAACTTTTTGAATTATATTTCCTAGTAATCCCCTTTAAATATGTAATCTTCTTTAATTTTAGCAAGATGAGTATCATATGGTTCATCTAGTTTGTACTTCTCGGACTCCTCCCAGTTCTCCAAAATCCAGCACCAATAGAGAAAGTCGGGAAGCGTTGGCATCCAGCAGCAATTCTGTGAGTTGTTTTAGGAGGAGTAAACATTGAAGTTTTCTGATTCTTCTTCTTTGCCTCTCAAAATCTAAATGGAAAAACAGAACAGTTAGAACCTGCAGGTTTTGAGATTGTGTTTTGCACAATTGGAATAAGGCATTTAAAATTTGTTTTTAGAATCCTATTTACTATGAGTTATAATTTACTGAATGGCAGGCATTAATAGAGCCTATCTCCACAGATTTAATTAATTATTGAAATACTCAGAAAACAGAATTATGATATGGTTATATAAGATAGACTTTGAGACCAGCAAAATTTCAACAAAGTAATGTATCTAATATAATGTATTTTATTCAAGGTAGATTAAATTGTTTAAATTTACAGTTACCTTAGATCTTCTTGAAATACAGTAATTGGTCAAGGATTTTGTGTGTATTTTTATTTTAAATCACTGGATTTGGGCATACATTCAGACTACAGGGGAAGAAGTATTTAATGTACTTGTCTATTTTAGACTTGGTTATTTATCTCTCTTTGTTTTTCCATCTGCCTAAAATTGTTTTGAAAATTTTTGTAATAGTTGAACTTTTCAATTTAGACAGTCTACAGATTTTAAAGACAATTGACCTTGATATCTTTCTGTTAAATTATTTTTGATTTTCCATTAATGTTTACAATGATACATTGGGGACGAGAGGATTTGGATTAGTGGAAACTTGCTTTAAATTTCATAGGCAGGTAGGGAACTTTTATTTGGATAAGTATAATTTACTTTTTATCAAGAATCTAGCCAAAACTTTAAAGGAAGAGATGAGTTACAAGAGTGATAACTAGTTGAAATGTCTTCCAATACATACTAGTAAACTGCTTATTTATGAAACTAGGTTCTCGAGTTGCTATATTTAATAATATAACATGGTAAGTTCTAGTGTCAGCCATGGGATTTTAGCTTATATTAAACTGAAATTTGCTTTATCAGAACACCCAAAGCTTTTTTTTTATATATATATTTATTTTTTAGTTGTAGGTGGACACAATATCTTTATTTTATTTTTATGTGGTGCTGAGGATTGAACCCAGTGTCTCCCGTGTGCTAGGCGAGCACACTACCACTGCGCCATAACCCCAGCCCCCCAAAGCTTTTTATATGTTTCCTACCTTGATTATGGTGAAGGGACAAATATTGGCATTGGCATGGAGTTTTGTATGTAGTTTTGGACACAGTTGTATTGCTTCAGTTTTTTGTTAGGAAAGAACCTTCTGATTTATTGACTTTTCTAGTGGTTCCTTAGCCATGATTTCATGTCATTAGTATGTATATTTTTTTCAGAGAGTTATGAAAATCTAAAAAATATCAAAGGAACGTTAAGTTGAATTGTCCTAAATGTTTCATGACTCAAAACTTTCAGAGGGATTTTAAAAAATGTGTTAAAAATCTAATCATGAAAGAATTACCTAAAGGGCAGAAATCATTAGGTCTGGTGAAATTAGGCTATGGTGATGAATGACTAGGCTTTTCTTTTATTAACTGTGTTAATGGATATCATATCATGATCTTCCGTTAGTGAGAAATCTTTCCAAGAAAAGCCTTTCCAAGTTTATGTCCCAAATAATTGGAGTCTTTATTTGGTATCTCTTTTGTGTGAAGTAGTGTCTTTTTTTTTAATCTTAAAAAAGTTATTGCATTGTAGTTGTACATAATAGTGGAATTCATTTTGACATTCATAAATGCATATAATATAGTTTTCTCCATTTTCATCCCCAGTACTCCCTTGTTCCCTCCCCACCTCCCTCCCCCTATTCGTCCTCTACTCTGTTGATTTTCCATTTAATCAGTGCATTATAGTTATATATAAAATTAGAATGCATTATGACATATTCATACATGCACATAGCATAATTTGGTCAACTTCATTCCCCAGTTCTTTTCCTTTCCTTCCCCTTCTCCCTGAAATAACATCTTAAAGAAAGCTTTTGTTAGTTTTGCAAGAGACCTATGTGCTTGGGACCAAGACTTCTGTCAATTGGAAGGCAGTACAGGTAAAATACAATTTCACCAAACTTGAAAGTATGTTAAAACAATATTATACCCAGCTTTTACAAATGTGAAAAAACTGTAATTTATATAAAATGTGATTTTGTTTTAAATTTACACAATACACTTGATAAACTACTTTCAACAAACTGGGGTGATAATTTAGGTGCTGTATTGGTTAAGGTTATTAAATCAGTGAGTTAATGACACATCATTTGAGCATGAGAATTAAAAAGTCCTGTTTGGTTTATTATTCATTTTGTTAAAAAAACAGTATTTGTTGATGGCATCTGTGAACTAATAGACTTTTAGAACTGAAGGAAATCTTGAAAATCTGGTTCAAATCTTGAAAATCTGGTTCAATCTCATTTTCTATGAGAAAGTAGAGACTTTGAGAGATTAAGTGAATCTTTAAGAATCTTTAAGATTAAGTGAATCTTTAAGTGTACTCTTTGTTAATATCAGGTTCTAGATCATTGATTCCTATCCTATTCCTCATCATGTTAAGCTAGTGTGTTACGCAGTACCTGGTGCATAGTAACTGTTTAAATGACCTACTAACTAGTTTGATTTTTTGAGTACTTTCTGTTCGTTAGGCATCATGAAAGGAACTTTGCACGCATTAGTTGAATCCAAAAATGTGGTATGCAGTTTTTGTTTATTATTACTCTGTTACTCAGCTTTGTGTAGTTCATAAATTCACTTATATATATTGTTTAGTTAAGCAGTTTTAACTTTCTGACCTTTTTAGTTTTATTAAAATTGAAACATAAAATTCAGTTATTTCGCAGAGGAAATTTATGAGTACATTTTTAGCATGTCTATAATCTCATGATTGTAATAAATTAAGTTTCCTTGAAAAAATAATTCCATTTTTGTTTGTAGAGTTCAGATCATTCAGGATCAACAACTCCATCATCCAGTCAAGAAACTTTGTCGTTAGCTGCTGCGTCTTCCTCGGAAGGATTGAGGCAGCGTACCCTTCCACAAGCACAAACTGACCCAGCACAGTTTCCATATGTAATGCAAGGGTGAGTGAAATGAGGGTGCTTGGGTCATACTGTGGGTAGGTAGGCACCTAGGTAACTAAGTTGCTTTCTTTTTTTTTTTTGACTCACTCAGTTTTACTATAGAGTTACTCAGTTTAGTCTTCTGGGGAGTAGATGGGTAAGGGAGAGTGTACTTGTGAGAGTAGAATCTACAATCTGTTTTTAAAAAGCTCTACTCAGGCTTAGGATCAACTGAAGTAGAGTAAAAACCACCCTGGCTTACAAGGATACATGACCCTTCCATGCTACCTAGAATCATTGTAATGAGTGTTCTAGAGGAGATTTCTCAAGAAGCTTACTACGTCTACCTTATGTTTAACAATTACATCAGGCCTCTTGAGTTTGGCAGTTCTGTAGGAAATGCAGCCAATAGCTACAGCGTAATGTCTTTCAGACATTAGAGAATAGGATCTTAGAAAATACAGTTTGGACCTCAGTTGTGTCTGAAAGCAGATACCTTATTGGGATACTTTCATGTATTTGTTTTTTGAAGTAAAGGAAATGTAAGTAACAGTGATGATTTGAAACCATGGGCCTACAGTGTGTGGCACTGCTGTGTAGCACTGGTCCAGGTGCATGTTGGTGAGCTAGAAATGGTTAGGACCCAGATTGGTAAAAGGAAGTGATATAACCAAGGACTGCTGTGTTAATAAATAGGATAGCATGAACATTCAGGTACCCTTTACTTAGAACTTTTATCTTAATTCATTTCTTAATATAGAATATAAAACTGAATATATAGCAAAATAGAAGAAAACTCTTTTGTCTCATATTTCTTCATATAAAACCTTTCCTGTCAAAGTAAGTGTTTAGATGAGACTGGTTATAGACTTTTATAAGGCCCTGTAAAATACTTTGGTTTTTAGAATATGGTAAATATAAGCCAAAACTTAGTTATTTGTAATAAGCAGTGTTCTTTGAATTTATTTTATGGAACAGTAGCTTACAGTACTTTGTGTCTTATGACAGTTATTCATTTTCTTTCTTTTTTGCAGAGTAAGACAGTACAATGCCTCTTATACAGATGATTTTACTTTATTTTATTTAGTATAGTGATGGAAGGTAGAGTGTTAAAAATAAGCCTAGAAGACTATATTATGACATATTAATAGTAGTTATCTCTGGATGATTTAAAACTTTTTCATATTTATTTTATAATAAAGCTTGTAAAATAGCAGGTCTTCAGAATAAGACATTTCAGTAAAAGATTAGTAATTTTTCTAAACTAGGTTATTGGAGAAATCAGTCAACAGGAAATAAAAATAATCAGCTATACTGGCACCAAAATAGACATGTAGACCAGTGGTACAGAATAGAAGACACAGTGACAAACCCACATAAATATGATTATCTCATCCTAGACAAAGGTGCCAAAAACATACATTGGAGAAAAGATAGCCTATTCAGCAGATCCGTGCTGGAAATCCATATGTAGCAAAAATCACCCTGTACAAAAATCAACTCAAAGTGGATTAAAGATTTAGGCACTAGAACAGAGACCTTGCTCCTAATAGAAGAAAAAGTAGGACCAAATGTCCACCATGTTGGCTTATGAACTGTCTTCCTTAACCAGACTCCTAAAGCACAAGAAGTAAATTCAAGAATCAATAAATGGGATGGACTCAAACTGAAAAGCTTCTTCTCAGCAAAGGAAACAATAACTTGAAGAGAGAGCCTACAGAATGGGAGAAAATCTTTGCCACCTGCATCTCAGAGCACTAATCTCCAGGGTATATAAAGAACTCAAAAAAACAAATAACCCAGTCAGTAAATAGGCTAAGGCGTTGAATAGACACTTTACAGAAGGAGAAATATAATCAATCAACAAACATGAAAAATATTCATCATCTCTAGCAATAAGAGAAATGCAAATCAAAACTAAGATTTTATCTCACTCCAGTCAGAATGGCAGTTACCAAGAATATAGGCAAAGTCAGTGTTGGCAAGGATATGGGAAAAAGATACACTCATACATTGCTGGTGGGACTGCAAATTGGTGCAGCCACTCTGGAAAGCAATGTGGAGATTGCTCAGAAAACTTAGAATGGAATCGCCATTTGACCTAGCTATCCAACTCCTCAGTTTATACCCAAAGGACTTAAAATCAGCATACTACAGTGATGCAGCCACATCAATGTTTATAAAAGCTCACTTCACAATAGCTAAACTGTGGAGCTAACCTACATGTCTTCAACAGATGAATGGATAAAGAAAATGGGGTACATATACACGATGGAATATTACTCAGCCTTAAAGAAAAATGACTTTATGACATTTGCCGGTAAATGGATGGAGCTGGAGAATATCATGCTAAGTAAAGTAAACCAAACCCAAAAAACCAAAGGCTGAATGTTTTCTCTGATAAGCAGATGCTGGTCCATAATGTGGGGGGTGGAGGATGAAGAGACTTTGGATTGTGCAGAGAGGAGTAAGGGGAGGGGAGTGGGTGTGAGGATGGGAAGGACAGTGGAATGAGACAGACATTATTAGCCTATACATATGTATGATTACACTACCAGTGTGACTCTACACTGTGTTCAGCTAGAGGAAGGTGAAGTTGTGCTCCATTTGTGTACAGTATGTCAAAATGCATTCTATTGTCATGTATAAGTAATTAAAACAAATTTAAAAATAAAAAAGACCTAATAAACGTATTATTTTTAAAATTTTAAAAAATTTAAAAATTTGTTCTTTTAAGATACACATGACAGTAGTGTTACTTTTTTAAGTTTTTAATTTTTTTGGTACTGAGGATTGAACTCAGGGCCACTTGACCACTGAGCCACATCACTGGTCCTATTTTGTATTTTATTTAGAGACAGGGTCTCACTGAATTGCTTGGTGCTTTGCTTTTGCTGAGGCTGGCTTTGAACTCATAATCCTCCTGCCTCAGCCTCCCAAGCCACTGGGATTACAGGCATGTACCATCACATCCTGCTAAGAGAGTGTATTTTGACATTATACATACATGGAGTCTAACTTATCCTAATTAGGATCCCATTCTTGTGGTTGTACATGATGTGGAGTTTCACTGGTCATATATTCATATATGAACATAGGATAGTTATGTCCAATTTATTCTATCATTCCTAATCCCATCCCTCCTTCCCTTCATTCCCTTTGTTTAATTTAGTGAACTTCTATTCCTCACCACCCCTCTCCACATTGTGTGTTAGCATCCACATATCTGAGAGAACATTTGACCTTTGGGTTTTGGGGACTGGCTTATTTTACTTTGCATGATAGTCTCCAGTTTCATTCATTTACTGGCAAATGCCATAATTTCATTCTTTTTTATGGCTGAGTAATATTCCATTGTGTGTATATACCACATTTTCTTTACTCATTAATCTGTGGAAGGGCACCTAGCTTTGCTGTTGTGAATTGAGTTGCTGTAAACATTGATGTGGCTGTGTCACTGTAGTACACTGATTTTTAAGTCATTTGAGTATATACCAAGGAGTGGGATAACTGGGTCAAATGATGATTCCATTCCAGATTTTCAGAGGAATCTCCATATTTCTTTCCAGAGTGGTTGCACCAATTTGCAGTCCCACAAGCAATGTATGAATGTACCTTTTCCTTCACATCCTCACCGACATTTATTATTACTTGTATAATTGCCACTCTGACCAGAGTGAGGTGGAAGTATAGTTTTAATTTATTTTCTCTAATTGCTGGAGATGTTGAACATTTTTTTAAAA
Organism: Geosciurus inauris; assembly: GCA_004024805.1. Lineage (NCBI taxonomy): Eukaryota > Metazoa > Chordata > Mammalia > Rodentia > Sciuridae > Geosciurus > Geosciurus inauris. Next base: position 191,621 of record PVHX01000666.1, read on the forward strand.
AATATTTTTTAAGTTGTAGATGGACACAATATCTTTATTTTTATTTATTTTTATGTGGTGCTGAGGATCAAACCCAGTGCCTCACGCATGCGAGGCAAGCGCTCTACCACTGAGCCACATCCCCAGCCCCAATGTTGAACATTTTTTCATACATTTGTTGACCACTAAATAAACCCTAAATTATATAATTGACCTTAAATTATACTACAGAGCTATAGTAACAAAAACGGCATGGTATTGGCATAAAAACAGATGTGACCAATGGAACAGAATAGAAGACTCAGAGACAAACCCACATACATACAATTATCTCATACTAGACAAAGGTGAAAAGATAACCTCTTCAACAAATGGTGTTCGGAAAACTGGAAATCCATATGTAGTAGATTGACATTTAGCCCCTATCTCTCACTCTGCACAAAACTCAAAGTGGATCAAGGACCTAGGCATTAGCCCAGAGACCCTTCACCTACATTGAAGAAAATGTAGGCCCAACTATCCTGTCAGCCTAGGAACCAAATTCCTCAACAAGACTCCTAAAGTGCAGGACGTCAAATCAAGAATCAATAAATGGGATGGTATCAAACCTAAAAACTTCACAGCAAAGGAAACAATCAAGAACATGAAGAGAGACCCTACAGAATGGGAGAAAATCTTTTCCACCTGCACTTTATGTAGAGCATTAATTTCCAAAATATACAAAGAACTCAAAAACTTACCACCAACAAAACAAATAACCCAATCAATAAATGTGCAAAGGAACTGAACAGGCACTTCACAGAGGAAGAAACACGAATGGTTGTAAAGGTATTATTAAATAGATTAGAAGAATCTGAAATGGTATCTCTTTTGCCAGAGTGAGGGGGGAAATGGTGAGTAACAAAGCTGTTCACTTAGGGAATCTATTTGAGCTTCATTTGGGGAGTCTTGATAGATAAATAATATTGGATTTTTAGTCAGCAGGGCAGTGTAGTTTAGTGTTTGCACAGATGCTGGAGCCAGCCTGCTTGGGTTTGAATCCAGGATCTATTCATTCACTACTTAAAAAAGTCTCTTTACTGTGCTTTAGTTTGTTCATTACTTAGAGGATAATAGTATTTATTGGATTTATATATGGATTAAAAGAATTAGTGCATGTCAAGTGGTTCAAACAGTAATAGGGTGCATAATGATGGGTTAGCAATTATTTATAAATTCATTCATCTTTATAAGTGAATATCGGACATCTGTTCAGCAGACAGTATATAGGCATTTTGTGTGCCTAGTACACTAAATCATTCAAATGAATGAATGTCAATGGTAGGGGCTTGAAAATAAGATTTCATATTGGGAGAGAATATTTTATGATTTGTAAAACAATTGATAAGAAAATCCAATAAATAGGTTATTTAGTTCAACAGTGAACATGTTTTGACTTATAGTTATCATTTTTTACTAATGAAGACTTTATGTCTTTAAATTTTGTTTAACACAGTCTTAGCCTTAAATATGCTAAAGCAATAATTTGGTAACCTTGAATAATTCACTATCAAAATAAAAGTTCTGCTCCCCATTTTGAAATTCCAGTACAATGTATATTTAACTAGTTGGCATGTGTTTTTCATCATGTAGGTTAGTATTCTCAGTCTTCAGTGAGCTTTTAAAAACTGTTGATTCCTCTTCCCTACTCCTTGAGATTTTGAATCACTATTTTTGGGGTGGTTCTCAGGAATCTGTCAACAAAACCCTGGGAACTTCAGTTTGAGAACTCCTAATGTAGGGGATTAGTTGTCTATCTAGCTCATGAGGAAACTTGAGAAGGGCTTAGCAGAGTGTACATTACCACACTGTCTATTTACAAAGTCACATTTATAAATCTGACTGACTGTTTTTTGACTTATTCTGTTGTGCTGTCACATTTATTTATCTTAACTCTAAAAATTGCTGACTGGTTTATACAATAAACAGTTTTATGTATCAGTTTTTCTCTCTAAAATACTAATAGCCCTTGTTTTATAATAAAATTGAAATCCTACTCATTATAATGTTATGGTTTAAATATGAGGTGTCCCCAAAAATCATGTGTGAGACAATGCAGGAATGTTTGGGGGTAAAATGATTAGATCATGGGAGCTGTGACCTAATTGGTGAATTAGTCAATTTTGATGGGTTAATAATTTGAATGGATTAATGATGATAACTGGCAGGCAGGGTGTGGCTGTGGAAGTAGGTCACTGGGTGCTTGCTTTTGGGGATTATATTACCTCCGGTTCCTTGCACTCAAGCTCTCTCTCCTTGTTGGCTGTCATGAACTGAGCAGCTTTCCTCTTCCATGCCCTTCTGCCATGTTCTGCCTTATCTCAGGCCCAGAGCTATGGAATCAGCCAACATGGACTGAACCTCTGAAACCATGATCCAGAATAACCTTTTCCTCTTTCTAAGTTGTTCTGGTTTGGTATTTTGGTCACAGTGATGAAAAGCTGACTAACATATATACCTTCCTTTGTTGTCTGATATTTTTAAAAGTAAAAACTGTTTGAAGCCAACACTCAAAACAGCTGCTACTCACACTTTTTTAAAAAATATTTTTTAGTTGTAGATGGACACAATATTTTTATTTTATTTATTTTTATGTGGTGCTGAGGATCAAACCCAGTGCCTCATGCATGTGAGGCAAGCGCTCTACCACTGAGCCACAATCCCAGCTCTGCTACTTATATTTTTATAAATATTTTCCCAACACTTTTTTCTGTCTACTTTTTCAATGGAAATATCATACTTTTTATTCTATTTTGTAAACTTTTAAAAAATAACATAGCTTGGATATATTTTCAGGTGAATACAAAGCTGTAGCATTTAAAGTCTGTTTTTTCATTATCTGGATATACTAATTTGTTTATACTTCTATCAATGCAAAGTATATTCATTGATTTTGCTGTTTGATAACTTTAAAGTCTCAGTGGCATACAATGAAACACTTTATTTTTCTTGCTCCCAAGTTTGTAGGTCACCCAGGACAGCTCTGCTTCAGATTGTAGGTTGAGTTCAGTTATATTGCTCTTTCTCTGTGGATCAGTAATTCTCTAGAACATGTTCTTCTCTTGGTAAATGACGAACACAAGAAGTCAAGCTAATCTCTGAGCATGTTTAAAGCCTTATATGTGTCACATTTATTAATATTGATTTTCCAAAGCAAGTCGCACAGTTATTAGCATTGGTGTGGGGAGGTATTACAAAGTTATAGCTAGTGCTGTGTTAGAAAATGCTTAACAGCTGGCATTTCTGCAGGACAAAAATAAGCCCTGGATTTCCTGATTTCTGTAGTGTAAATACTCTCACCATGGCCAATTTCAAGACACCAAGGTTTGATTCACAACATTTCTGAACTTTAGCCATTAGCTCTTGTGAGCCAGTGTGCATCAGCACTTGCCACCTTTGCCACAATTTTGCAGAAAGTTTTCATGTGTGATTCTGTTATCAGAGAGTGAATAATTTTGAGACAATTGTCTAACATAAACATTTGGGTTAACTATTTCCTACTAAATGCCACTGAAACCAACATTGTTAAATATGCTCATAATTTTAGGATAGATTGTGAGAAGGGAAATTCCTGAGTCAAAGTGTTCTTAAGACTTTTTTAGGCTCTTAAAGATTATTATAAAATTCCAGTAGAGAAAAGTCATGCTGCATTAACTCTGACAATAACAGTTGTTAAACAGAGCCTGATTCCCCATATCTTTGCACATACTTGCCATTGTGATAAATTGGAATGTCCTTGTTTTAATTTGATACAGGATAATGTGGCATTCTGTTTTATGAATTGTTTACTTGTTGGTTTGTTGCTATGTTGAAAAATTTGTGACAGTTCTATATCTAAAAGGATATTAATAATACTGAGTGTTGCATAGACTAGGCATTGTATTAGTAAGCACTTATACATGCCTTACTTCATTAAACTTTATACCAACCCTGTTGGTCTATGTACAATATTCTCCCATTTTATAGATTAGGAGAATAAAGCTTAAAGGATAATATAGCTTGTTGAAATTCACAGACATGGTTAGTGTCAGAACTAGAATTCAAATCCATATCTGAATTCGAAGTCTGTGTTCTTAATAGTCTTGAAGTGGCTTTTTTTGGTACCTAGAGTTAAACTCAGGGCTACTTGACCACTGGGCCACATCCCCAGCCCTATTTTGTGCTTTTTAATGTAGAGACAGGGTCTCACTGAGTTGCTTAGCGCCTTGCCATTGCTGAGACTTTGAACTGGCAATTCTCCTGTCTCTGCCTCCCAAAGTGCTGGGATTACAGGCATGAGTCACCATGCCTGGCTCTGAAGTGGCTATTTTGTCTATCATTTGATTTGGTATTTTTCCTAAAAAATACTGTCTATCATTAGTATTTTGACTTCGTAAATACAAATGAAAAAATAGGAAAGAATATTGAAATAGATGATAGACATTATAATTCATTGTAATATTCTGTTGTTTAGGGAATAAGGAAAAGTAAGAAAGTCTGTACATGTGTACTAGAGATGCAACTTTTTTTCCCCAAATTTCCATCTATGGTTGGTTGAATTCTTAGATGGAGAATCCATGGACAGAGAGGCCTGACTGTATCAGCAGTTTCCTCGTTGTGACTTTCCTAGGGCCATAAGGAGGGACCAGGTTATTCTCTTACTCTGTTTTCCTTGCATAAAGAATATGACATTTTCTATGGAGACAGACATATTACACATCCCCAATAATTACATGTCTTCTATGTTTCTGCTATTTTATTCAACTCTTTGCCAAATAAAGCAACTATTTTCAGTTGTAAAAGCAATATGTGTATACTAAAGAGTAAAAACAGTAAAAGAAGGGGAGAAATTACCCCATCCAATCATCTAGAGACAATTAGAGATTAAACATCTCTAATCTGAAAGTCTGAAATCCAGAATGCTCCAAAATCTGAAACTTCTTGCGTACCACCATGATGCCATGAGTGACCTCATGTGACCAGTTGTAGTGAAAATGTAGTCACACTAAATGTATTGTACAAAATTACCTTTAGGCTGTGTGCATAAGGTGTATATGAAAGATAAATGAATATCGTGTTTATACTTGTCTCCCATTCCAAGGTGTCTGATTATGTATATGCAAATATTCCCAAATACAAAAACATCTGAAATACGAAATGCTTCTGTTCTCACGATTTTGGATAAGCAATACTCAGTCTGTATTTAACATTTAATATTCCCTTTTAGTATCTTTTTCTTTTCGAATGATTTTCTTTAATATAGCTGCAATTCTTTACTGTGTTCTTTACGTTACATGTTTTCATGTAAAAATAAAAGTTTTTCATGTAAAAATAAACTAAATGAGGTTTGCAATTTACTAATTTAAGTAGTTGCTTATTACCAGTACTGTATTTTTAGGGCTTTCTTGCTGTTCATATAAAGTTGTTAGCACATTTATTGTGCTGAATTCTACAGATATAATAATGAATAAAGCCCATTCTGTGTTCTTAGGAACACATACTTTGGTTAGAAAGGAAAATAAACAATCAATTTCTTTTAGCTGTTTCCTAACAGCTTATACATGTGCATGGTGCCATAAAAAAAGAAAAAAAAGTATACAAGAGTTTCATTACTGTGTGTCCTACTTACCCAGTTGGCCTCCTCAAAAGCAACCAATCTTGGCTGTTTCCCCTATATTATTCCAGGGATGCAATGTGCTTATGTAAGTGTGTGTCTGTGGTGTATGTATACAAGGCTTACATACATATGCATGTATTTTAACATAAATGATAGCATTCTTTTTTACATACTAGGCTACATCTTGCCTTTTCACTAATTATGTTGATAATTGTTTTATATTAATGCAAAAGAGCTGCCCCATCTTTTATAGTTGCAGAATATTCCATAATGTGTATTGCTGTAATTGAATGAACCAATTCCTGTTGATGTATATTAAGGTTAAACAGTATTTTTATCCACTGTTTTTGTTTGTTTGTTTTTAACTTTCAAAGACTTAATTCAACTTCTTAAAATATTCTTAAAAACCCAGAAAATATTATGATGATCATTAGTGTACATGATACCAGCCTCAACAAGTATTAATAGGCTACCATTTTCCATCTATTTTCCTTTAGTCTTTCTTTTTTTTTCCCCTTGAGTCAGAGTTTAAAGCAAAACCTGGACATATCATTTCATCTGTAAATACTTTACTGTTCTTTATAACAGATTTGGTTGGTATGAACTCCAAAATCTTAATCACAATACCATTAGAAAATTATTATTAGGGCTAGGAATGGGAGTAGTTTCATGAGTGGGTTCTGATAGAATGTACAAAGACTGAAAGGGCAGAGGTGTGAATTTTTTCATATTTCATATTTATATAAGCTAATTTTCAAAAACAATTACTTAGATAATGGGCATAATAGAACATTTTTATAGGTATTTAATTTTGTTCATTTGTTTTTAAAAGGCTTATTCCAGTTTATACTGTCACTAGCACTGAAAGAGTTGGATTTTAATCTTTTTTAATTTTGCAAATAATCAAAATTTGCATTTGTTCTAATGATTGTTTCTGAATTATGTATTAGAAATGATACTAAATACTATTGAAAAACTTTTTCTAAGTTCTGTCTCTAAATTTTGATGTTAAATATGTTGATTGTGGGCTGGGATTGTAGCTCAGTGGTCAAGCGCTTGCCTTGCATGTGTGAGGCACTGGATTCGATCCTCAGCACCACATATAGATAAATAAATAAATAAAGATATTGTGTTCATCTACAACTAAATATTTTTTAAAAAATATGTTGATTGTGTGTGTGTGCGTGCTGTTTGTTCTTATTGCTTTTTAAGTTAGGAAAGTTCTCCAAAGTTTTGGTAAATAATTCTCATTTTCTTTTAGATTATCTGTGGTTTAACTCTTTATTACTTTATTTTAGTCTACTTGAAATTTATCTGGACATCTGGAAAAAAGTGAAGCATATAAATTTTCCTTTCCCTACCACCAACTTGGTAATCACTTTTTCTAGCACCAGATAATTCTCTTTCCTCTTGTTTAATGATGGATTCTCCAAAATATATTAAATTCTTATATGTTTCATTGATTTCTTTTTTTATATATTTTAATACTAACTTGTAATTTAATAGCACATCATTTATTTCTTGTTTTATGGAGAGTGCTAAATGTGTATCATCTTGTCTGAAGGGTAATAAGCACAATTGAAAATTATAGTATGCCAGCTTAAGCCTGGAATGTATTTTAGCAATTCTATAGTTCAATAGTTTTTAAAATTTTTTATTTGTGTGTGTTTGTTTGTTTGTTTTGGTGTACTGGGTATTGCCACTGAAACACATCCTTAGTCTTTTTTAGTTGTTATTTTGAGACCGGGCCTCACTGAGTTGCTTAGAGCCTTGTTTAGTTGCTGAGGCTGGCCTCAAACTTGGGATTCTCTTACTTCAGCCTCCTGAGTCTCTGGAATTATAGGCCTGCTTCACCATGCCCAGCTAGTAGTTTTTAACTTATTGGAGTAAAAGGAAGGAAGCATATCAGAATCATCTAGGGGAGTGCATTTAGTTTGGCAACATGTTCAATAATTGCCTTGTGTTCTGGACTGCAATAGGGTGAGGTGGGAGGCTATGGAAAAGTTTTTGAGTGATTATTTGTGGCTATTCTCTCTGTTTTTAAAAACAATGACCAAGTTCAGTCTTCCATTTTTCAAGTTCAAGTAACAGATTTGTTTGAGGCTGTGTTTCTTATTTATAGTAGATTGTTGGAGCTCTACTTTCAGGGGGAGAGGGTCATTTTTCCTCATTGAAAACCATCTTGCTGGTAATACTTGTTTTAGATAGTTTTCAGAGATACATCAGCTCCCTGTTGCAAATGCTGGGATCTTTGTAGACATTTTTTATAATATTTCTCTACCCTGTTTTCACTGCAGGTTTGATCAATAATTCACATATTTTTAAGGGAAGAGCTGTGTTAAGGTTCTATTTCCCCTTCTTATACAGGACTTCTCAATTACTCAGAGCAACTATAAGGAGACGTCTCTGCTTTTCCATGGTAATTGAATATTCAGGAAAGCTTAGGAAATAGGAGGAAAGCTGTAATCATGAGACTCTCATGTAATTATGAGACTCTTATTGGTTCTCATTACTCCTTCAAGGATAAGGAAAATTACAGTAATACATAGGGAACATTGAAGAATATAGAAATGAATATTTGTGTCTCATTTAGCACCAGGTTTCCTAAAGTACAGCCTCTTGGCAAGTTTTAGCTCTTACCCCCAGCTGTTCTAAATTAGATCTCTCTAATCAACTATTACCAGTTGTATGTGTAAACCATTTTTAGAATATACAATTATTATTAATTAGTTACTCGTTTCACTCTGGGTAGACCAAACTAATATCAGCCCAAGATAAGATTCAAGTAATAGGCCTGGGGTTGTGGCTCAGTGATAGAGTGCTTGCTTAGCACATGTGAGGGCACTAGGTTTGATCTTTAACACTACATAAAAATAAATACATAAGATAAAGGTATTGTGTCCATGTACAACTAAAAACTTAAAAAAAAATTCAAGTAATATGAAGGAGAGTTAGCAAATTAACAAATTCTGCATTTACTTATGTGTATTCCCATAGTTATCTGGATATATATGAATTTCTACAGATCTCACATTATATACTTTGGAGACATGTTCTGAGTTAGGGATTGTGGAAATAAAAACAAACTAGCTAACATTTATGGAATATAGGATAACAACCCTCTGTGGAAGATTCTGTTATTAGCTCCATTTTAGAAAAGGAGAAACTGAGGCATGAAGTTAAATGTGATCTTCCACAAGCTTATTGAGTTAATAGAATTTTAAGCTTTAAAAATATATGCATAGCCAGGTGTGGTGGCCCATACCTATAATCCCAGTGACTCAGGAAGGTTAAGCAGGTGGATTGCAAGTTCAAGGTTAGCCTCAGCAACTTGTTGAGGCCCTATGCAACTTAGACCCTGTCTCAAAATAAAAAATGAAAAGGGGTGGTTGGGGATGTGGCTTAGTGGTTGAGCATCCACCCCATGAACTTCTGTCCAAATTTATATAGATATGTATGTGCACATACACATCTATATGTGCATAACAAATAGACTACTCTTGGCTCTTTAAATATATTTCACATATTTTTATAATGTTCATTTTTATTTTGTAACTAATTAGCTTATATATATGTATTTTTTTGGTACTGGGGATTAAACTCAGGGAATCTTAATCGCTGAGTCATAGCCCTAGTCCTTTTTTATATTTTATTTAGAGACAGAGTCTCGCTGAGTTGCTTAGAGCCTCACTAAGTTGCTGAGGCTGGCTTTGAATTCCCTGCCTCAGCCTCCTGAGCCGCTGTGATTATAGGCATGCACCACTGCTCCCATCTGATATTTTTTTTTTTCAGTAGAAATCACATTTTTAATTGAGCACTTCATTCACACCATTTCCTCTCTTGGCAACAATTAGGTCCCAACCTCAAGAACACTGCATCCGATCAGAGTGAGAGCCAGTGTGAACACAGGCCCAAACCAGGGCTCTCCGAACAGCAAAATCAGCCTTCTCTTTCCCTTAGGAAAAGAGTAGGAATCAAACAATCCAAACCTCCACCTTGTAAATGTAGAAAACCTGGAGTTCAATGCAAACATGGAAACCAAAATTTATCGGGAATGAAGCACTTTCTCATACACTCAAAGGCAAGACGGTTTTGAGAAATCCAGCCCTGACCATCTGGCCTCTTCTATTAGGAATGGCCCCACTCCAGCATTTTTAAAGAAAGATTATTATTATTATTATTTTTGTTTCTATTTCATTTCCCAAAGAGGAATAAAACCTACTAAAAGGGTTAGAATGGATCAGATTGAATCAGCTCACTCACAAGAAAAACATTCTTGGATAGTGAATTTGTGTTGCTGAGAACGTTCAGCACAATATGTGAAAGTGGCAAAACTCAGGGCGATATGAGGAAAGAGAAGTCAAAGGTGGCAGCTACATTCGCTGACAGGTGTCTGTAGGACACACAGACCTACAACTCCGATGTTATTTTTTCAGTGTATACATCAAGGGCCAAGACACCCTGATCATCAAAATAAGTTATCTTGTACATTACAGTGCACAGAACAACAGGGAAAGACACTTTCTCGGAGGGCGGGCGACTCAGGCTTTTTGCAAAAGGTCCATGTCACTTTGCAGAGGAAGGACAGGAACACGGGCCTCGTGGCCTCCATTAGCTGGAGCCCTCCTCTTCTTTGGCTGCAGTGGCCTCTATGGGTGCTGCTTCCTCTCCGCGTTCTGCTGGCTGCTTCTCATCCTCCTGGGGATAGAGGACCAGGTATTTCTGCATACATTCGTGCATGGCCCAGGATTGGTCTACACAGTCTGAGCCCTTGATGTCCTCTGTGCTATAGTGGAAGCAAGAAAAGGCCGATTTGAACTGTTCCCCACAGAGGCCGCTGGCCATTCCCCCAAGGCACGGGCAGTTCCAGTTATGTCGCCGTTTGGCAGTATCAATCCATGTACCTCGTAAGGATCACTGGGGTCATCAGCCACCAACTCTGCATCGCTGGGAGTTTCGTGGTCTTATTTGTTCACAAATCTGATGCGATCTTTCCCTTCTGCTGGCAGTAGGCCATGGCTGCGGCCAGGCTCCGGGCGCTCTAGGAGCGGCGGCGGCGGCGGACGCAGCTCCACGCCGTGACCTCACCCATCTGATATTTTTAATAATGTTTTAAGCTAATATAAAATTTCATTTGGCCAGTTTCCTCATTCCTCAAGATATTTTGTTATGCAATTTATTTTAGGGCGTTGGTTCTTAAGGAGAATGTACATAAAGTATTTTTTGGCTTATTTGCTGAAATGAGAAGATGACAGATGTTCAGGCTTGCTACACATGTTGTGAATGACTTGCTTTGTCTATATACTTGGGCCCAGGGTCACTTGTGTAAGATGCATGGTATTAGTTGAAGAATGTTGAAAATAAGTATGTTTCTTTCTAGTATGATTTAAAAACATTTTGTTAATGGTTGACTTGAATTCAGAAATAGAAATTGAGAGAAATGCTTTTAACTTTTGAAACATTAAAAGACTTTCTTTCTTCATTTCTGTATTGCAGAAACATAGACAACCAGTTTCCTGGTCAAGCTGTTGCACCTGGAATCCCAGTGTATCCCGCTTTCAGCCCACTGCAGATGCTGTGGTGGCAACAGATGTATGCTCATCAGTATTATATGCAATAGTAAGTTAATCTGAGTTCATTTTTTTTTCAGTTATTCACTGTCACTTGCTTTATTTTCTGTTTTATCCTAAGTAAGTTGATTTGGGATTTTACCTGCTTATGTATTTAATTGGTTATTCAAAATTTTGAGAAAGAATTCACAAACATTTCAGCAGATACTTTATTTTAAATTATTTGACTAAAGAAAAAAGGGTTCACCTCCAGTTCACATTAGGTAAACCTGGCCTCGGCTCCTTCCTCTTTCCCCTAATTACATTTAGTAGTATTCAAATGCTGTCTCTAGTAAAACATTTTCTAAATTCAAGAGAAGGGTTAGAGAGTTTTTCACTGGATGGCAGCAGATCTCCATGAAGAGATAGCTTATGATTAGTTTATAAGGTAATTTAATGAAAGAGAGAAGAGTGGTGAATGTGGCTATTCTTATTCTTATTTCTTCCACCTCTCCCTTGTCATTATCTTTGACTACCAGACTGAGAGAATCCTTTCCCGAGCTGCACATGCCATTAATCTTGGCTTCACTTTTCCACTGGAATTTGTACTTGCCTAAAAAACGTGGGGCAGGAGTTGTGATGTTCCATATTAGGTTTATGAAGAACATCTAATTCCTTAGAAAGTCTTTAAAAAATACAATATGGTAAAGCTTTTTGATCTTTTAAAAAATATATATATTTTGTTTTTTGGTGAATATTTCAGTCAAGCTGCAGTTTCAGCTCAGGCCACATCAACTGCTAACTCAGCCCAGCCTGCTGTATCACAGCCTCTAAATTTGGCACATGTTCCTGGAGAAGAACCCCCACCAGCCCCAAATCTTGTGGCCCAAGAAAATCGACCTATGAATGAGAATGTTCAAATGAATGCACAGGGAGGTCCAGTGCTAAACGAAGAAGACTTCAATCGTGACTGGCTAGACTGGATGTACACATTCTCCCGAGCTGCAATTCTCCTTAGCATTGTTTACTTCTATTCTTCTTTTAGTCGGTTTATCATGGTGATGGGAGCCATGCTGCTGGTTTATTTGTGAGTGATGTTCATGAACTTTTTGTGGGTTCTTTTAATTAATTTCGAAAATTGTTCAGCACAGAATCTGACATAGGGTATTTGTTTAAATGTTGAGTGAAGGGTTATGAATATTGGGCTTCAGATATCTGGCATATTTTTATACCAGAAGCAGGGGCAGGCTATGTTGAGTAAGAATGTTTATCAGAATTTTAGAATCAGTTTTTGTTTATTGTATTTTATAAAAATTATGTATTCAATGAGACATGGCCTTTTAATTACTTAGAACTTGAAGAAATGTATGGTGTACTCCAGCATAAACATGTTCATTTTAATTATAGTTACCAATAGGAAGTCCTATAAATACAAGTCATATGTTTTTATAAGTAGACTGATTTTCCCTTGTCCCTCCTCTACAACAAGCAAACAAATGCCTGGTTATATTTCATTTTGAAAAGTACCAAAAAAGGTTGTGACTCCCACTATCTCTTAATGTCTTGCATAGAGCCATTTAAGCCTATGGTAGACTTACATTTGAATTGATTTTGTTTTGCTATCATTTGAGAAGGGTAGTTCCTGGCCTGAAGTGGGGGATTTGGTTTTCTTCATGTGTAATAGTTTCAATCATTTTTCTTTTGTAGGACATTAATGTTTTATAATGTTACAAATAAAAACAATTTCAACTTATTTTCTCTTTTCTGTATTATACTGAACAGACACCAAGCTGGATGGTTTCCTTTTAGGCAAGAAGGAGGTCAGCAACAGGCTCCCAACAATGTTGACGTTAACAATGATGGGCAAAATGCAAACAACTTAGAACTTGAAGAAATGGTATGTTACTGAAGTTTTGAATGAAGTATGTTATTGAAGTTTGGTCAACTTTAAATATAAGATATTTCCTTAGCACCGTGTGGGACCAACTTGCTGAAAGAATCTTGCCTGTTCTGTAAATATTTGTGGAATGGCACATGAAAAAAAGCAAACATATAAATTGTGATGGTTTTATTGGGAAGAACTTAGAATATAATACTGAATTAGACAATATTAAAATTAAATGAGAAGGACTAACATTCTTCCTGAAAATAGCCTAAAAAGAAAATTATGCATATGATGAGAATTTATATTACATTGGCGGTTGCTGCCTATAAACTTGACCACCAAGTTCAAGTGTATGTAAGTTCAAATTTATCAGTTTTGGACTTCCCGAAAATTTCTAGTGGTGGCTTGGGAGGCTGAGGCAGGAGAGTTGTGCATTTAAAGCCAGCCTCAGCAAAAGCGAGGTGCTAAGCAACTCAGTGAGACCCTGTCTCTAAATAAAATACAAAATAGGGCTGGGGACGTGGCTCAGCGGCTGAGTGTCCCTGAGTTCTATCCCCAGTTACTCGCCCCTCCTCATAAAAAGATTTCTAGTGACCATGTATTTGCCATTTCTGATTAAATGCACATATTCTTTCTTTCCAAAAAGAACTTCACTCTTTCTCTTTTGTGGGTTGATACTAATAGTTCAGATCACTTAGGAGTATGTTTCTTGTTTTGTTTGAAAGGAGCGCCTTATGGATGATGGGCTTGAAGATGAGAGTGGAGAAGATGGAGGTGAAGATGTCAGTGCAATTCAGAGGCCTGGATTAATGGCATCAGCTTGGTCTTTTATCACCACCTTCTTTACATCACTAATACCAGAGGGGCCTCCCCAGGTTGCCAATTAGACCTGAAAAACTGTGCCTGCAGCAAAGGAGGGTCTGACTTTAGGAAAGTGGTTTAAATAACAGTGCAATTTCAAAAAAAATTTATAACTTTCTTTTGATCATCATGTACAGAGGTGTTCTTTTCTTTAAGCTCCTCATGCATATGAATATTTTAAGCACAAATGGACTACTAAATGTGTGATTTTTTTTTTTTTAAAGATCCTAACAGAATATAGCATAACAATATCGGTCTTCCAGGTTTTTTTTCATTTCAATTATGTGTAGTGTATCAAGACAGGCTTACTTGGGCATATTATTTCTTTAAAGAGCTGCTTCACCTATAAATGTCTATAGCTAGTAGCCCAGCCCTTCAATGTGTAATTTGAATAAATATATCTATTTTCTGTGAATTATCCTGAAAGTTTTAAACAGAATGACCTCATAGTTTTTAATGAAGAATATTATTTACCTAAAATGTGCTAGTAGCATCTTGCCCAGCCATAAAAGCAATAAACTTGTCAATAATCTTAATTTTGACATTTGAATAAATGATGGAAACTTTATATTTTAAGGGCATGTATCCCATTCGTTGGAATTAGTACTTTAAAAAGAAAAAAGGCAGCTCTTCAATGGAATTAACAGTGATATAAAAATGTTTGATACAGGCAGTACTTTTATAAAAAAAATGCCAGAAATTGATCCCTGTAATTTTTTAAATAAAAAGCCAATTATGAATTATGGTAAATGGTCTTATGGGATATTTATTCAAACTTTCAGTAACTAACCTATTTACCTGCACAAATCTATGTAAACTTCAGTTGCTTTTTAGAAGGGTTGCTGAAGTCGTTAAGGTCATGTTCACCTCCCTTCTTTTCTGATGGATATTTCCTAATTCTTAGGTAATCTGGAGCCTTGGCAGTTTATTTAAAAATCCTATAAAAACCAATGTAATATTTCATAAGGAGCAAGGTTTTTATAGGATAGCTAATTAAAATCAAACAAATGTGGATGGGCGAACTTATGTCACATGAAATGCATTGTAAAATTATGAAGGTAGTACTGTCATAGGAACATATGGGGAAGATTTAGAAAATATCTATGAATTATTATCTAAGTTGTATAGTTATAATGATAAAGGTGACATTTCTAGGGGTAACTGGTTTACCCTTTGGAAAGTAAAATTAGGCTTCTGTCTGTACATATCAGTGAAAACATCATGACAGAGAATCAAACCATGAGAATATGAGTAGAAAATATAGGAAAATATTTACATAATATTGGGGTAAGAAAGTAACTTTATGGAAGAATTTTATGGAAGAATTCCTAAACGATTGATGTGTATGAGTATTTTAGCATATATAATTTAAAGGCAAATATAAAAAAAGATTTGAAAAGATAATAAGTGAAGTCTCTAGTCCGGTGGAAAAAAAATTGAGGTCCAGTTAATAAAAAACAAAACCCAATTAAGAAGTGGATAATAAAACACTGGGGTGGGAATGGGTGGGGCAAAGTACTGTAGTGTCTAAAAGTCACTATGAAATTTGTAAGATGGTACTTGGTATTGAAGTCATAGGGGAATGTAAAATAGCATACAGCTTTTCCAGCAAGTGTCATATTTTCAAAATGTGTGCCTAATCATTCATTGTCATCCTGTTATTCTTAGAATAAAGATAAGACTAACATGATTTATAAAATCCTGAAAGGTCTGATAGCCCTTGCCTCCTTTCAATCTGAGCTCCCTCTTAATTTCTAGTCTTCTAATTCTACCACTCTCCTCTTCCAGGACTTTTGAAATTGCTGTTGTTTTTCTCAGAACATAGTCTCTTTCTTCTTTGTCTCATTAATATTAATTGTCCCCTTACAGAAGCTTTTCCCTGGAAGTAGAGTTTCCTTCTTTGCATTTAACAATGTTGTCGTTTACATTTGTTTCTTTATTTGACTTACCACAACATATAAGGACTGAGATTGGGGAGTATTTGTGCTTATTTGTTATATCCCCAGCCCTAGAAGAGTGCCTGGTATTTATCTCTGAGTAACTGATACTTAATGAGTGCATACCGTTCAATCAGCAAAAGTTTGAAAAGATACCTGCATGTGACATTTAGCTTTCAAGATGTTCATTGCAATTTTTTTTTGGTAATTGGAAAAAATTAGAACTAGCAGGTATTCAACAGAGGAGTATGTTTCAATGCTGTTTGGATCCGTGACTAGGGATGGCTTTTCAGGGCTGATGCTATCCTTCCATCCAGAAAGAGGCTCTGAATTTTAATCTGGAAGTTAAGTAAACTGTTAGTACTGGCAGAAATGCTCCATGAGTCAGAACCTAAGGCAGGGACAGGGTGGGGAGAGAAGATGCAGAGTTCAGTCTCTTCTGTTGGGAACTAGAGAGAGGAGAATTGGAGCTGTGGAATTCATGGGTGGGACTAGCTTTGTGGGGAACACCCGTCTGGAAGAAACAAGCAGGTCCCTGCACTGCAGCTTCAGGCTGGGGTTTAAGGAGGAAGTTCCTAGTCACGGATCCCCATGAAGGGGTGTGGCCAGGGGTTCTAACTTTTACTTTCCCTACGTTTTTAATTCCCTTATATTAGCCTCACTCAGTAAGTCCTCACGAAAAACTACAGGCCAGTGTCAGCTGTGTTTTGGATGATTCAGAGAGGAGCTTTGTCCATACCGGGGCCAGATGGTGTCAAAATGACTGAGGTAGCTTAGAGATCATTTCCAGATGGCAAGACAGCAGCACAGAAAAGCTCAGGCACTGGTCTTAGGCCAAGTGGTGACTGGTGACAACCAGGATACATGTTTCTAGAACATGTAAATACTTGCATATTTACAAGTCCTTACATAAGAACTTCTCACAATTACTTACACATCACTGAACTAGGCTTTCTGTAGTGAGGTGGGTAAATGAAAAGTGATTCTGCAGGCTGGAGAGTTGGACATTTGCACTGTAGTTTGGTGACATTCGATGCCACAATCCATCAGGATTCTAACTGGTTTCTTTGGCTCTTCCCATCATAATTACTGAAATTCAGCTTTTCAAATTAGTAGGAGAAAAGGCCTTGTTTGCAGCCTCAGTTGTACCATCCCACTGACAGTTTCGCCTCCCAGTACTACAGTGTGGTGATTCATACATCAGCTCTTTGTTCTGAGAGCCCAAGGCCTGTTGTATATGGAATGGTGGTACTAGCTCTGCAAAATTGGTCCAGGCTCTGGCATGTAGTTTTCTCAACTACCAAGTTGTTGGGGAGGCCCGATGTGGCCAGCGGGCTCCCTTTCATGGGCAGCAATGCCAGCATCACATGCTTGAACTGCAGCCTGGGAAAGTCATGGGAACCTACTGCACAGTGGGTAGAAATCATGTTTATTGGATATTACATCTCACATATCAATGAATTTATGAATTATTAAAACACTTGGGATGTTTCAGACATTTAAAAAGCATTAAAACATTTAAATCCAAAGAAATCAGTGGTAATGCTTCTTGAAGGCAAGTGCTATGGAGTGATGCAAATATTTTATTAAAAAATGCTGTGGAGTAATTGACAAAAAGGTGTTTCTTACTGAGAGAGCCCACAGTAACTATTCAGCTTTCCTGTTTCAGAGCCTTCAGGCTTCTTTACTGGCTAGGATGCTTAGTAAGTGGGATGCTTTGCCCAAGCATCATGGGCCTTAGCCCTGAAATGGACGGGACATGGAAGCTCTGTCTCCTCTTCAGAGCAAATTCTAGTGGTTGCAGCTGTTTTCTACAGTTGGGGGCTACACTCTGGAAGCCCCAGTTCAGGGGATCAGTTTCATGAGTAATGTTGTCAAAGCTTACTTCCTGATCCTACTGCTAAATTCTCTCTTCTCCCCACCAATCTACTTTCAAAAGAAGCACACCAGTGCCTGCATACACTACTGTATGCAGTGGCAAGCCATTGCATCCAAGAGTCTTAAAGCCACAAGATGAGCAAATGGGAAAATAATGACCTGTGAAGGGTCTTTACCAGTTACCACCTCTCAAGGAGGAAATGGTGGGGGAGAAGCTGCTGCTGTGCCATCCTGAGCAGCTACATAATAAAGATGATTAAGTAGAATGCTCAAACTATTATTGATATTTGAACATTGGCTGTATTCCTGCTCTGTGCTAAGCACCTGCAATTTAAATAGTCCTTACAACAGCCCAAGGTAGGTACCATCGTCACTTCCATTTTCCATATGAAAACACCAAGATTTACATAGCTTGCCAAAATCACATAGTATATAACAATAGATTTGAACCCATGTCTATTTCATTCCAGATCTTGAACTCTTTAAAAAGTAAGTAATGATACACAAATAAGGCTTGCAGAGACCTCGGCTTTGAGCAAAGACCTTGTCTTGCACCAACCCTTCTGCTGATACAATTGGAAAAGCCAGAATATACCTATTAAGGCACTGGAGGCCTGTTGAGAAAGCAAGAGCCCATATTCCAGAGAGTTGACACCTACATTTGGTACCATTTTTTTCCCTTTCAAGTCACTTGCTAATTCAAGGGCAGTGGCTGAGAAGCTGAGCAAAATTTTTGTATGGCTTTTTGGGAACAAAAATAAGTGTTCAAGAGCCAAGTATTCTGAGGCCCTTGAATTGTCTTGAAAATGGTGAAGACACTAAAATTAGCAGTTAATAAAGCAAGGGGGCACACTTCAATTTCTGTGGTATTTCCTAAACAAATATAAAACTAACAAGATAATAGCAGGGAAATAAGAAATAGCAAAGTAATCCAAAAAAGGGAAGTAAAAAGTAAAAGGGACATAGAACCAATGGGAGCAAATAGAAGACATGAAGAAAGTAGATTTGAACCCATATGCATCAGTACGTACATTCAGCATATGTGGACTAAGCATTCAATTGTAAAGACGATATTGTCAGCCTGAAGAGCAAAACTGAATGATCTGAGACTTCAAAGCAGCACAGCTTAAATATAAGGATACAAAAAACATTGAAGGGAAAAGGATGAGAAAAGACCTATCATGCAAGCATGAAGCAAAAAGAAGCAGGTAGATGGTGCCTGTAATCCCAGTGGCTCAGGAAGATGAGGCAGGAGGATTGCAATGTTCCTCAACAACTCAGTGAGGTCCTAAGAAACTTAGTGAGACCTTGTCTCAAAATACAAAGTAAAATGGGATGGGGATGTGGCCCAGTGGTTGAGCACTCCTGGATTCAATCCCCGCTACCAGAAAAAAACAACAAAAAATAGGTGTGTTCAAATAGTAAGGGTCACATAAGAGACACTTTCTAGTGTGAAGAGAGTATTTTATAATGATAAAAGGTTCATTTTAGCAGGACATGCAGCCTGCTAAGGTAATTGAGCTGCCTGTGAGGCTCACAAATGTGCCCACAGTCCTGCCTCACCTAGGAGCTGGTCAGAGAGAAGCTAGATTCAAAACATACAGAGAGACAGGTAGCAAGAGAGCGATTAGGGAAAAATACAAGGGGTGGAGCATACTATCAAAAGGCCAAGAAACATTTTCTTTTGTAAATATGATCTGAGCCCTGGGCATGCCCCCTGCTGCACTTTTTGGGGTCAGGATCACTAAGAAATGTTAATGTTAGCTCACAATTATCAAATGCTTCTTGATATAAGTGCTTTGCAGTTGTTCATTTATTGAATCCTCATAGCAGCCGTGGAAGTTTCCATTTCACAGATGGGAAAACCAGCACTGTTAGAGCTGGCATGCAAAACATGTCAATCTGGTACCAGAGTCCCTGCTCCTGGTCATGGAGCAGACTCCAGATTTTATATTCTGACTCTGGATAAATGTTATCCTATCTGTCATGGACTATTCTTTTGACTTTGATGACTCCAGATTGTCATAGAAATTCTCAGCATTTAAGAGAGTGGAGAGTGTTTATTGGGGCCTACTTTGAACCTAGCACCCATCTAGTACATTATAACTACCTTAAATGTAGATATGGGCCACATTTAAAAATTTTAGTGTTTTGTGAATATTCATGATAGGTTCACTGTGGTATATTCATATATGTACATAGGAAAGTTAGGTCAGATTCATTCCACTATTCTCTTATCCCATACCTCCACCTTCCCTTAAATCCCCTTCATCTAGTCCACTGATCTGTGTTTTATTTTGATGGAATTCCTTCTCCTTTTTTTCTCTATCTTTTCCCCTTTTATTTTGAAATAGTTTCAGAATAACAGAAAAAACATTTGACCTTTGATTTTTGGGGACTGGCTTATTTCACTTAGCATGATAATCTCCAATTTCATTCATTTACCAGCAAATGCCATAATTTCATTCTTATTTATGGCTGAGTAATACTCCATTGTGTATATATACCACATTTTCTTTATTCATTCATTTGTTGAAGGGCACCTAGTTTGGTTCCATAGCTTGGCTATTGTGAATTGTGTTGCTATAAACATTGATGTGGCTGCATTCCTACAGTATGCTGAGTTTAGATCTTTTGGGTATATACTGAAGAGTGAGTGAGATATCTAGGTTATATAGTGGTTCCATGCCTAGGTTTTTCAGGTGTCTCCATCCTGCTTTCCAGAGTGGTTGCACTAATTCACAGTCCCACTAACAATGTATGACTATACCTTTTACCCCACATCCTCACCAGCAGTATTATTTGTATTCTTGATAATTGCCATTCTGATTGGAGTGAGATAAAACCTGGATATAGTTTTGATTTGCATTTCCCTGATTGCTAGAGATGTTGAACTTATTTTCATATATTTGTTGGCTAATTGTATTTCTTCTTTTGAGAAGTGTGTGTTTAGTTCTTTTGCCCATTTATTAATTGGGGCTTTTTTGGTGTCAATTGTTTTGAGTTCTTTATATATACTGGGTATTAATGCCCTATCTGAGGAGCAGGTGGCAAAGATCTCCCATTCTGTAGGCTCTATCTTCATGCTTTTCATTGTTTTCTTTGCTATGTAGAAACTTTTTAATTGGATGCCATCCTACTTATTGATTCTTGGTTTTATTTCTTGCCTTTTAGGAATCTTATTAAAGAAGTCAATTCTTGTGCCAACATGTTGAAGTATTTGGCCTACATTTTCTTCTAGCTGTTGCAGAATTTCTGATCTAATTTCTAAGTCTTTGATCCACTTTGCATTGACTTTTGGGCCCGGGGAGAGAGAGTTTTTCCAGCACCATTTGTTGAAAAGATTATCTTTTCTCCAATGAATGTTTTTGGTACATTTGTCTAGTGTCAGATAATTGTATTTATGTGGATTTATCTCTGTGTCTTCTATTCTATGCTGTTGGTCTTCATGTCTGTTTCGGTGCTAGTACCATGCTGTTTTTGTTACTATGGCTCTGTAGTGTATTTTGAGGTCTGGTATTGTTATGCCTCTGGCATCAATCACTCTTATTGCTCAGGATTGCTTTGGCTATTCTGAGTCTCTTGTTTTTCCAAATGAATTTTAGAATTGCTTTTTGTAGTTCTGTGAAGACTGTCATTGGTACTTTGATGGGAAATACATTGAATCTGTATAATGCTTTTGGTAATATAGTCATTTTGATAATGTTAATTATGCCTGTCCAAGAATATGGGAAGTCTTTCCATCTTCTAAGGTCTTCTCCAATTTCTATCTTCAGTGTTCTTTTATTTTCATTGTAGAGATCCTTAACATCTTTCATTAGATTAATTCCCAAGTATTTTATTTTATTTTTTTAGGTTATCATGAATGGAATAATTTCCCAAATTTCTTTTTCAGGAGACTCATTGTTTGAGTATAGGAATATGATTGATTTATGTATGTTGATCTTATATCTTGCTACTTTACTAAATTTGCTTATCAGCTTTAGAAATATTCTGGTGGAGTTCTTTGAGTCTTCTAAATATAGGATCATGTCATCAGCAAACAGAAAATTTGAGCTCTTCTTAGCCTATTTGTATCCCTTTGATTTTTTTCTCTTACCTGATTGCTCTGGTTAGAGTTTCAATGTTGAATGGAGTGGTGGGAATGGGCATCCTTCTCTTTAAAGGAAATGCTTTCAGTTTTTCTTCATTCAGAATAATGTTGGCCTTGAGTTTTGTCATATAGCCATTACAATATTGAGATAAGTTCCTTCTATCCCTAGTTTCTCTATTGTTTTAAACATGAATGGATGTGGTACTTTGTCAAATGCTTTCTCTGCATCTATTAAGATAGTCATATGATTCTTGTCCTTAAGTCTATTTATGTGGTGAATTACATTTATTGATTTGCATATGTTGAATCAACCTTACATCCCTGGGATGACACCCACTTGATCATGATCAAGTGCCTTATCTCTTAAATGTATTCTTGTATATGATTTGCCCATATTTTATTAAGAATTTTTGCATCTATATTCATCAAGGCTATCTGCTTTAAGTTTTATTTACTTGATGTGTTGTTGTCTGGTTTTGGTATCAGGGTGATACTGGCTTCATAGAATGAATTTAGCAGTGATCTTTCCTTTTCTCTTTCATGGAATAATTTGAGGAGGATTGGTATAGTTCTTCCTTAAAGGTCTGGTAGAACATGGCTGAGAACCCATCCAGTCTTGGGCTTTTTTTAGTTGGAAGGCAAATGATTGCTGCTTCAATTTCATTACTTGATATTGATCTGTTTAGATTTTCTATACACTCATGGTTCAGTTTGGGTAGGTCATGTCTGTGGGAATTTGTTGATATCTTCAAGATATTCTAGCTTATTGAGAGCATACATTTTCAATAGTTTCTGATGATCTTCTGGATTTTGGTAGCATTTGTGGTGATATTTCCTTTTTTATCTCTAATTTTTGTTGATTGGAATCTTCCCTCTTTTGACATTTGACCAAGAGTTTATCAATTTTGCTTATCCTTTCAAAAAAAAAAAAAAACAAACCTTTGTTTCATCGAACCTTTGTATTGTTTTTTATTTTCAATTGCATTAATTTCATCTCTGATATTAATTATTTTCCATGTTCTACTGATTTTGGCATTGGTTTATTATTTTATAAGGCCTTAAGGTATAATGTTAGATTATTTATTTAGTATCTTTTTATTTTTTAATGGGTGAACTCAGTGCTATAAAATTTTCTTTTAGAACTGCCTTCATACTGTCCTAGAAATTTTGATATGTTGTATCACTATTCTCATTTGTTTGCAATAATTTTTTGTTTCTCCCTTGAGTTCTTCTGCTGTAATTAATCATTCAAAAGTGTATTATTTAATATCCAGGTGTTAGAGTGGTTTCCTGTTTTTTATCTTGTTGGTTTATAATTTTACGTCATTATGATCTAGTAGGATGTAGGGAATTTTCTTTATTCTTTGTATTTGCTAAGATTTACTTTGTGACCTAAAATATGATCTATTTTAGAAAATGTTCCATGTACTGCTGAGAAGAAAGTGAATTCAGTTGTTGATGGATGAAATTTTCTTTAGATGTCTATTAGACCCATTTGATTAATAGTATTTTTAAGTTCTGGAGAATCTTTATTTAGTTTCTGTCTGGATGATCTATCTAGTGGTGGAAGAGGTGTGTTGAAGTCACCCAGTATTATTGTAGTGTGGTCTATTTTATTCTTAATATTGAGAAGAGTTTGTTTTATGTACATAGGTGCACCACCATTTGGGGCATAAATATTTACAATTATTATCTTGTTGGATGATTCTCTTAACCAGTATGAAGAGACCCTCTATGTCTCTTCTGATTAATTTGGCTTGATGTCTACTTTGCCTAATATGAGAGTAATTACCCCTGCTTGTTTATATGTAATATTTGCATGGTATACATTTTCTCATTCTTTCACCTTCAGTCTGTGGATGTCTTTGCCTGTGAGGTCTGTGTCTTGCAAAAAACAGATTGTTGGATCTTGTTTATTAATCCAATATGCCAATCTTTGTCTTTTGAAGGAAGAGTTTATACTATTTATGTTCAATGTTATTATAGAGAGATCCTCTTTATTTTGTGCTATTTTGGTGTATTTCTAATGTTTAAATCAGACTTGAATCTCCTTTAATTGACTTCTCTTCTAGTGCAATTCATCCTTATGCTGGTTTTCATTTTTATTTTTATCACTTCATGAAATATTTCATTGAATATGTTTTGTAGTACAGGTTTTATCATGATGAATTCTTTTAGTTTTTGTTTATCATGGAAGGTTTTTATTTCATCTTCAATTCTGAAGCATTATTTTTCTGGGTACGGTAATTTTGGTTGGGACCCATTTTGTTTCAGAGCATGGTATATATTATTCCCTTCTGGCTTTTTGGCTATGGGTTGAGAGATCAGTTGAAATCTGAATTGGTTTACCTCTAAAATATGACCAGCTATTTTTCTCTTGCAGCTTTGAAAATTGTATTCTTATTCAACATATTAGGCATTTTCATTATAATGTGTCTTGGAGAAGATCTATTCTGACTTTGTCTATTTGGATTTCTATACGCTTCTTGTATTTGAATTTTCGTCTCATTTCTAATATTTGGAAAATGTTCTAATATTATTTCATTGAAAAAATTGTGCATCCCTTTAGTTTGTATTTCAGAGCCTTCATGTATCTCAATGATTTTTAAATTTGTTCTCTTGACATTATACCAGATTTCTTGATTATTCTCATCATGTTCTCTTAATATTTTTTTCTTTGTGGTCAACTTTATTTTCAAGATTATATACTTTGTCTTCAAGGCCTGAAAACCTATCTTCGATGTGGTCTAATCTATTGGTAATGCTTTCCATTGAATTTTAAATTTAGTTTGTAGATTCTTTTATTTCTAGGATTTCTGTTTGGTTCTTTTTCAGAATCTCTATCTTTTATTGAAGTGATCTTTCCCTGCCTGTATTTTCTCTCTAATTTCATTACTCATGTCTTCTTTTAGGTGATCGAACATTTTAACTATGTACTTTCTAAGTTCTTTCTCTGACATTTCCTGCACTGTGGTGTTGATGAAGTTAGTTGCTGAAGTATTATGGGCTCTTTGGGGTGATTTCTTCCTTTGCTTTTCCATATTGCTTATATGTATACCCATCTATTGGGTTGGTTATAGCTTCTTCTTTTGAGTAAGGGACTACTTTATGAGCTTCTTTCTCTTAGGAACCCTGGGTTGGGTGAATATCCAGGTATTGATATTTTAACTCAATGTGTGGCCTCTGCTGTTCCCAGCATCAGCACCACTTTGAAAGAAGCCACTGAACCCTATTTACTACTGTCACTTCAGAGCCAAGCCATGTACAATTCAACCTTATGAAAAGTTAAAACTTGTTGATACTGTCCTCCACAATCCCTCTAATCCAGGTATAAACTTATAGTCAAGTTTTTTCACATCAATTTTTCCTTCCCTTCCTCCTTTCTGTGTTGTGGGAGATCTAAAATCACTGCCTAGCTTTGTTCTGTCATCTTCAGGAACCCCTGGCCACTTTTTCTTGCGGGGGCAGGGGGCATGGAGGAAGGTACCAGGGATTGAACTCAGGGGCACTCCACTACTGAGCCACATCCCCAGCCCTATTTTGTATCTTATTTAGAGACAGGGTTTCACTGAATTGCTTAGCCCTTCGCTTTTGCTGAGGCTGGCTTTGAACTTGTGATCCTCCTGCCTCAGCCTCTGGAGCCACTAGGAATTACAGGTGTGTGCCACCTGGTCCTGGCCACATTTTAAATATGGAAAGAGCTCCAGGAGCATTCAGTGGCTGAATCAGGTATGGTGAGTTAAGAGCAGAGCAGGGACTCATCTGATTCCAGTGCTGCGTCTCATTAAATTACTCTGTTTCACCAGGAAATTAGAGTGAATTTATTAAATCTTGGTGTGTTGCTTTTTCCAAGGTGGTGAACCTGTGTTCAATTACTGGTTACCTTCCCAGGGCTGTGACTGGAACTGTGGCATAGATGACTCTACTTCACTCTTTTGGCACTAGATGGTGCTGTAACACCACACATCTCTACTGCTATAGCTCCTGAACAAAGTTACTTCAGTACTTGGGGACACTGGTGAGAAGGATGCTACCTTACTTTAGTGTGAAAAAGCATGGGAAAGAGGAAATTCTCTTGGCCATAATAATCTAGTCTCTGATGCTAAATTTTGGGAATGCTGAAGACTGTCAGCTCCAAGACATGCAGCCAAGCCTTTGCTGCGGACTGAGCTCCTTGTTCTCCCCAGTCCCGGGCAGTAGACTTGGACACACACCCACCTCAGAGGCTCCTGTGGGGGAAGTGGGGTGTCTAAGCAGCCAAGAGCTTAGCACTGTGTTAGATGCTTCTAATATAGATATAAAAACTCCATTCATCTGTAATCCCAGTGGGGTACAGTCCTGCCTCTTCCAGCAAGTTTCCCACCATCTTCCAGTTGCTTCCAGGGGCTTGCTTGAGGCTGTAGAGACTTTTGGTACAGGAATCTGCATCACTCTCTGCCTTCACATCCGGGCAAGTAACCGCAGAGCTCTCTTTAATAATACTGTTTTGGAGACATTGTCCTAAACTCAGTGAGTTTCCATGATTTACTTGGACTCTCCAAAAAGGTCAAGGTCATGAATGACAAAGACTGAGGAACTGCCACAGTCAAGGAGCTATTGGAAGAGACAAAAAGACAAGGCAATGGAATGCAATATAAGGCTCTTGTCCAGAAAAAGGACATCAGTGGGACAATAGAGAGAGTTGGGTATAGTCTGTAGCTTAGTTAATAGTATTACTTGTTCATTTCTTGATTTTGATCATTGTACCATGTCTATGTCAAATGTTAATAGTTGGGAAGGCTGGGTGAATGGTGTCTGGGAATTTTTTGCATCATTTTTGAAATATTTTTGGGGTCATTTCTGAAGTTATTTCAAACTTGAAATTGAAATAAAAATCTATACATTTTAAAAACTTACATTTGATATATCATGATTATAGAATATTTCAAACCTACAGAAAAAATAGAGATTAGGGATATTTCCTTGTATTGCTGACTCAAAAGTGTTGGTGGGGGGCGCTGGAGTGAGAAATGAAGTGGTTGTTGCAGGAATGAACCTTTAAGCATGGTTGTCCTGTGATTTTTCTATGTCCAGACTTGACTCCTGGTAGTTGAGTTGGACCATTATTTTTCAGGCAAGGGCCATTTAAAATTTGACAGCTTCTGCATGAGGACAAATCCTCCCATCCCTCTACTCTGTGCCCCTGTTCCACTGTCCTCTGACTACTGGATTTCCTGTGTTTTTTTTTCTTCTTCTTCTGCTTGGTATGTTTTTTCTCTCTGTGTAGCTTCCTCACAACCTCTGCTGGCCATGGCCTCTCACTCTCCTGATTCTGCCTCCCAGTTAGGCTCTATATAACCTTGAGATTTCAGCCCCTGTTGTTGAATGCAGGATCCTTACTATGTTTCCCAGTCCAGATTCCTGAGAGAAAGAAACTGATTGACTTGACACAAAGTCTTTTGGCAGACAGTCTCATGTGGAGAGCTGGCATAGGCACCAGCTTCCCTGGGTTAATGCCAACCTGGTTCTGTCACCTGTAGCCTGAGAGTGAGGGGAGCTGGGTGGGAGGGCTCACTTAGTGTGGCCCCTTCAACAGCAGCCTCTGTGTCAAGTTTGCTTTGAAGGGCTCTGGGCACCAATGCTCCCTGTTTACTGGGTTGGCCTGGAGAAGCAGGAGAACTAGAGGAGTAAGAGGTCTCTGAGTTGGATCACGAGGGACTAGTATTTTGGTAATTATACAACCAGACATTTGTACACTGCTCAGAAGTTTGCTAACTCTACTGTATACTCATGAGCTAATTTTGGTCACATCTTGGTAACACTTTTGTGACTGTATTGCAATTGCCTTTGTTCTGTGTCTCTCACAGGCAGACAACAGGCAACCTGAAAGCAGAGATGATGTCCCCTTATGGATATCCTTAAGGATATTAGTACTGACCCAACAGCTAATATTCTCGAGATATTTATTACATGTAAGAATCAAACAATTGAGAACACATTTTTGAAGCTGACAGCAGTTATTACTGTCTTACAACTGAGGAAACTGAGGCATAGTTAAGCAGCCTGAAGTCATCTGATTAAATGAATGGGCTCCTTGTGGTCCAGTCCTATAGAGCTGCATTCAGAGAACACCCAGTGTGATTCTCTTCCCGATGTACCTTATCTCTCTTCCTTCTTCTTCCCATACCAGAAATAAGCACCAGAAGTCAGTACTGGGGCTTCTGGGTCCTCTGGGTGTTCTGAGCCCCTCTAGAACGGTGAAGAGTGCTCCTCTCAAAGGCAATGTGTGGAAGTCCATTGGAAGCATATTTTTTTCTTTTTCCTCCACATTTTTATTGGTTCATTATAGTTGATGAAATTTGTTGTTACACATTCATACATGCACATAATATAACAATATAATTTGGCCAATATCACTCCCTGGCACTTCCCTTCCCCTTCCTCTTGGTCCCTTTGGTATACTGATCTCTCTTTGATTTTCATGAGATCCTTTCTCATCTTTCTTTTCCTTTTTCCTCTCTAGCTTCTGCATGCGAGAGAAAACATACGACCTTTGACCTTTTGAGTTTGACTTATTTTGCTTAACATAATGGTCCTAGTTCCATCCATTTTCCTGCATATGATATAACTTTATTCTTCTTTATGTTTGAATAAGACTTCATTGTGTTTATACACCACATATTCTTTATTCATTCGTCCATTGATGGACACCGAGGCTGGTTCCATAGGTTTGGCTATTGTGAATTATGCTGCTATAAACATAGGGATGCATGTGTCACTGTAGTAAGATGACTTTAATTCTTAGGATAAATGCTGAGGAGTGGTATACCTGGGTCATATGGTGGTTCTATGTCTAGCCTTTTGAGGAAATTCCATACTCATTCATTGGTAGCATATTTTAGTATCTCCATGGATTTTCTTGTGAGAAAACTACAGTGCATAAGAATCTTCACTTCATTAAGTCAGCTGGTACCTGGTAGATTTGTAATGTTTATTTTGAGATCCTGGCGAGCATAAGGATTAGGGACACGTTGGAGGTGGAACGGGGATTTGGGGCTAGGTCTGGATGTACTCAGTTAAAGGTAGAAGGAAGAAGAGCAGAAGATGGACTTTCAGATGGAAGGATACTGTGGTTTGGGTATGGCCTCGAGTGTGTCTCCAAGGATTCATGTGTTGGGAGGTTGGTTCCTAGTGTGGTGGTACTGAGAGGAGATGTGATCTGTAAGAAGCGGTGCTTAGTGGAAGGTCCTTAGGACACTGGGATGCTGTCCCAGAAGGGACTGTGGAACCCCAGCCTCTCAGGCTTCCTGTTTTCCAGATGTGCTCTTTTCTTTCCACATGTACTTCTGCTATTGTGACTCCTCCTCCATGAATCCCCATGCAGGCACCATGCCCTTGAATCTCCACAGCTATGAGCTAAATAGACTTATTATGTTAGCTTGCCTGAAATATTTCATTATAATAATGCAAAATGGACTAATACAAGGGGTTAAGCAGATTGGATTGGATGCAGGACTGAAATATGAGAGATGGATTGTATAGAACGTGAATGTGGAGGCATTCTGAGAAATGGCAGCCAATGCTGGTGCCACAGATAACTGGTAAGTAATTTAGAAGATTATTATTTAATGTCAAAACCATCATATACAATTATAGATTAAAATGAAAAATTTGTATGTGTAATTAAGTTAGAATGAAGACCTCAGAGAAATTTAGCTTTTGCATTAGTTCATTTTGTAACACCCCAGTTTCTTAAGAAAAGGATCACTTAGTTCTCAGTGTGTGTGTGTGTATGTGTGTATGTGTGAGTGTCTGTGTGTCTGTGTACATCTCCACTAGATTGTGCCTAGCTCCTTTCTGTAGTGCCCACCAGGGTACCTGGTCCACGCTGGGTATTCATATGAAGAAAGATGCTCATTGTACAATTAGTAGTAGGTAGCAAAAAATGGAAAACAAAAACATAAATGTCTAAAAAAGGGCGCAATTTGGTAAAATCGTGTGTATCTACTTGATGGAATGTCATGTAGCCTTTCTATGATGGTTGTAAAAACTATGTTGCAAAATAAAAAATGCATTTGCATTTTCTCAAAAAATTTCCCTCTCAAGTATCCTTTCTTAAGAGAAGGCCCTCCCAACTCCAGACACGGGAGTCATGAGTTACAGACTTTAAAATAGTTACGATGACTATGTTCAAGGAATAATAAAAATCAAGAGTGGAAAAAAAAAAAAGAAGCAGGAAATTCAACATGGGGGAGAGGTGAAGGGAATCTCCAGGACGATGATGGTGAAGGAAGGACCTGGGATGACCACTGATAGCAGAGAGAGAAGGCAGCCAGCGCATACAGGATCCCATGCATTCCAAGATCCCTCAGCCTTAGTACTGTCCTTCTACTCTGAGGACTAAATGCCTGCGTGAAACTGGTCCAGGTCCTCCTCAGCATTGGACTTAATTATGTATTTACTAAGTTCTTGTTCCCCTCTTAATGCTTACATTAGCTTTTAACAACCTCTGAGAGCTGACAGAAGACCACTGTGAATTTAAAGAATGAAATACAGAGCAGCTTCCTCCCTCTGAAATTATTTCTGATGGACATGAAGTAGATAGTCCAAATTGTAGTTTTGTTAGATGCCCCACAGGAATCCTGTGATTTTCAAGGGTCTCCTATGACCTTGCCTACTGGCAACTCCAGAAAGGGCTCTTGTAAATTCTCAGGGAAGCAGAAGTCAGACTATGACACAGGCAATTTGTCATCTTATCTTTTTTCAGGAGCCTTTGTATAACAGTGTTGATATTATCCTTCTCTCTCACAGATTTGTGCTTCCTGACTACTTACAAAAAAAGTTTTTCTTTTTTTCTAACCATTAAGAAAAGCAAAGGAATGGTTAACATATGAGGCAGGAAGGGGTTATCTTTGTGGGAAAGGGCAATGTGGCAGAGGCAATGTGTGACTGTTAGTCCTCTTTGGGTATAAAAGAAGGTCACATTTGTCAGCCTCCTTTATAGTAAAGTCAAGGCCCTATGGCAGTTCTCATTAAGGAACATAAAATGTGTCACTTCTAGAGAAAGGCATTTAAAAGCAGATGTAAGTTATCCATGGTCGCTCTTATTTGTCTTACCTGTCTACAAGTAAAAAACCCCAAGATGGTGGAATTATGAATTGGAAGCAACCCAGTATCTTAAGGTACTGTTGGCAATGTCAGGCAGAGTTCCTCAGCCAATGTAAACTATGATGTGATAAAGACCTACCCTAAGTTGCCCCTTGTTAAGGTTTGGATATGAGATGGCTCCCAAAAGCTCCTGTGTTAATTTAGGGATGCTTGGAGATGAAGTGATTAAGACTATGAGAGCTGTAATCTAATCTGTTCATCCTAGTTTGACTGGACTGGGCTGTAATGGCAGGCAGCTAGGGTGTGGGTGAAGAAGGTGGGTCACTGGGGGTCTTTCCTGGAAGGGTGTGTCTTCCCTGTGATCCTTTGCCTCTTCCCTCTCTTTGCTTTCTGGCTTCCATGAATATAGCAGCACTCCTCCACCATGCCCTTCTGCCATGATGTTGCCTCGCCTTGGGCCCAGAGCAACGGAGTTGGCCCACCATGAACTAAACCCTCGAACCCTAAGCCAAAATAAACTTTTCTACCTGTAAGTTTTCTTGTCAGGTATTTTGGTCAGAGTGATGCAAACCTAACCAACATATCTCTTATCTGTGGTTTCAGTTTCTGTAGTTTTAATTACTACAGTCTGGAAATATTGCATGGAAAGTTCCAGAAGTAAAGAGTTCATAAATTCTAAATTGCTTGCCATTCTGACTGGCATGATAAATGTTGTCCCCCTCAGTATTGGTATTGTAGTGCTCATGTTTGAATAACTCTTACATAATAGCCTAAGGCTACATCACAAGGCCTGTGTCATTCACCTCATCTCATCTCATCATGTAGATATTGTGTCTTTCTGCATCATCATCACAAGATGAATATGATACAGGGTGATATTGAGAGAGACTGCATTCACACAACTTTATTGCAATAGTTTATTGTTATAATTGTTCTATTTTATTATTATCGTTTATCTCTTAATGTGCTTAATTTATAAATTAAATCTTATCTTAGGTATGCATATACACAAAAACATAGTACATATAGGGTTTGGTATTATCTGCAGTTTCAAGCATCCGTGGGGTGGGGGTCTTGGAATGCATCTTCCACAGATAGGGGGTACTCCCATAAATGTGTATGTGAGGTCAATGAGATTTGAGATTTTGAGATCTGTCTATAGCTGCTTCAATATATTAATACAAGTACACAGGGGTCTTCTAAGAGCACTAATATTAATCTAATTCTTCAACTGGGTGCTGAATATATGGGTATTAATTTTATTATTATCCTTGAAACTGCATATATTTTATGTACTTGCTATATGTAGTATAAATTCACAATAAACAATATCACTCTCTTATGTATATTTTGATCCCCTAATGTTGAGAGTTCATTGATCTTTTTCACTTTGGCCCAGCCAATAGAATATGAGGGAACATAAATTGGAACAGTTTTGGGAAAACTGTTTCATAATCTATTTCAAGAACCTAATTATTATCTTTCAATTCAGTAGTTCCACTTCTAAGAGTTAAAACTAAGGAAATAACCCTAAATATTGGAAAAAGTTTCATGCAGAAAGATGCACATTGCAATGTTATCAATAGAAGTGAAAAAATGGAAAAAGAAGAGCATGGTTTGTTATACATGGAAACCTTTCTTCTTTTAGAATAGTTTCAAAATTTAAATATAGATTAATATGTCTAATTCAATTCATCAATACATTGGAACACTTTAATACATTTTGTCTGAGGATGGCAAAGGGAAGAGTGGAAAGGAGGGATCATGAGGTGGGCAGGGACAAGGCTCACTAGTCCCTGGCTAGGACTGTAACAATGGCAGTGTCCAGCTATCTGTCTAGTAAGTAGGAAATGACCTCTAGAAGTTTCTCCCACTGTGTCTATGACCTTTCATCTCATCATCTCAGAAGAAATCACAAGGTCTGTTGTTACAGTATTCCCTTTTCCTTGGGGATTTCTGATCCTCAAAAAGACAGAAGGCATAAAGATGGAAGACAGACGGATGAAGAAGTCAGTTGCTGAGAAGGTAGTTAGGTTTACTTTCCCTAGACTCTCCTCTCTCCCAGGAAAGACCAAACCACCCTCCTTTACCGTGGTAAGTTCAAACCTTCACTCTCCATTGTTTATTCTCTTTGGCTAAGCTGCCATGTTTTAAAGCAGGAAGAAATCTTACCAGGTCTCAAAGGTCTTTAATTGCCCTAGGACAGTTTCTCTGAGGAAGGCTGTCAGGGTGATGTAGTCTCAGATCACAGGCACAGATAAGGACAAAGAAGGAAAGATACCAAGAAAGATGCAAAAATGTCCATAATGAACTCATGTATCTCGAGGAAACCTCTAATCTAATGACAATGGATTTTGTTGAGAAGATTGTACCCAAACAATTAATTATTCATGGCAGAGACATCATTAAGATTTCATTTTATTTAAAGTCCTCTAAGTGACTTGGGAAATTGAGTTAAGCTGGAGAAGAATTTCAAGAAGGAGACAAAGGAAAGCTTTTCATTATATTGACTTTTTAAAATATTTTCAAGATAGATATTATGGCTTGGCACATAAATTATATCCCAACTGAAAACCTTCAATGAGTTGCCTGGGCAAGAGTCTGCACATGGTGGATGATGGACTGGTGTGGTCAAATGGAGCAGATTGACAGATTTGGGAAAAGGTAAACGTAGGTTTATTCCAGAATTTTATAATAATTTGAACAGGCTTTTTGGTTATTCCAGGAGTAAGAGCAGCCTCCTTGAAAAGATAAGATTTGTGCAAACCTGTGGAATTTGCACCTAATTATCATTCCCCCAGTGCCCTGTGGAAGGTAAGTGCCTATTCGCTGATAATGTTAGGTAGGACAGTTGTATAAAGCTCTAGATACCACCCAGAGTGTCATAGTCTTACTGCCTGCTTATCTTAAAGGCAAACATTGGAAATTGTTGTCAGGTTGAGATTTCAGTATGAGATTGATTCCAAACATAATCTAGTGTGAATTTTCAGAGGGGTGTCAAGTCCATGGGGATTTAAGAAATGTTTGTTGAATAAATTCAGGAGTTTGGTCTATGTTTGTACACTGAGCATCCAGGAGAGTGTCTGGCACTTAGTAGGTGCTCAGTTAAATATTTGTTGAGAAACATCACGGTTGCAATAGTAAGTCAGGGCAGCATTACGCCATCCAGGAATCACGGTGAGAGAAAAGGGGTAGTAAAGCAATGCCTCTTGTTACCTCTTCTCATAACAGATTCAAGGATCATATAGTAGTAGGGTTGGCACCTTAGAGCCATAGGGATAGAGTGGCAGAGAAGAAAGACATGCTGATGAGGAACCAGGAAAACACGAGCTGAGCTTTTAGCTATCTTGGGTCAATGACTGCAGCAGCAGCAGCATCCGCCGTATGCCATGAACTCTGTCTCAGAGAACTGCACACTGCGGGAGGAGGGAAAGAGCCAAGGAACAATCCATGTAAAAAGGGGTAAATGATCAAGGTAGGAGGTGATCATTACTGCGAAGAAATAGGAGTGTGCCGAACACAATTTTATTTACAAAACTCCGCTTTAACAGTTTTCAGAAAATCGTCTCATGGAAAAAACAAGATAGTTCCTTATCTTTATTAATAGCTGGGAACCAGATTTTTGAACTGTTGCTTCAAGTCAAAATTTACATGGTTCTTATGCAACAGTGGCTCTGAGTCTCCCGGCAGCTCCCTTATTTTGATACCACAGTTAACAACATCTTTCTCAGCTTCTCTGTGCTGCTGTTATCAAGAAAGGCAAGATGACTTGTTG
The DNA here is from genome assembly GCA_004024805.1 of Geosciurus inauris. Taxonomy (NCBI): domain Eukaryota; kingdom Metazoa; phylum Chordata; class Mammalia; order Rodentia; family Sciuridae; genus Geosciurus; species Geosciurus inauris. Next base: position 226,300 of record PVHX01000666.1, read on the forward strand.
TCTTCTAGCTTGACATACCACAGCCAGGATTCCATGGCACGGTTTACACATCTTCCAGCTGAATGTTTAGGCCTGGGGCTCTGGCCCTACCTCTGTTGAAACCAAATCCTGTTCTCAACACTGTTTCCTTCAAGCCCAGTTGAGGAGGGGAAGTCTTGCCTGTGAGTTTGGCTCCAGGGCCCTGGAGCTCAGTGAATATAAGCTCTGGGACAAGGCAGAGGCCAGGCAGAAGGACATATTTTTTCTGGGGGCTTAGCTTGGGGCCACAAGGAGAGAATTTATTTTTATGACACACAGGCACATTTGTGGGTGTGGGAAAGGAGACGTGTTTGCCATGAGGCTTGGGATGTTTCCATCCTGACCTGGTTTCTTTCAGCTGATTAGTAAATTGTGGTTTCTTGCCTCTTAAGTCCTAAGAATTTTAGGATTCCAGGCCCCAGTAAGGTTTACAGTAAAGATTTGGGCTCTGTTGTCTGGTTCTTCCACTAGAAACAACAGAATTTTCTGAGGTGCCTTTCCTTCTTGACCTTATCCCACACAGCCTTCCCCAACTCCCTCACCCATTCTCAATGGGGGTCTTGGCTTCTGCTGGCCGCATAGCTGGGGACTGTAACCAGTCCTCAGGGATGCACAGAGTCTTAACAATCCCTTAATGGAGTGTTCAGAATTAAATAGGAAAAGATTGTTCCAGAACACTCAGGACCCAAGGGATGTTCCAGTGCTTTACTAAATGATCACAAATGGTGAGAATGCTAACATCAGCAATGAAACTCCAAAACCCGTGCAGGTATTCCTGAAGTCTGTCTTTATCTGTTGTCCTTCTTGACACCTATTGAAATATCACACTGATTTTGACCTCAGGACACCTCCAGAACCTGCTCACTTCTTTTTTTTTAAATTTATTTTTTAAATTTATTCTAATTAGGTATACATGACAGTAAAATTCATTTTCATTCATTGTACACAAATGGAGCACAACTTTTCATTTCTCTGGTTGTACATGATGTAGAGTTCCACCACATATGCAGTCAGACATGTACTTAGGGCAATGATGTCCATCTCATTCTACCATCATTCCTGCCCCCACAATCCCCCTTGACCAAAGTTCCTCCATTCTTCCCATGCTTGCTCTCCCACTATGGATCAGCATCCAATTATCAGAGAGAATATTTGGCCTTTGGTTTCTTGGGATTGGCTTATGTTGCTTAGCATGATATTCTCCAACTCCATCCATTTACATGCATAATTTTATTCTCTTTTAATGTTGAGTAATATTCCATTGTGTATATGTACCACAGTTTCTTTATCCATTCATCTATTGAACGGCATCTAAGTTGGTTCCACAGTTTAGCCTGCCCACTTCTTTTTTTTTTACTTTATTTTTATTTTTGTTGTTGATGGATCTTTATTTTATTCATTTATTATTTATATGTGGTGCTGAGGATCGAACCCAGTGCCTCATGCATGCTAGGCAAGCGCTCCACCACTGAGCTACAGCCCCAGCCCCCACCTGCCTATTTCTTAACAAGTCCACTTCTTCCACCATAAGTCCGTCTAATGCCTTTCTGGTTGCTTCAATAGCTTCCTACCTGATTCGCCCACCTCTGTTAAACCATTAGTGTTTTTTCTCAACATATCAGCTGTGGTCCACTTCAAATATCATTTCAGTTCCGTCCTTCCTCTGCTCAACACACAGTAGTGGCTCCATGCTACTCAGAATAAAAGCCCACATCCCCACAAGCTCCTCTCTGACTTCACCTCTGCTGCTCTTCTTAGCCTTTTCTCTCCGGCTACCCTGGCTTTCATGCTGTTTTCTGAATACTCACGACAGGCTCCCACCTCTGGCTCAGGACCCCCTGATCACTCTGAGCTCCCCTCTCCATACACTACACCGCCCACATCTCTGTTTCCCCCTTGTCCCTATCCCCTGCTAGAATATCACATATTTTACTCACCAACTATGTTTACTGCTTAGCCTATGGCTCCTCCTGCTACTATGTAGCAGGGATCTTTGTTTAATTCACAATATATCTCCAGAACTTAGCACAGTGCCTGGTACATGGTAGATCTTTAATAAATACTTGCTGAGTGCATGAGTGAATTTTTGCAGCTCTGTCAACTATCTTTGGATTAATCTAGGACCCAGGATCTTCTTTTTAAAATATTTTTGTTGGTGCATTATAATTCTACCTAATAGTGTTGTGGGATAGATAAGGCTAAATACCAAAGAGGTGGCAGGAATCAGGTTTATTGGCTGCAGCCAGGTCCAGAGGGAAAGAGCTTTCGCCATTGTCAATTAATTCCCCTGAATGCCAAGTTCAGGAAGTTTTAGAAGTTTATACATAGTGTGTAGGTGGAGGGGCTCAGAGATTCACAGTCTGCAGAAGTTCACATAACAGTAGGTTTTTTTTTTTTTTTTTTTTTTTTTTAACTGTTCTGGGCAACCCATTCAGGCCAAGGACAATCTCTGTGAAAATCAATGCCTGGGAAAGGGATAGTTTTTCCCCCTTCTCCCACCATCTGGCTTCCAAGGACCTAACTCTGAAATGCAAACATCTCCAAGGCCTTGGATTAGTTTTTCTTATCACACTTTGCTTCTGCAGGCATATTTTTTTGCCTGAAAATTCTTTTGCAGAAATTATGCTCAGAGTCTAAGAACAATTATGATGGGGGGCCCTGGAGAAACTCAATTAAGATTTTCTGTGGAGGAGGGGATGCCACTACAATAGTGGGGTTCATTATGCCATATTTTGTACATGCACATGAGGTGATTTGATCAATCTCATTCCCCTTTATCTTCCCTTTCCATCTCCTTCTCCCTTCCCCTGATCCACTGATCAATAGAGATTGATCTCCCTCCTATTATCATTATTAGGTTAATTAGTTCATTTTACTTACATATTTTATATATATATATATATATATATATATATATATATATATATATATATATATATACAGAGAGAGAGAATAAGCATCATTGTAGCATATTCATTCATGGATATGGTACAATTTGGTAGATTTCATTCCCTTTCACCATTTCCCCTGGCCCTCTCCTCCTCCCTCTCTCTTGATCCTCTTCAACTCTATTGGTCTCCATTCTATTTTCTTTCTTTCTTTCTTTCTTTCTTTCAGTACCCAGGTGAGCTTAACCACCAAGCCACATCCCAGTACTTTTTTTTTTTTTTTAAATTTTGAGACAAGGTCTTGCTAAGTTGCTTAGGGCCTTGCTAAATTGCTGAGGCTGGCTTTGAACTCGTGATCCTCTTGCCTCAGCTTCCTGAGCCACCAGGATTATAGAATGACCCACTGTGCCCAACCTCCTTTCTATTTTCATCAGTTTATTTTTAAAATTCCTTACCCGACCTCTAGCTTCCACAGATAAGTGAATATTTTTACATTTGATTTGCTGAGTCTGGCTTATTTCACTTAGCCCGATATTCTCCAGTTCCATCATTTGACATAATTTCATTCTTCTTTATGGCTGAATAAAACTGCATTGTGTATACATACTACTTTCTCTTCCATTTGTCTGTTGACAGACATCAAATCTGGTTCCATAACTTGACTATTGTGAATTGTGCTGCTATAAACATTGGTATGTGGCACTATAGTATATTGATTTTAGTTCTTTTGGATAAACAACAAGGAGTGGGATAGCCAGGTCGTATTGTATTCCTACCTTTTGAGGAATTTCCACATTGCTTTCCAAATTGTACTTATTTCCAGCCCCAGCAATGCAAGTGTTCTCCCTCCATCCCTCACATCCTCACCAGCAATTATTGTTATTTGTATTCTTGTTGGCTGGCATTCTAACTGGAGTGAGATGAAATCTCAGTGTGGCTTTGATTTGCATTTCCCTGATTGCTAAGGATACTGAACATTTTTTCATATATTTGTTGGCCACTTGTATTTCTTCTATTAAGAAATATCTGTTTAGATAATTTGCTCATTTGTTGATTGGGTTATTTGTTTTCCTGGTTGTGTGTTTTTTTTTTCTGAGTTCTTTGTATATTCTGAATATTAACCCTCCATCAGAAGAGTAGCTGGCAAAGATTTTTCTCCCATTCTATAAGCTTTCTTTTTACACTCTTGTTTCCTTTGCCGTGCAGAAGCTTTTTAATTTGATGCCATCCTACTTACTGATTCTTGGTCTTATTTCTTGAATTTTAGGAGTTATTAAGGAAGTCAATGCCTGTCCCAATATGTTAGAGTGTTGACATAGGTTTTCTACTAGCATTTTTAGTGTTTCTGTTCTAATTCCTAGATCTTTGATCCACTTTGTGCTGATTTTTGTGCAAGATGGGAGATAGGGGTGTAGCTTCATTCTTTTACATATGGATATCAAATTTTCCCAGCACCATTTGTTAAAAAGCCTATCTTTCCTATAATCTCAGCACTTAGGGAGGCTGAGACAGGAGAATTGCAAGTTCAAAGCCAGCCTTAGCAGTAGTGAGGCACTAAGCAACTGAGACTCTGTCTCTAAATAAAACACAAAATAGGGCTGGGATGTGGCTCAGTGGTCGAGTGCCCTGAGTTCAATCTCCAGTACCAAAAAAAAAAAGGCTATCTTTTCTTCAATGTGTTTTTGGTACCTTTGTCTAGGATCAGATGATTATATCGATGTCGATTTGTCTCTGTGTCTTCTATTCAATCGGTTTTCATGTCTGTTTCTATGAGTATAATTTGAGTTCAGATATTATGATACCACCTACATTGCTAGGAGCCAGAATCTTAACAGATCAGGAAAATGGCAGGGAGAGGCCTGGGGTAATTAGAGTTTTCTGGGAACCATCTGTACCACTATCCTCTGGAATAGAGCCCAGGTACCAGAACTATTTCTGGGCATTCTTGTCCAGCCTAGCAGGTTCATTGCAGGACATTCCCTAACCACTCCTGGCCTTAATGATGGTCTCAAGGTCAGGGGCTCAGGTTCTAGCTCTTCAGACTTCCATGCAGAAAGAGGAGCTCACCCTGGGTGCTCATCCTGTTGTTTATGAAGGAAGATCTTTAGAGTGTACTAAGGCCTCTGCTTGCATCTTATGGGGAGGGGGATTCAGGCTGTAAAACAGGCAGGAAGGATGTGGAGAGTGTGTGGAAGAGAATGAGAGGGAAAGAAAGAAGAAACCGTGTTGTTTGATTCAATATTAATCTCTTAACAATTCTAGCCTGAAAAATTTTACTAGTCAGTGTGGATAAGGGACTTTGCAATTTGTTACCTCATTTTATTTTCCTTTCACTTTATAGGAAAGGAAACTTAACACTTGCAACATGTCTTATAGTCTGTTCAGGCCATTATAACAAATATGCCATAGACTGGGTGGTTTAACCAACATTTATCATTACAGTTCTGGAAGTTGGGAAGCCCAGGAACATGATGTCAGCAGATCTGATGTCTGGTCACTTCCTAAAGGCCCCATCTCCTTACACTGTCACATCCAGAGCAGGATTTCAACACATGAATTTTGGGGGTACTCATTCAGTTCATAACATCACAGTATGAGCAATAGTCTAAAATCTTCACAGAAACCCTTAATTCATTCAAAAACTAGATCTCAGATGTTGAGACAGTTTAGATTGAATTAAAAAATAGTTTTCCTTTTCCCCCTTTTCAATACTGTTCTATGGCAAAGAGGATGGTTATCTACATTCAGAATTCATGGAACTTTCATTAGTGATTGTTGGACTGGCTACAGGAGCCCTAGGAGGCTGACCCCTCCAAGTCCTATGAGGCTGCCCCCTCCAAGTCCCATGAGGCCACACCAATGGCAGTCTGTGCCACTCTGGGGCTCCTCTCAATGCCTTTTAGAAAACAGCAGTGCAGAGAATGTCCTTCCTGCTGGGTGGGGAAAACACAGGCTGGTCCTTCTCAGCCTTCTGCTCTGAGGACTCTGGAGAGAGCTTTAAAAATGTCCTTGGAGAGAACACAGGAGGGCTTCTGGTAGGAGGAATACTTTCTAATGTTGTATAGTTAAGCAGGGTCACAATAGTTGACAATGATTGATTATATATTTCAAAATAGCTAGTAGAGAGAACTTTGAATGTTCCCAAGACAAAGAAATAATAAATTTTTGAGGTGATGTATATGTCAGTAACTCTGATCTGATAATTGCACATGTATATATGTATTTAAATTTCTACGATACCCCATACATATGTATGTTTATGTGTCAATTAAAAAACACATTCAAAATATTCTTCTGGGGACCCACCTGAGACCAATAAACTCAAGGTTGTTAGTCAATTGTTTTTTCTTAGGACCAAGACCTGGTTCACCTCCCTGTGTGACATGACCAAAACGCTTCTTCTTAATTTCCTGTCCCAATCTAGAGCTATAGAAAAAAATGAATGAACAAACCAAGATGCCAACTAGTTTCTGAAGGTCTCATCTGGTTGCATTGAAGATGCAGAAGCTACCATTGTGAACATCCTTAACCAAATCCTTAAATGAAAAATTTAAATATAAAACTGTGTGCTTAAAATATATGAACATTTCAGAGACTACTGAGGCAAATTTCTTGATAACATGCATAATTGTTCCGGAAGAAGAAGGGAGTCCCATTTCCATGAGCCTTTGCCAATACTGTGAATTTATATTTAAAAAGTTTTACCAATTGGTAGATGAGAAATTGCTTTTCATATATACAATAAATATTCATTGAAGAGTCATTTTGTGCCAAGCATTATATTGAACAATTTATTATTTTAATTTGAATATGTTTAGTTGCTTGCTGAGATTAAATAGCTTTTCAAACGCTCATTGTTACATATACATATGTATTTCCTGTTTGAAAAGCTCATGCTTGCTGTGGTGAGACAAACAGACAGTGACAGGGTGCTGAGGAGCCAGAACGGAGGATGAGAGATTCATCCAGAGTTATCCCAGGAAGGCAGGTGGCAACCGAGAATGGTCGGGCTGGGTGTGAGAAGTGGAAAGCAGTAAGAAGTAGTCAGATTTGGGATCTGTCATGGAAGCAGAGCAAGTAACACTAGTGGTTTGCATGTGGATGGTGATGGAAGAAGAATCAAGGATGACCTGGAGGCCCTGCAACTGAGCTGTTGGGGGAAGACAGTGCAGAGCAGGTGGAGTGGAGAAGGGTGCACCAGGGTTTCTTTTAGTGTCAGATGCCTATCACACAAGTGGAGATGCTGAGTCAGAAGTTGGGTTCACAAAACAGGAAATTGGGAGGGATTAGGGTGGAGATACAGATTTGAGAGTCTGGTTATAGAGAGCATTTAAAGCAACTGGAATGGATGAGATTGCCTAGGGAGAAAGAATAAACAAAACCAAAGACTGAAGACCAAGACTTAGAGTGTGTAAACTCTAAAGTTCTGGGAGAACAAAGGGGATAAAATGAATGCCTGGGGAAACAGGAGGATGGCTGGCTTGATGTCAAATAAAACTAAAAGAGAAATATTTCTTTTTTTTATTTGTTCATTTTAGTTATGCATGATAGTAGGGTATATTTTGACATATTTATTCAAACATAGAGTATATCTTATTCTAATTAGGATCCAAGTCTTGTGGTTGTACATGATGGTGAGATTCACTGTGGTGTATTTATATATGTACATAGGAAAGTTAAGCCAGATTCATTCCACTGTCTTTCCTATTCTTGTTCCCATTCCCTTCCCTTCATTCTCCTTTGTCTAATCCACTGAACTTCTATTCTTCCTCTGCCTCCCTTGTTGTGTATTAGCATCCACATAGTAGAGTGAACATTTCACCTTTGACTTTTTGGGATTGGCTTATTTCACTTAGCACAATAGTCTCCAGATCCATCCATTTACTGGCAAATGTCATAAAATCATTCTTTTTTATGCCTGAGTAATATTCCATTGTGTATATATAACACATTTTCTTTATCCATTCATCGGTTGAAGGGCACCTAGGTTGGTTCCATAGCTTAGAAGATGGAAAAATCTCCCATGCTCTTGGATAGGCAGAATCAATATTGTCAAAATGGCCATACTACCTAAAGCTCTATGTAGATTCAATGTGATTCCAATTAAAATCCCAACATCATGCCTTATAGAAATAGAAAAGGCAATCATGAAATTCATTTGGAAGAATAAGAGACCCAGAATAGCCAAAGCAATCATTAGCAAGAAGCGTGAAATAGGAGAATCACAATACCAGACCTTAAACTATACTACAAAGCTATAGTTACAAAAACAGCATGGTATTGGCACCAATATAGAAATGTAGACCAATGGTACAGAATAGAAGACACAGAGACTAACTCAAATAAATACAGTTATCTCATACTGGACAAAGGTGCCAAATGTGTACATTGGAGAAAAGATAGCCTCTTCAACAAGTGTGCTGGGAAAACTGTAAATCCATATGCAGCAAAATGAAACTGAATCCTATTCCTTACCAAGCACAAAATTCAACTCAAAGTGGATCAAGGACCTAGGAAGTTGACCAGAGACCCTAGGCCTAAAAGAAGAAAAAGTAGGCCCAAATCTTCAAGGCCGGGTTAGGACCTTACATCCTTACAAGACTCCTATAGCACAAGAAGTAAAATCAAGAATCAGTAAATGGGATGTATTCAAACTAAAATGCTTCTTCTCAACAAAAGAAACAATCAGTGAAGTGAACAGAAAGCCTACATTCTGGGAACAAATTTTTGCCACATGCACATCTGTTAGAGCACTAATCTCCAGGATATATAAAGAATTCAAAAACTTAACACCAAAAAAACAAACAACCCAATCAATAAATGGGCTAAGGAGCTGAACAGACACTTCTCAGCAAAAGATATATAATCAATCAACAAATATATGAAAAAATGTTCAACATCTCTAGTAATTAGAGAAATGCAAATCAAAACTACTCTAAGATTTCATAGCAGTTATCAAGAATACAAGCAACAGATCCGGTTCCAAGATGGCAGCCTAGACAGATGCCACGATCAGTCTCTCCAGAACCGGAGATTGAAGTTGTGGAGATACTGTCTCCCAGCCAGCTTCTGGGCATCATCCTACAGCTGCCCCCACAGGAATCTCACTCGCGCGTGTACACAGGGCCACCAGGCAGCAGCGATTGTCACAAGCAGCGTCACTTCAGTGGCGAGCAGCTGCAGAGCTCAGCTGCAGGTGGCTCAGAGCCCCTGCCCAGGGCTCGTCCCGCGCGGGGCCTGCTTCTACACGGAGTACTTGGCTCCAGTGCCCACCCAACCACGCAGGGCCCCTAGCAGTTGTTCTCATGGATGCACGGCTCCCGCGCGGGAACCCCGGCTACTGTTCTTTGTGGATCTCCATCTACCTGGCCGAACTTCCTACACCACGGGACACCAGACAAGATCTGGGGACAGAAGATGGCGGCCTAGACGGACTTCGCAGTGCTAGTCTCTCGAGGACCGGAGCTTGAAGTAGTGGAAATACCATCTCCCAACCAGCTTCTTGACATCATCCTACAGCTCATCATCCCCCGCAGGAATTTCACTCACACGTGTACACAGGGCCACCAGGCAGCAGCAATTGCCACAAGCAGCGTGACTTCCACTGGTGAGCGGGGGAACTCCGCTGCCAGCGGCTCGGAGCCCTGCCCAGGGCTCTGGAACAGCATTCGCCCAGGCGGGGCCTGCTTCTACACGGGGTACCTGGCTCCAGCATTCACCCAACCACGCAGGACCCCTAGCAGTTGCTCCTGTGGACACACGACTCATGCATGCACGGGACCCCTGCTACTGTTCTTTGTGGATCTCCATCTAGCAGTGCAGAACTTCCTACACCAGGGGACACTGGACAGCATCTGGGGACAAACTTTCACTTCAACAAACTTCTGCTTCAACACAGACACGGTGAAACTGCGTCTCCACTGCATCCAAGAGCACCAGTGATCCAGCCCTTCACCCTGTTGCTGAAGCAGATGGCTTCTTTGTGAGACCTCACCTAGGACATTCTTCACCGAGCAGGGAAATTCCAGTAAGCAACAGACAATGCCACCTACTGGAGGTGAAAGGAAGCAAACCTGTTTATTTACATTGAGACTTTTAATTTTTTAATTTTTATTTTTTATTTCTTTAATCTTATTTTTATTTTATCCTTTATCTTTTTCTCCTAATATTCCTATTGTTTAATCTTTCTGTTTTATTTCTCTACTCTTTTTTTCTTTTCTTACTTTCTTTTTCCTTTCCTCTTCTCTCTCTCACTCTTTTCCCACCCTCTAATCTCCAACATTTGTAAAACTAATTATCTGTTATAAAGTAGGATATGGTAGACTGGGACTTCTGAACAGTATACTAGAGTGGTATTATATAGTCTTGTAACTCCCACTTGCATATGTTTTATTTTTCTTATTATCATGTCTCTTTGCCAGCTGTACTGTTTTCTTCCTTCTTACTGGTCTTCCCCAACTCTCTTTTGCTCTTTCTACTAATAGTCAACTTCTCCTGGATTTCCTTTTTAATGCTTTTTAGGATCTAATAACCATATCCTCACTTCCTACTACCCTAACATTATATCCTACACCCCACCCTCAAGTTTCTCTAGCCCACCAACAGAAACTATAGACCCTTGTGCAAACCTATTGTTTACATAATAGATGTTAAATGAACTCATAATTGTTGTATATTGTGACTAAACTGTAAATGTATTTAGGAGCTATTAAGAGCTACTTGGTTTGAAACTATATATTGTTTGTATTGAGATCAATTAATATTGGTCTTCCCTTTAAAGGAGAGGTATTGAAACCCTGCAGGGAAACTATAACCCTATCGAAGTAAAAACTGCAACACCTTGGATCAGCAGAGCTAGAAGGAAAGACACACAAACACCATGAAAAAGCAAGGGAAGAAAGTGCCTCAAACAAACCAAGATTCTACATTATTAGAATCCATGGTCAGTACAGCAGAAGAAATGACAGAACAGGAGTTCAGGATGTACATAATTAAAATGTTCTATGACTTAAAGAATGATATAAGAGAACAAGCCCAGTCAGCAAAACATCATTTTGATAAAGAGATACATAGACAAATACAGGAACTAAAAGATCACTTCAATAAGGAGTTAGAGATTCCAAAAAGGAACAAACAGAAATCCTTGAAATGAAAGAAACAATAAACCAAATTAAAAACTCAATAGAAAGCATCACCAACAGATTGCACCACTTGGAACACAGAACCTCAGATACTGAAGACAAAATATTTAACCTTGAGAATAGAGTTGACCAAACAATGAAGATGGTAAGAAACCATGAACAGAACATCCAAGAACTATGGGATAACATTAAAAGACCAAATTTAAGAATTATTGGGATAGAGGAAGGCATAGAATTCCAAACCAAAGGAATGAGCAATCTATTCAATGAAATAATATCAGAAAACTTTCCAAATATGAAGAATGAATTGGATAATCAAATACAAGAGGCTTATAGGATGCCAAATGTACAAAATCACAACAGATCTACACCAAGGCACATCATAATGAAAATGTCTAATATTCAGAATAAGGAGAGAATCTTAAAAGCCACAAGAGAAAGGAATCAGATTACATATAGGGGGAAGCCAATTAGGATCACTGCAGACTTCTCAACCCAGACCCTGAGAGCAAGAAGATCATGGAACAGCATATATCATGTGCTAAAAGACAGCGGATGCCAACCAAGAATCTTATATCCAGCAAAATTAAGCTTTAGGTTCAATGATGAAATAAAAAATTTCCAAGATAAACACAAATTAAAAGAATTCACAGCAAGAAAGCCAGCACTACAGAACATTCTTGGCAAAATATTCCATGAGGAGGAAATGAAAAACAACAATGAAAACCTACAGAGGGAGGAGCTACACTAAAGGCCAATCAAAGGAGAAACCCAGGCAAGTTAAAAACTAAGAATAAACCAAAATATCTGGGAATACAAACCATGTCTCCATGATAACATTGAATGTCAATGGCCTAAACTCAGCAATTAAAAGACACAGACTGGCAGATTGAATTAAAAAAAAAGACCCAACAATATGCTGCCTCCAAGAGACTCATCTTATAGAAAGAGATATTCACAGATTGAAGGTGAGAGGATGGAAAAAAGTTTATCACTCACATGGACTGCGTAAATAAGCAGGAGTTTCCATCCTCATTTCAGATAAAATGGACTTCAAACCAAAGTTAGTGAAAAGGGATAAAAAATGTCATTTCATACTGCTTAAGGGAATCATACATCAACAAGACATAACAAACTTAAATACCTTTGCCTCAAACAATGGGGCAGCCATGTTTGTCAAACAAACCCTTCTCAAGTTCAAGAATCAAATAGACCCCACCACAATAGTATTGGGTGACTTTAACACAACTCTCTCACCACTGGATAGATCTTCCAAACAAAAACTAAATAAAGAATCTACAAGACTTAATAGAACAATCAATGGTCTAGACTTAACAGATATATAGAGAATATTCCATCCTTGAACAAGCAAATGCATGTTTTCTCAGCAGCACATGGATCCTTCTCAAAAATAGATCATATGCTATGCCACAAAGCAAGTCTTAGTAAATACAAAAAAAAAATAGAGATACTACCCTGCATTCTGTCTGACCATAATGGAAAGAAACTGGAAATTAATAAAAGTTTTTAAAAAAGAAGCCATTACAACACCTGGAGACTCAATAATTTGCTCTTGAACAATGCATGGGTAACAGAAGACATCAGGGAAGAGATAAAAAAAATTCTTGGAGGTAAATGAGAACTCTGATACAACATACCAAAATCTCTGGGACACTATGAAGGCAGTGATAAGAGGAAAGTTCATTGCATTAAGCTCATACATAGAAAGATGTAAAAGTCAACAAATCAATGACTTGACACTACAACTCAAAGCCCTAGAAAAAGAAGAAGAAAGTAACACCAGAAGAAGTAGAATACAGGAAATAATTAAAATTAGGGCTGAAATCAATGAAAGTGAAACACAAAAAACAATTCAAAAATTGATAAAACAAAAAGCTTGTTCTTTGAATAAATACATAAAATTGACAAACCCTTAGCCACCCTAACAAAAAGAAGGAGAGAGAAAACCCAAATTACTAAAATTTGTGATGAAAAAGGAAATATCACAACAGACCCTGCTGAAATACAGAGGATAATCAGAAACTATTTTGAAAACTTATATTCCAGTAAAATAGAAAACCATGAGGACACCAACAAATTCCTAGAGACATATGACCTGCCCAAACTGAACCAGGAGGACATTCATGACTTTAACAGATCAATTAGAAGCAAAGAAATAGAAGAGGCCATCAAGAGCCTTCCAACCAAGAAAATCCCTGGACCAGATGGATTCTCAGCCGAGTTCTACAAGACCTACAAAGAAGAACTAACTCCAATACTCCTCAAATTATTCCATGAAATAGAAAGAAAAGGAACCCTTCCAAACTCATTCTATGAGGCTAGTATCACCTTGATTCCAAAAGCAGACAGAGACACATCAAAAAAGGAAAATTTCAGACCAATATCCCTGATGAATATAGATGCAAAAATTCTTTTTTTTTAAATATATTTTTAGTTGTAGATGGACATAATGTCTTTATTCTATTGCTTTGTATGTGGTGCTGAGGATCGAACCCAGGGCCTCACGCATGCGAGGCAAGCGCTCTACCGCTGAGCTACAATCCCAGCCCCGATGCAAAAATTCTTGATAAAATTTTGGCAAATCGCATACAAAAGCATATTAAAAAACTAGTGCACCTTTATCAAGTGAGGTTCATTCCAGGGATGCAAGGTTGGTTCAACATACTGAAATCAATAAACGTAATCCATCACATCAATAGAATTAAAGATAAGAATCACATGATCCTATCAATTGATGCAGAGAAAGAATTTGACAAAATACAGCACCCTTTCACTTTCAAAACACTAGAAAAACTAGGGAGAGTAGCAACATACCTCAACATTGTTAAAGCAATATATGCTAAGCCGAAGGCCAACACATCCTAAATGGAGAAAAATTGGAAGCATTCCCTCTAAAAACTGGAACAAGACAGGGATGCCCTCTCTCATCACTCTTATTCAATATAGTCCTTGAAACTCTAGCCAGAGCAATTAGACAGACAAAAGAAATTAAAGGGACACAAATAGGAAAAGAAGAACTCAAACTATCATTATTTGCAGATGACATGATTCTATACTTAGAGGATCCAAAAAATTCCACCAGAAAACTTCTAGAACTGATAAATGAATTTAGCTAAGTTGCAGGATATAAAATCAATATCCATAAATCAAATGCATGTCTATACATCAGCAACGAGTCCTCTGAGAGAGAAATTAGGAAAACTACTCCATTCACAATAGCCTCCAAAAAAATAAAATACTTGGGAATCAATCTAACAAGAGTGGTGAAAGACCTCTACAATGAAAACTACAAGACACTAAAGAAAGAAATTGAAGAAGATCTTAGAAGATGGAAAGACCTCCCATGCTCTTGGATAGGCAGAATCAATATTATTAAAATGGCCA